>OX467114.1:25511414-25888914 GCA_950106695.1 Biston stratarius | reverse complement strand
TTGCGTCGGGCCGGACGCGCTTGATGCGCGTGAGCGTTTCGTTAGATCTACCTTCCGGCGGTCGGTCGGTGCACCCGCCGGTCTACACGCCGACGAGCGGCGCGAAGACTCCCGGGGGGCACTTAGACGGACACCGAAAGGGTCGCGATGTATTACTGAGAGAGAAGTGCACGCCGTCCCCGGACACTAGCGACGCGGGCAGTGACCGCGGCCGAAACCGCGATCATCCAAACCTGCGCCGTTGCGCCGAAGAATGACGATGAATCTCTCCGTTCGTTCATTCGAGTTTCGCAGGTTTACCCCTGGACGGTTTCACGTACTGTTGAACTCTCTCTTCAAAGTTCTTTTCAACTTTCCCTCACGGTACTTGTTCGCTATCGGTCTCGCGGTAATATTTAGCCTTAGATGGAGTTTACCACCCACTTAGGGCTGCACTCTCAAGCAACCCGACTCTGAGGAGAGTCCCTCTCGCCGCCGTCCTCCGTCGCTACGGGCCTGGCACCCTCTACGGGAAAACGGCCCCGTTCAAGACGAACTTGGACAGGAGTAATGACGACGACGAGAAAACGGAACCTCCCGAACACCACATCTCCCGCCGCCGTGACAACGACGGGATTCAGTGCTGGGCTTGTTCCTGTTCGCTCGCCGCTACTAAGGAAATCCTGGTTAGTTTCTTTTCCTCCGCTTACTAATATGCTTAAATTCGGCGGGTAATCCTCCCTGATCTGAGGCCAACGTTATAAATTGGAGGCAGACACGATATCCGTCGGCGCAACTACGTCGCGTAATATCATAGCGTGCTATAAACAATAATAACACACCAAGACTATTACGCGGCGAGGTCGCGCCCTTCGGACGTCGAGTCCGCCTACTCGACGAGAGGCGCACTCGCGAAGGGAACAGTTTACGGTGCGGGACAACTCCATTTTCAAAGTGTACCCGCGCACGCGCGTACTGCACACACACCGTTAGACGGCGGCAGCAGCAGCACCGTAAAGTTACATCGAGCGCGCGCGCGCTTCTCTTGTTTAAACAATTTTTAAACGGACCAAAAAAAAATAATTAAAATCCCCTTTTGGAACCGTCATATGCGCGCAGCGGCAAAAAGCAGCAATTGCGCAGTGTGGCTTTTGTTATTATGCAGCCGGCCCTCAGACAGGAGTGGTCCTGGATGTGTCTCCATGGACCGCAATGTGCGTTCGAAATGTCGATGTTCAAATGTGTCCTGCAGTTCACACTATGACGCGCAGTTAACTGCGTTCTTCATCGACCCGCGAGCCAAGTGATCCACCGTCCAGGGTAATAGTTTAAAAAGTAAATTATCACCCTCATATAATTATATATATAAGTTATAATATAAATATCTCTTAGAACGATTGAAAAAACGCGATCTCTCGCATTGTTTTCTCTCTCACTCTAAACCGTTTTTCTTTTTTTATATTGACGAACGCGCGCGGAGAGACGTCCTGACTCCGATTACGGATTTCTAATCGTCAAAGTCCGACGAATTATATCTCACGCACGCGACGCGAAAGCGCATCAAACACTTGCGCACAAGCGCAAACGCATGAACGCGCGATCTATAAATATAAAAGGATTAACTTAGTAGTTTATAAATTATAAACGACAACCGTTAATGATCCTTCCGCAGGTTCCCCTACGGAAACCTTGTTACGACTTTTACTTCCTCTAAATGATCAAGTTTGGTCAACTTCCCAGCGACGCCGACGGCCGTGAAGCCACCGCGTGTCGGTCCGAAGACCTCACTAAATCATTCAATCGGTAGTAGCGACGGGCGGTGTGTACAAAGGGCAGGGACGTAATCAACGCGAGCTTATGACTCGCGCTTACTAGGAATTCCTCGTTTATGGGGGATAATTGCAAACCCCAATCCCAAGCACGAAGGAGTTTCAACGGGTTGCCCGGGCCTCTAGGCCAGGGAGAACATGTTGATTCCTTCAGTGTAGCGCGCGTGCGGCCCAGGACATCTAAGGGCATCACAGACCTGTTATTGCTCAATCTCGTGCGGCTCGAAACCGCCGGTCCCTCTAAGAAGAATTTTAATACGTCGCCAGTGAGTTGCGTGACGTGAATCACGCACACCGAAATGACGACGCCTATTTAGCAGGCTAGAGTCTCGTTCGTTACCGGAATTAACCAGACAAATCGCTCCACCAACTAAGAACGGCCATGCACCACCACCCACCGAATCAAGAAAGAGCTGTTAATCTGTCAATCCTTCCGGTGTCCGGGCCTGGTGAGATTTCCCGTGTTGAGTCAAATTAAGCCGCAGGCTCCACTCCTGGTGGTGCCCTTCCGTCAATTCCTTTAAGTTTCAGCTTTGCAACCATACTCCCCCCGGAGTCCAAAATCTTTGGTTTCCCGGAAGCCGCCCGCCGAGCCATTGTAGTAACGTCGGCGGATTGCTAGACGACATATTTACGGTTAGAACTAGGGCGGTATCTAATCGCCTTCGAACCTCTAACTTTCGTTCTTGATTGATGAAAACACCTTTGGCAAATGCTTTCGCTGATGTTCGTCTTGCGACGATCCAAGAATTTCACCTCTAACGTCGCAATACGAATGCCCCCAGTTATCCCTATTAATCATTACCTCGGAGTTCTGAAAACCAACAAAATAGAACCGAGATCATATTCTATTATTCCATGCACGAAATATTCAAGCAGCATTTTGAGCCCGCTTTGAGCACTCTAATTTGTTCAAAGTAAAATTGTCGGCCCATCTCGACACTCACTGAAGAGCACCGCGATAGGATTTTGATATTGAACCGGCGTGTTACCGCCGGCTCACCGACGATATGCTCCGCAAACGTGTCAGTATCACCGCGGATGCGGTGCACCGACAGCGCGGCGCACAAATGCAACTACGAGCTTTTTAACCGCAACAATTTTAGTATACGCTATTGGAGCTGGAATTACCGCGGCTGCTGGCACCAGACTTGCCCTCCAATTGTTCCTCGTTAAAATATTTAAAGTGTACTCATTCCGATTACGAGGCCTCGTAAGAGTCCCGTATCGTTATTTTTCGTCACTACCTCCCCGTGCCGGGAGTGGGTAATTTGCGCGCCTGCTGCCTTCCTTGGATGTGGTAGCCGTTTCTCAGGCTCCCTCTCCGGAATCGAACCCTGATTCCCCGTTACCCGTGACAACCATGGTAGTCGCAGAAACTACCATCGAAAGTTGATAAGGCAGACATTTGAAAGATGCGTCGCCGGTACTAGACCGTGCGATCGGCAAAAGTTATCCAGATTCATCAAAATTAACGACTTCGGACGCGAGGCCCTCCGTCGATTGGTTTTGATCTAATAAAAGCACTCGTCCCATCACTGGTCAGAGTTCTAATTGCATGTATTAGCTCTAGAATTACCACAGTTATCCAAGTAACTGAGTAAGATCTAAGGAACCAAAACTGATATATTGAGCCATTCGCGGTATCGCCTTAATACGGCTTGCACTGAGACATGCATGGCTTAATCTTTGAGACAAGCATATAACTACTGGCAGGATCAACCAGGGAGCTCGCCAAATTATAACAATAATAATATAGCATAACCACTTGCCCCTCCATTTAAAATCTCTATTACAGCTTTTTGTAATCGAGCGGAGGTTTGTCGTCTAATATATATTATTTTTATATTTTGGCAAAATTCATCCACATTTAATATCACCACACGGAGATCGAAGAGATCAGACGCGAGTGTACCATGGAGAACTGAAAGATCGATTTAAACGATCCATACGAGAATGTTCACGACCAAGACCGTAACAACGGACACACTGTAAAAGTACGTCTAGTTAACATGACAATCGTAAACTTTGTACGATACCGCCCGGTGCTGGGAGAGCCGAGAAGTTTCCACTTTTCCTATCTGTGCGGCGGGGAGGAGAGTGACGTTTCATCATACTTCACTCACTCACTCTCACACCACACAGATCAGAAATCTAATCTTCGAACACCACACACACACAACACTGAAGTGTTTCAAAACGCACCAAAGGGAAAAGAGGGAATCTCGATTGTGATCCTTCCTCATTCTCCACGTTGATACGTTTTAAGTTTTTATTTGATAATGTGTTTTTATTGACACTTGTTTTAATACTTTGCACGGCGTTGCGTGGCTCGTATGTTATAAAATAAACATTAGTGTCCGTAAACGTTTAATGGATATATACCACCATCCTTTCGTTAATGTCACCGAAGTTTGACACTCCTATGACCGAAAATGAAAAAAGAATGTTGTAGTAAGTCCTCCGATCGTACGCCGACGATGTAACCAGAGATAGAGATAGAGAGCGTTCGTGCACACATTGCACACAATATGCCGCTCCGTCTCTCTCATGGGATACATTCATACATGCAGATCGTGATCACAGCGCAAAAAAATAAAATTAAAAAAAACTACAATTTCATATACATTTATAGTGTATTTATATGCACATATATGCGAATGTATAAAAGAGTGTTATATATATCAAAGTTTCGAACAAAGTCCATAAAAATAATTCAGTGTCCTCTTTTAACAAAATTATAATTCTAGTAAAAGAGAACACTCTTATTACGGTGAACGAAACTCTTATATAAACATTCTCTTCTATCTGCACGTTACCGTTTATACAGTCGCCATACATACATCGTAATACACCTGTGTTTTGGTGTTGTTGTCTGTAAATAATAATCATCTAATGGAACGACGTTTGAGGAGAGACGACTCTCGCCTTCGCACCGCTATCACACATAATAAAATCGTGCGTGTAGAAGAAGAATAATAATAATAATAATAATAATCGGTGTGAACGTATCTATCATTAGTAGCGTCGTCTACACAATGCCGTAGAGACTAGCATCGTTTCGTCGAATTTTCAGACGGCGAACGCGTTTTGATTTCTATATTCATGCGCACGAGTAGTAGCGTAGCGTAGTATTATTAATCATTAAGAAGAACAGAGAGAGAGAGAGAGAGAGAGAGAGAGAGAGAAGAGAGAAAAAAAAAAAGTCTTCATATATATCGAAACATATAAGAGGCCGCGGCGAAGAATACTTAATAAATGAAAACAAGATACGAAAGCGTGCGAGAGAGAGAGAGAGAGAGAGAGAGAGAGAGAGAGAGAGAGAGAAACTAGCGAGATCCTACGGGAGACGGAGACGGATGCCACCACCGGCGGCATATTATCTAGCCTTATTATATTGTAACTATAACCTTACTTACCTCTTAAATTTTCGACGGAACGGGTACTGTCTGCGTGCCTGCATCACGCATGCATACAAGCGGGACCAGCGGCAGCATTCACCAAAAAAAAAAAAAAAAACATAATTATATCTACTACGACTGCATAATATTGTTTTATAGGTAATAAAAAATCAAAAGATGTAGTACTTCATCAGTTTGGAAAAATATTAGAACGTCATCCAAATAAACAAAGTGACAACAAAACCATACACATTTAATGTGCATGATGAGACGCGTCACTCACTTCTGTGACTAACAAAAGAAAAAAGTTACCATTACATATATTTTTTTTATTGTATCAAACTTTTTATACGTGCAGCAACCAGGTAATGGTGCAATTTAAAACGAGCAAACAAAATTAAATGTGATATACAAAATTTCGTGTCTAATATACTGCTAACCGTTGAGGAGATCGCATCATCTGAAGTTGATCCCGGGGTTTAGAATCAGATATCTTACTTATCATAAAATTGCATTATCATCGGAACTGACAACCAACAAAGTGGAAAATTTCAATACCATAGAATAAGAAAGAGAAAGTGAATCTCATCTAATACTTAACAACAATCCTTGCTTATAGTTTCAATTGAATTGACATAAGAAAATAGATTAATAAATTAAATATATTATTTTATTTATATACACTTTTCATGTTTCTTAACTATGCAATACGTAACGTATGGCGGCAATTTCAAATAATTATACTAAACTAGCCGCGTTTCCTTCCGATCAGGAAGGAATTTAATTTTAATTTTTCTGAATTATAATACCGCTATATAAGCCGCTAACGTGCAAATGTTAAGGAACACATCGTGACTAAACGTCTGCGAGTTTTCACCGGTGGCGCCACTATCGTTGGTATAATTTTCTTCTCTGAACTGTTCCAAGTTACTGAGTAGATTCGAGATTGAGCGGCGGCCAGGTGGCGCCACTAGCATGTTGACGTTTCTCGTTAGTTTAGTTTAGTTTTTTTTTTTTTTTTTTTCACTTACTCATTACAATTTTGATGCATCATAAAAGTGTTGGTTGTACTTAACTTTTTTTTCAATTAACTTTCTGTCTGCTGGCTGCCAGGTAGTTTTTTTTATTTTTAATACTTTTTTAAACTTTTGATAGCGATGACATCATACAAACATATAATAAAAACATAAAACAAAAAAAGACGACGTTTCGAGCGCGCACGTTATACTGTCAGTGTAATGTTGTGGTAAATAAGGTTACAATTCGGTATGTAGGTAAAGTTTTTTTTTTTTTCTTTTCTTTCTGATAGTAAACTTTATTTTATGAACAAATTTGAATATTTTGGCTTTTTATGCGGTATTTTTGTATTTTTAATACGTTTTCAAACTTTTGATATCGATGACATCATAACGTCGGCTGAATATCCATAGTAGGCCTTTGCCATGTTAAACAAAAACGGATATTCGCTGGCAAATATATTACGATAAAAAAAAAATAGATGGATCTATAACAGCTGTTTTACAGAAACATTGGAACTGGCAGAATGCATAGAGTACGATGCCAAAAAAAAAAGAGGAAATAACCCAATGATCTTTTTTTTTACGTGGTTTAGGCAGCGAACGGGTGTCATATGTACCTATTTTGGTATTTTTTATAAGTGAAGTAACGAAATTAATAGTATTTTTCCGTACTATCCTTAGATATGGATAGTATCTAGTACGGAGCATGAAACAGTAGTACTGGGCTTCCATATCGACGGCGCGTTGACGTGGGAGACGCACATAGATGCGCTGTGCGGGAAGCTGGGCTGCTCTTGTTTCGCGCTCCGGCGGCTCGCGAGCACCGCCACCCGCAGCGTCGTGCGCTCCTGCTACTTCGCAACCGTCCACAGTAGTCTCACGTACGGGTTGGAGCTGTGGGGCCGCGCTGCAGAATATAACAGAGCCTTCGTCATGCAAAAGCGAGCCCTGCGTGCCATGTTCGGGGTCTCTGATGACGTCTCGTGTGTAGACTTCTTCAAGGAACTACGAATACTTCCCATACCATGCGTACTTATCTACCAGCTGGCTTCGTTCACACATGCTCACTTGCATCTGTTTCGTAAGAGAGGTGCTAATCAGAGATGGGACTTGCGCAGCAACAAGAGACAGAACCAACTGGTGACGCCGTCACATAGGCTCGTGAAGTCGGGGAAGTCTGTCTACATCGCAGGCCCCGCGGTATACAACAGGCTGCCCGCCCACGTACGTGATGCATCTTCTGCCGCCTCGTTCAAGGCCTAGCTGAAGACTTGGCTTCTAGATCAGCTGTTTTACGACTATAATACATTTTTTGAGCTGCCCGAGGTCTGTATGTAGACTTTATAATAATTGTTTAAATGTAAAGTAATTTTTAAATTTAATTTTTATACATTGATAATTTTTATTTGAATTTGGACATGTAACCACGGAGTTATCAATAGATTATTGTATTGTATTGTACAAATACTACAATTATACTAAAATAGTAGTACAAATACTATAATTATACTACGAAATCCAACGCTGCGTTGACTTGACATTGACAGCTGTCAATTGACTGTCGACTGTTATGGGAAGTGCCTCAAGCTTTTAAATATATAGATAAGTACAAATCTACACGCCAAATTCTTGCTAGAATTTATTTTTAAATTTTTATTTAATTGTCACAGATAAAAGTCCATTTTGTGGTGGCAAAAACCTATGCAATACGTAATACGTGATCGGGAAGAAAGCTTGTATTATTTTTCTGAATTATGATATGACCGCTATGGCGCTAACATGAAAATGTTAAGGAAAATATCTGCAAATTTTCAAAGTTAGCGCCACTATCGTATATTTTTTCATTTCTTATATGTACCAAGTTACTGAGAGGATCCGAGATTGTGTGGCGGCCAGGTAGCGCCACTGGCGTGTTGGCGTTTCTCGTTAGTTTAGTTTTTTTTTTTTTCTCAATTACTCGATACAATTGGTGCATCATAAAAGTGTGTGACTTGTACTTAACTTTCTGTCTGCTGGCTGCCAAACACACAAGCGCCCCCCACGCAGACAGATGGGATGGAATGCACCGCACGACCGAAATCTCACCTGAAACGCGCACCAATATACAAACATGTAATTAAAACATAATTAATTATGTACATATTATGTATAAAAAGTAAACGCCAATGTAAAGAGTTTTTTTTTATAAACCTCCTTATTATTTTTAAAAGATATTTAAAAGTTATAGTTATTAAATGTAAAAAACAAAAAAATATTAATAATAAAAATATTAAATTAAAAGTAAACAATAACTACAGCTTTAATTTAATAATAAAAAATTAAAAAAACATTTGCGTATTAGGAAAATACCTTAGTGTAATAATAAGTTTGAACAACCCAAGACTGTACGCGGTGGTGTCAGTTCGCTCCATGTTTCATACTTTTTAGAATATAGAAAACACATTGCGACAAACAGTCCGTTCGGAACATGTTGTATGATAAAATATCGAATGAAGTCGTCCTCGGACGAATCACCTGGCGTAGGGCTGAGTCTCAACAGATCGCAGCACGACGCTGCTCTACCGAGCACAACACCCTTTATCATTAACTACAGTAAAACGGTTAACTAGAGTTAAACCTTTATCATTGACTACAGCAAAACGGCGACTGAGAGATGTGTTAAAAAACATGGTTTGGCCTCCTCACAGCCCGGATCATCTATCCCATTGAACTTTTGTGGGAAGAGCTTGATAGGAACGTTCACAATCGTGGCCCATCCTCGCAAGAAATGTGGAATGCTTTATGCGTAAGTTGGAGCAATATATCACAAGACAAGACACCATCAACAAATTGATTGCCCGTATGCCGAGACTTGTGAAAAAAGTCATAGAATGTAAAGGAGGATTTTTTGATGAAATATCAGTTTAGCTAACTATAGCCTTTTTTAGCATGAAGTGTTAATATTTCTTTACGCTTTTAAAGTATATTGTTCGTCAATCAGTGTTTTATTAGATGATTAAACAGTTTAATTAAACATTTAATATTTTATTGGAGTTTTATTTTATTTTCCTACTTTAATGAAGGTGGTCTTAAACCTTTGGCCTGCAGTGTATATTTTTCATCTCTGAACTGTTCAAAGTTACTGAGTGGATCCGAGATTGAGCGGCGGCCAGGTGACGCCACTGGCGTGTTGACGTTTCTTGTTAGTTCAGTTTTTTTTTTCAGTTACTCGAGACAATTTTGATGCGTTATAAAAGTGTTAGTTGTACTTAACTATTTTTTTTTATTAACTTTCTGTCTGCTGGCTGCCAAACACACGAGCGCCCACGGACACGGAAGCGAACGCACCACACGACCGAAATCTCACCTGAAACGCGCACCAATATACAAACATTTAATAAAAACATAATTTTGTAAATATTATATGTAGTACCTGGATGATCGAGCGTTGCTCGGCTGAAAACACGGATAAAACGTTATCTAAAAATGAAACCTAGCTAGATCAATTTATCGCCCCCGAAGCCCCCTGCATACAAAATTTCATGAAAATAGTTGGAGCCGTTTCAGAGATTCAGATTATCTAATCTAATACCTTTAAACGAGCAATTCTTGTATATATATATATATATATTCTGAAATTTAGTATGGAGAGGGTTTCGGGGGCGATAACTCGATCTAGCTAGGTTTCATTTTTAGAAAACGTCGTTTTTCCGTGTTTTCAGCCGAGCAAAGCTTGGTCAACCAGGTACTATACGTACAGAGAGGCGCTACTGCGCCGACATTAAATGAAAACACATATCCAGTTCCACGTTCTCATACATTCGGTATGCTATAATTTCATTAATTGTTATTATTTACTGAATTATTCACAATTTAAAAAAATACCATTTGGAGCAACCTGTATCTAAAAAAAGCAGCGCAAATGTCACTGGCCGGAGACAGATCAAAACGTATTATCAATTAAAAAAGAAATACTATTAAATTGAGATAGTCCTGTATTTTAACATCGAACGGTGCACAGAACCGTGCAAAGACATTGTGCGCGTTTCTTAAATGCAAACGATAAAGAAATACTTACTGAATGAGCTGAAAGCTCGCACAAACTTGACCGCGCTTCCTATTTTCTTATCCTCATAAATAACTTTGCTAACAGACGGTGCGGTAAAGTTCTGATGATGAAGCTAGGAGATGGTGGTACTGGTAGTACTCTGATTTTTATTTATGAACCATTATTAATTCACAAAGATTTTTGATTCTTGTAAACAAACAATAAATAACAAACTCTGACAATGTCAGTACCTAATAGACTAGTTCTTACAAAGAGATGAGTTTGCAAAAAGTTTACTTATAAAAACTTGTTTCCATTAAAACTTATTGTTACTTTGTGTTGATAAGATCGTGTTTTGTATGTGACTGTGTAACATAAGTAGTTATTTTCCATTGATGATGTCAAATTCACAGCATTACACCATCATTTAAAATATTATTAAACCATGCATTATACTGCAAATGCACGAGTTACTATAAAATAAGTTTAAAAAGGTTTTAACAAACTTATACAAACTGTTTGAAACATTGATCTATTTGTATGAACCAATCTATTTACTGACATTGGCAGTATCATTGTTGACGTTTGCCCGTCATGTTTTATTTACAAAAGTGTGTGCTTATAATATTTAAAGAGTTCCCTCGATTTCTCCTGGATTCCATCATCAGATCCAGACCTGATACCAATGGGATCACATGGGAAGTACACCCTTTCAAACAAGAAAATAATTTCCGAATCGGTCCAGTGATTTTCGAGTAATCGGTGAACATACATTAAAATAAAATAAGATTCCGACGAATTGATAACCTCCTCCTGAAGTCGGTTAAAAATGAGAAAGTGTTAATAGTGATTGTGAATCCGATGTACATCATACCTAGTGCTCTGAGCGCACCGCAATGCGGCTTGCACTGTGCAGTTTCGTTTGAATCAATTGATACCTACGGTGTCAAAGAATCGCCGCGCCCTCTAGCGCACACAGCTGTAGTGGTATAAACGAGTCACAGGGATGATTCTAATTCGGGTACTTGATTTATTATTTAGTTTGTTTGAAAATTGATTTCTTTTAAATTTACGAATATATTTTTTTTACATTGCTTATATGATTACTGATCATTAACCCTAACCGTGTGTGAATTTAATGTCGATACAAAGTATCCATGTCGTATATTCATATATACAAGAATTGCTCGTTTAAAGGTATTAGATAGATAGATATGTATATGAAGACTTAATACAAAAAAAACGACGTTTCGAGCACGCCCGTTATACTGTCAGTGTAATGTTGTGGTAAATAAGGTTACAAAGGTAAGGTTTTTTAAAT
This sequence comes from Biston stratarius, assembly GCA_950106695.1. NCBI lineage: Eukaryota > Metazoa > Arthropoda > Insecta > Lepidoptera > Geometridae > Biston > Biston stratarius. The sequence continues at coordinate 25,877,338 of OX467114.1, read as the reverse complement.
TTTTAATTTAATTACTTGTTACTTAATGTATGTCACGTTATGTCAGGAGGTTGTCTAATCGTAAGTACCTACCTATCAGATATTCTGCCGCCAAGCTGTAGTATGTGTTAACATGTTAACATGCTCTACAAACCGGGTTTTATAATTACTTATTACTGCAGTAGGCGAAATTACAAAGCCATCAATACCAACCATCATAGTATACACATACAGGTCAGCTCTTATATCTATAATTTTATCACTTTAATTTCATGTGCTGACCTTGTCTGTAGAACATGTAATAACTTTAGGATATATGCCAAAACAATATATTTTAAATATAATTTTAACTAAATTGTTGGATTTTTAAAATAATATAGGAACTGACAATTGACGGGGATGGCGAAAATTTAACAGCATTATACTTGGGAAATGTCTCCATCCGCTTTTGATATCGGCAAAATAAAGAAGTCAGATTCATTAAACGCAACTAAAGCAAAAAGCCTGATGCTTTACATGGAGCAAAACACTAGCAATACTTTTGCTATGTTCTGTAAAAGGCTTGTTATTTATGCTATATGCTTTAATAGCTGTGCCTGCGTTGTTCAGACACGATATCTAAGGAGCTTAATTTTACAGAAGATACGAAGAAGTCAACCGGAACAAGTAGTCGCTGTATAAGTTTAATAATGACGTAGGTCTAGGTATTACAGGTACTGTTGATAAAATTCTAGAAATTTGGTAGGCGAGCAGGAAACACTATATTCAAATACCGAAATCAAATGGAAGTATTCATTACTTTTTACACTAGTAATAACGATGATGTCATTATAGCTCAAAAAGAAGATTAAGTACTCTTCATTACTAGGTTATCTAACTCTCTCTCATTGAACTTATAACACCAACCACCCAACGGTGTTTATACCTATACTTTTACTTTTACTTGGTCGATCTCTTTGGCTGAACCACCGCATATTCTGCCGTCAAGCAGTAGAGTGTAAATATACTGTGTTTCGGTGTGAAGGGTACTGCAGTAATTCGCTAATTACTGGGCTGTTGAGACTAACCATCGAGTCTCAAACTAATGACCGCCAAAGAAGCGATGCTCTGGACTTTGATGGTTGTAGTTCTATGTATCGCTGCAATGGTTAAATACCAAAATTTGAAATTAGCGCCATCTACCATTATTTAACTGAACTAGTTAAATTAAATCAAAATTTTAAATTAGCGCCATCTACCATTATTTAACTAAACTATTTAAATTATTTCATAATTTGAAATTTATCGCCATCTACCATTATTGGACTGAACTATTTAAATTAACGCCATCTGCAGGCACAGGATTGAAATATTTATCACAAACAACTAACAACTAACTTGGCCTAGTTAATTTAGTCTGCTAACAGCAGACTAAACTGATAATTAACAGACATTCCATCGGCAAGCATTAGTGTGTTAGCATTACTATTTCAAGTTTCGGTAGGCTAGCTGGGAGACGGTCTGGCTTCTCCAATCTGGAGAGGTTCTTATCCCACGGCATGCACTTCTTGTTTTCGTATTGCCTAAAACTTCAAACGGTGAAGAAAAACATCGTGAGGACCAAGAACTACATGTCTGAGAAGATGTAGATTTGTGAAGTACGGCCTCACCCTTCTCACAATGAGACGACCGCGCCACAGTTTACAGTAACAGGGCTGACTCGGATTAGGTAATATTGCAGTAAAGGTACAGCAGCTATGGAGATTTCAGTTTTCAAATTACTGCTACAATCTAACTATATCTATATCTATCTTCTATACATATAATAAAATCGTAGCCGAGTCGTTTCTGTACATTAACTATTTTTTCAAAAAAACAATTTATACACTTTGTATTTATGTAACAGAGTCCAAAAATATAGTTTTTAGAATTTTTGTCTGTTTGTCTGTTTGTCTGTGCGTTTGTGCACGCTAATCTCAGAAACGGCTACACCGATTTGAATGCGGTTTTGTTGATATATTGTGGCAAGTTTCCCATAACATTTAGTGTTTGTTTTATTCCAATCGGTACACAAACAAAAAAGTTACGTTAATAAATGTAATACGCGGTATTTATTATTATTATTATATATTATATTATTTCTTGTACTAGTTCTACAAACGGAAAGTTTGATGATATTATGGGAATTCGTGGTATGAATACCTTTTCACCTTTTGTGCATCTGGATATTATAGGTACGACCTTCTATAACGTTTCTTTGTAATGACGCTATTCGCAATCTGGTACCATCGCAAAGTTTTGTTAGGTTTAAATTACGGAGTAGAACGATGAGGACACCAATATATTAAGTTCTACTAGTGTGTGAGTAAATTCTTCATCCGGATTGCAAACTGTATTGATTATTCAAATTCAAAAAATATTTATTTGACATAAACGATACAACACAGCAATAAAAACAAACACTATATACGTATAATATACCGATATGTCCTGGATCCCACACTAGGATGACCTGTGTCGTGGGCTCCAGGCTCTTCTATAAAACAAATATTTAATACACAATTACATGTACCTACATATATTATTAATATATTACGACACAAAGACAAGAAAACACATAAATCAAAAAAACAGTAAATAAAAAATGAAACAGAAACAGAGACAAAACGAATGTACAAAATATACTCTACTACTCTATTGCACCGCGCAATAGATATCGAAGGATGCGTTCATGCATATATGATGATAGGTAGTTATTAGAAGGATTTTAATGGTTGGACTGAGTATATATTATGTGTGAATTGTGTGTGTAATTGCGTAAGTGTGTGTGTGTGTGATGTTTGTAGAATGATCTAATCTGGAGAATTTGAGGTCTTTATTAATTTTTAACTTTAATTTATTTATCCAAGTTACTTACCCAAGGTTTTTATTTATTTATTTATTATTATATTATAATTTTTTAACTATAATTTTGCATACAGCTGTACATACCATGTTTAGTGTAACGTATGCATACCATTATTAGGTTTTTGTTCACTCAGTAACAGCAATGTATTTTAGATCTAAGTAGTGCTAGGTTAGTAAGATTGAAAGGTATGTCTGTCGGTCACCAGGAAGCTTATCTAAAATGCGTTGACTAAGCGCAATCACACGGTTGTCCAATATTGATAAAATTAATCTTGCACTCTTATTTTACATTGAGATTGTGATCACCATAATAACTGCAATAAATTTGTGGTATACGCCACAACCTAACGAAGATCGGTAGGTAGTTCTATATTATGAGTGTCGTTCACTTCTAGGCACTTCATCTCTCCAATGTCAAGGATATTGCCAAATTTTAAATCAGCTGAATATGCTCTAAGGTTTTTTACGTAGTTTTTTACAATAACTCCAAAGCACTAAACGTTTTTTACAGGCTTTAATTTCTCACAAATCTTTAGGTGACTCTTAGGTCTTGTATTAATCTATTAACGACTTCGATTAAAACTTTGTTTGTAGTGCATTCGTCCCACACGACAGACACATACTTTGGTTTTATGAATACTGTTCTATACACTGCAGACAGGATTTTCCATATGTTCAAGTAGAACATATAGCTATTTTAAACTCTGGATTAAAAGTAACGTATGTTACTCCTTATAATAGTGAAAGTCCCGTCTAAATGGTCAAAGTTGTTTACAATTTCATGTTCTTTTTTTGCTCGAAGCCCTAATGATTTATTTGAAAAGAAACCTATGTTACTTCTTATAACGTCAGCTATCTGGCAGTGAAAATTCCGTCAAAATTAGCACAGCCGTATCAGAGATTAGCCGAAACAAACAGGCAGACAGACGTAAACTTAAAAAAAAACTGGTTTTGGTATAAGTACAATGTATTTTTTTAATGTACTAATAGTAATGAGACGAATGATACGGTCTCTTGATAGTAATAGATTACGCGTGTCCATGACCATTGCAGCAATACACAGAACTTTGAGTAGCAAAACAAAGTCCGGGGTATCGCTGCTTTGGCTCTCATTCCTTTGCGACTTTCGATGGTTAGTCTCAACAGCGCAGTAATTTCGCTAGCTATAGCAATAGCTTGCAGTACCCATCAAACCGGAACACAGTAATGTTAACATACTACTGCTTAGCGGCAGAATATCTGGTACTGCGGTGGCATCTTCCTATACGACTTCCTGCTAAGGAAATCTACCACCATATACACCACAAATCTACAATCTACTTGCGTATTTGCATTAGTTAAAAGTTGTTATTTGATCATTACTAACAGACATTTTTTAATAAATAATTTTCATAATTATTATTTTTTTAAACTCCAGTTACTGCCGTCTCGTAAGGAGTGAAATACTATAGCCAGATTTTTAATACTACCAACGCCATCTGTTAGCGATTTCAGGTAAAGAGTAACTACCAGTACCCATCAACAGGTGTCTTTTTTTTTAATGAAACTAATTCAGTAGTAGAATAATAATTATTCAAGTCAATGCACAATGAAAAAAATAGAAAGATTTTTTTTTTTTGTTACTCAAAACCAAGCGCACAAAACAAAGAAACAGAGACAAATATAACACAGCAGTAATATAATTACTATACATTTTGAAACTTGACGACATCTGGTGGTGAGTAACCAGTAACACCCTTTTACATTTTTGGGAACCTAAATTTTTTATGGTAAAAAGGTTTCCTATATGTTAATCCAGGTAATAAGCTATATCTGTGCCAATTGTCATTTAAGTTCGTTCAGCCGTTTTTGCGTGATTGACTAACAGACATCCAAACATCCAAACATACAAACTTTCACCTATAAAATATTAATAGGAAATAAAATTTTAAACAATGTACACATTTCTAAATTAGATTCATGTTTATTACTGACAGTTTCGACACTTTGATGACACACTTGACACTATGTATGAGGTTGGTTGACTGGGTGAATTAAAACTCTTAATAGAGATATAACATTTCTCCCCATTTAAATTTCGTCGATGAGACGACGTGGTGGTTTGCGTTACTTTCACGTTTATAATATTAGTAGGATAGGATTAAAATAAAGATAATATTTTTTTTTTCTAAACTCAGTTTACTGCCATCTCAAAGTGAGTGGTATTACTATACCTATTTTTTATTGAACCAATAACGTTATTCACGAATTTTTAATACTACTAACGCCATCTGTTAGCGTGTTAAGATAAAGAGTAACTACCACTATCCTCCATTAGATGTCTTTTTTTATGAAATCGAGTCATTAGTTGAATTATAATTACTTAAGTCAAAACACAATGACAATGCATTGTGTAAGCTGAGACCCCAAATTGTGAGACATGTGGAGTTGAAGAAGATATGTACCACCTCCTGGTGGATTGTATTCGCCTCCAGCGGGAGAGACGGGCGCTTGAGGCTGCTGTCCGAACCCTGTTCTGAAGCAGCCAGGGAACTTTTCAATTATGTGAGTCGCCTCAAGTGACCTACTTTGATGTTTTTGTGTGTATGCAGGGGAGTGAATGTGTGTATGAGAGAGTGTGTATAAGTATGTGTTGTGTCTAGATATTATTTTATTAATTTTTACTTATAAGAAATACTTTAGAAAATACGATGGGACTGCCATGTGCATGTCACAAAAGTCCCTTAAATAAATTGGAATTTAAAAAAAATGCATTGTGTATTTACAATTTGGCAAACAATTCAATCAAGTCAATTGACAAACTGTCCATACGGTGGGCTCTAAGTTTTTTAGACCTCACCGTACAAATAGACCTCACAAACTAACCGACCACTCTCTAGACCTCATGGCTGAACGACGCTCGTTGCGACTGCAGTCTTCCAGTGATGCAGAGTCATATAGGCAGCTCAATAGACAGATATCCAAATCCTTGCGGCACGACATACGTATCTTTAACACCAATAAAGTTAAAGATACGATAGAGCAGAATAAAGGCTCCAAAGTGTTCGCAAGAGACTTGTCTATTGAGCAAAGCCAGCTGACGAAGCTGAAGAGAGAAGATTGCAGTATAGCGTCGACCAAAGCAGAGGTGTTAGAGGAGGTCGAAAGGTTCTATGGACAGTTATATGCTACGGTCGCTGAGCCTGTTAACAGCGCGGCCAAAGACCCAAGAGCCAAGCTGAGCCGACATTATACTGAAGATATCCCGGACATCAGCCTGTACGAGATTAGAATAGCTCTGAAACAGCTTAAGAACAACAAGGCGCCGGGTGATGACGGAATCACGTCAGAGCTTCTGAAAGCGGGTGGAACACCGATACTTAAAGTCCTTCAGAAACTCTTTAATTCCGTCGTACTCGAGGGTGTAACGCCAGAAGCATGGAACAGAGGCGTGGTGGTTCTATTCTTTAAAAAAGGTGACAACACCTTATTGAAGAATTACAGACCCATCTCGCTTCTGAGCCATGTTTATAATCTGTTTTCAAGGGTCATTACGAACCGTCTCAGTCACAGGTTCGATGACTTCCAGCCTTCCGAACAAGCCGGTTTCCGTAAAGGTTAAAGTACCATAGACCACATCCACACGCTAAGGCAAATTATACAGAAGACCGAAGAGTATAATTTGCCTCTATGTCTAGCGTTTGTGGACTATGAGAAAGCCTTTGATTCGATCGAGACATGGGCGGTGCTCGAGTCTCTCCAACGATGCCATATAGACTATCGGTATATCGAAGTGTTGAAGTGCTTGTATAATAACGCCACTATGTCGGTCCAAGTACAGGAGCAGACTTCGAAGGCGATTCCATTGAAAAGAGGCGTAAGACAGGGAGACGTTATATCTCCGAAACTGTTTACTGCCACATTGGAAGACGCCTTCAAGCTCCTGGAATGGCAAGGATTTGGCATCAATATAAATGGCGAATACATCACTCACCTTCGATTCGCTGACGATATTGTGGTCATGGCAGAATCGATGGAAGATCTCGGCACGATGCTCGAAGACCTCAACCGAGTTTCCCAGCGGGTGGGTCTTAAAATGAACATGGATAAGACGAAAGTGATGTCGAATGCCCATGTTGAGCCCGCCCCAGTATCAGTTGGGAACTCGGTTCTTGAAGTTGTTGACACGTACATTTACCTAGGACAAGCAGTCTAACTAGGTAGGTCCAACTTCAAGAAAGAGGTCAGTCGTCGAATCCAACTCGGCTGGGCAGCGTTCGGAAAACTGCGCAACATTTTTTCGTCTGAATTACCTCAGTGCCTCAAGTCGAAAGTCTTCGACCAGTGGTGTGTTCGTGGTCTCTGACTGTTTGCCTTCTTGATAAGCTCAAAGTCGCACAACGAGCTATGAAGAGAGCTATGCTCGGAGTTTCCCTACGAGATCGAATCAGAAATGAGGAGATCCATAGACGAACCAAAGTTACCGACATAACCCAGCGGATTAGCAAGTTGAAGTGGCAATGGGCAGGGCACATAGCACGCAGAACTGATGGCCGATGGGGCTGCAAAGTTCTGAAGTGGAGACCACGGACCGGCAAGCGCAGCGTAGGACGTCCACCCACAAGGTGGACAGACGACCTCGTAAGAACCGCAGGTTCGCGCTAGGTGCGAGCCGCTTCCAACAGGTCTTTATGGAGGTCAATAGGGGAGGCCTATGTCCAGCAGTGGACGTCCTACGGCTGAAATGATGATGATGATGATGATGATGATGATGATGATGATGATTGACTATTTGACGACACCTGGTGGTGAGTAGCCAGTAGCGCCCTTGAACATTTTTGTTAATCCCACAGGAACCTACCATTTTATTTAAAAAAATATATTCTATGTATTAATCCAGATAAAAAACTATATATGTGCTAAATTTCATCATAGTCTGTTCAGTCGTTTTTGCGTGATTGAGTAACAAGCATCCAAACATACAAGCTTTCAGCTTTATAATATTAGTAGGAAGTAGGATATCCACATCCATAAATAATTTCGGTAAAAAATTACTGCCATCTCGAAATGATTGGAATACAATAGCTAAAATTATCTCGAACCAACTACGTTATTCACGAATATTTAGTACTACTTACGCCACCTGTTAGCGGATAGCGGATTTATTTTATTTTTTACTACTCACCACCAGATGTCGCCGAAACCGTTCAACCATTTTTGCGTGGTTAAGTAATAAACATCCAAATATACAAACTTTCACATTTATAATACTGTAAATATTAAATTAAATAGTAGGATAGATTGTTGTACTTTGTGTTCATTTAATCTTCCAAACATGGTTTTACAAACTACGGCTAACAAACATTTTAGCGAAATTTAGCGGACCAAAGCACGTTTCTAAAATACCGCGTATTACATTTATTAACGTAACTTTTTGTTTGTGAACCGATTTGTATAAAACAAACACTAAATGTTATGGGAAACTTGCCACAATATATCATACTAATATATACCGCATTCAAATCGGTGTAGCCGTTTCTGAGATTAGCGTGCACAAACGCACAGACAAAAATTCTAAAAACTATATTTTTGGACTCTGTTACACAAATACAAAGTGTATAAATTGTTTTTTTGAAAAAAATATTTAATGTACAGAAACGACTCAGCTACGATTTTATTATATGTATAGATATGTGTAAATAAACGATAAACGCTGGGGTAGAAGTGTTCTGGAGTGGAGGCCGCGAATTGGCAAACGTAGCGTAGGACGCCCTGAGACTCGATGGAGTGACGATATACGTAGGACAGTTGGCGGTGGATAGAGCGAAAAGCCGAAGATGGGGCTGAGTGGCATGTCTCGGGGGAGGCCTGTGTCCAGCAGTAGACTTCAATAGGCTGATGATGACAATTAGTTGTAGTTTGTTTATAGTTAGTAATTATATATTTGTTCAACTTAAAAATGTAATGTTCCTGTCCGAGTACTTATTTTCTTTCAAAATAAATGTTTGTCGATATACATTTGATACCCATAAATGAGATCATTATTTGGTTTTAAATAACAGTAGTTTAGATATCTTTCAAAACAATTTAATTTTTCGAAGTGAAAAATTAGTTTTCTTTTAGGTGTAAAATTAGTTCACACTAATTTAAGTTGAACAATTCTAATTGTTGTTGGGACATAGCATAATTATGTACAAGCTAATTCGTGGTTTGGTTATGTTATTTGTTAGGTAAACAAACAACATAATATGATAACTGATTAGATACTAATAGAAACTTTACTCGCGAGGCGCGAACCTTTTTTAAGAGCAACTTTTTTTTTGTAGTGTTATCTGGCTGACCTACGATCAATATTGTATGCGTCACCTCAAAGTAGTATTCACTACTGAAAAGCACGTTTTTGTCGAGCGTGTGAAGAAAAGGTGTCCGAGAAATAAAGTTTTCAGGTGTCGCGTACGAAGTCGCGGGTACAGCTAGTGATTATAATAAGGCGTCATCTCTTACAAAACTTATCAGGAGAAAGTTCCTCCATTAATTTTACATTTTTTTTAAATAGGCAGTAAACTAAGCTGATGATATGGTACTACGGTCTGACGGTGTACTTGACTGTGATTTAAATAAATACATAGATAAATAATATCGTAGGACATTACACACAGCAGCATCTGACCCCAAAATAAGCAGTGCTTGTGTGATGGAAGTCAGATAACTGATAGAATACATAAATACTTTTTTTTTGTAAATATGTACAATTAACACCATCTGTCAGTTTGTACATACATAGATTTACTTCAAATGAGTGTTTTTTTCACTTGATTTATAACATCAAAGACAAGAAACATCGAAATACTCAATACTAGAAGTATACATGAAATGACAAACTGACAGAATTTTTACTTTTAAAATAACAATTTTTTAAATGAAATTTTACAACAAATAACCATGAGCTTACACTTTAGTGTGTCATCCAACCTAAAAAGTAGCTGAGTAGTAGTCTGAATTAAATAAGACTCATCCAAAAATTTAAGATCTTCCATTACAAAATAAATAGGTTCATAATTTGTGATAAAACAATGTCTTTTCGAGTTGATGCTTCCAGTCAGTCATATCTTCGAAACTAAAGTTGCCTTTACTGCTGAAAAATTATGATACCTATGCCACTAATGTAAAAAACACTTTTCATGGGAGAAAGCAGAAAAAATAGGCAGTCCTGGGGACTGCCGACAGAAGTAAAGACTTTAAACACGTCACATTAGCATATTGATGATGCCATAAGAAGTTTTCACTTCAAGGATAGTTGTTTAGTCAGGCAACAAACTTTCAAAGACAATAAAATTTCTTAATTTTGCCCATATTTTTGTGTGTGTGTGTGCGTGTGTGTGTATTTGTAAACAAAATACTCATTGTATCAGGATACATACCTTTATTATCAAAAGTGCCTCTGTTTGAGAGTGAGCTTTGACCGCTGCCTTTTCCTCTGCGCACATCATGCTCTTCTAGCAGATCTCAAACAGTCTCAACTCGAAATACATGAGGCGCTACCTGTAATGCAGTTGATAACTGAATCCCAAGATATGCAGTCTACTGGGATATACATAGGTGATCATCATCATCATCCATCACCACGCGGGTAAAACCGCGGGGCGCAGCTAGTATGATAGCTAGCATAATGACTTACAGGTTGATTGAATTCTTACTAAAATAGCTGACAAAAATAAAACTTACCATACAAATAAATTATTACTGCAAGAAATCTACCTCTTTATAATTAATATTAATATTGGAAAAACTTCACATCTAACTCCATGTAGCCCCAAAATAAGTGTGGCTACTACTACTACTAGTACTATGGGAACTAGAAAGCTTTTATACATATTGTTATTGTAGATGAAATTTGCTATACATTTAGTATAGGGTAGTATCTGGGAATGAACAATCGATCTAGCTAGGTCTTATCTCTGGGAAAATGCATTCTTTCAGTTTTAAATTTTGCACACACCAAGCAAAGCTTGGTCGCCCAAGTACTACTTATTAATTATATAGAACACCCTGACACAAAACATACATCCACATTTGCCACGCAAATGTTAATCCTGAGGGGGAATTCAAGCCACGCTTTTCAGCTCTTGAAGCTTTGTGATCCAAGAGCTAGCCCCACTACCAAATGAGATAACAGTCTTTGGCAAACACCTAGGGCTAGCCCCACCCTATTCGGAACTCAATCAGTATGGTACCAGTTTGAAAACTTATGCCTTTATTTCAGACCATCCCTAAACCATTGAGTTAAGAATATAAAGGTATGTACATAGGTACATATGTATATGTGTATAAACTCTAATCAGAATGGTTCCAATTCGAAAATGACTCTTATTGTCTCAGATCTAGGTCACTCCTCATGACAGATGGATTTTGAAATCCAAACCATTCATAAAAACAAAATTTGTTCAAAGGCTTTTAGTTATGAAGTATGTTTTACGAGCCAGTCACCTCTCACAGTTATACAATTGCTAATAAATAAACAAAACATAATGTATATATATATATAGTATAACATTTGTAGCAGTTACACATCATAGATTTATAATGAGAAAAAAGTGGATTATGTAAATAACGAAAAATACTACAGCACAAAGAGCAAAATTTCATATAAGAACAAAATAAATATGAAGCTTAAATAGGTATATTGGAAACAGTCTGATATGTTTGTGACTGTTCATGGTATGTTCATACCTACACCTACACTATATGACCAAACTGATAAAGATGAAAATTGTGAGCTAAAAATCAATCTTTGGCCTCTTTAGGTCTTAGTAAAACGCGTCAACGAGTTAGCATACATTTAATATTACAAATTGTATCTTTGAGCCATGCTATTATACATTTTCTAAGTTCTCTGTCAACTTATCAATTCCACAATGTTTGTATTCATTATGTAGCCCAGCAACCACCCTTTACTATTTTTGTGCATCTACCTTGTACCTATGAACTAAATGAATAGAATTTGTAATGTAAACTCCTACAGTCGCAATCTGCAAGCACAGAATTCAGAATAATATAGGTAATGGAAAGTTAATACTTACGAGTCACATAGTAAGCCATCCGTATCATACCGACGGATAGGGGCCCGACTTTTCACTGGCCACGCCTTCGGCGCGCATGTTACTTATGTGCACGTATTCGATACATAAAGGGTTTCTAATAGGACTAACCTCCCTCTACACCAGGCCGTAAATAACGCGTATGTACCTAAGGTAGGTAGGTACATAATTATGTGTAATGCAGTAAGGGATTACAAAATTATTGAACAAATTGAGGAGATGCACGTAATATAATTTTTTTTTTAAAGTTTCATTGGTACTTTATCGCGTGTTCACAAAATGGCGGCATTGGCGTCGTACACACAAAATTTAATTTACCTATGGTGTTTCTTCTATTAGAAACCTATTACATGCTACTGTACAAATGGGAACAGGGCTTCTATCCCAAACCTAAGAGCATATAGACACTTAAATGTATAACACTCGACATAATTTTAAATTTGACGACAAATAGCTAACCGCCTCGTATACGACAAACTTACAAGCACACACGTCGCAGTGGATTCGCGAGGTACATACAATTACTTCCCAGCCTTCTCACGACATCATGAAATAGTAAGAATATTAAAAACAGTAAGCATTTACCTTCAGACAGAACTGGTAGAACCATGATGTTAAACTGACGGTTGCTCCACCTCCAACACGATGTCGCAGGTTGCCTAAATTAGGCCGACCAAAAACATTACATAGGAACAATCTCAGTACACAGAAGGAACACACCGATTGCAAAAACTAAGATACAAAATTCTACTCTCTTCCCTGGAACCTAAATAATAACCGCGCGCAAATAGCTCTTGAGTAACTGCCGGCGCGCGGCGTCCGTTCTTCCAACCACGAACGACCTGCGAGTAAAAAGCAGGATTGGATTTAGGACAGGCAAAAGATTAGTAAAAAAAAGAAATCGTATTTTGAAAGAGGTCTCGTACAATTATATTATTTTTCAGTCTCAAAATTAATAACTTGCTCTCCTCTTCTTGATTAAAGAATTCTTTAATTTCCTCTATCAATCTTTGGCGTCCTTGACGGTCAATCGATATATTATGTCCGTAGAAATAAATTTGATGCAATTTCCAATTTGCCACTTCTACTTTCTTTCACAGCGTCACAAGCAACAAAAGGCGTCCAGCCTCTGCACTGAGCTACTTAATGCGATTCCTGTTAGACACTACGCGACCAATACATCGTATGCTTGCAGAATAAAGTTCGCAGTATCATAGCTTTTAGGTGAGCACTTAACAGACACCGCAATAAGAAGCTACAAGTACAGGGGCAGGACTGTATTACAAGTTTGTTACGGATTTTGGTCTTAGGTTGATTTTTAACCGACTTCAAAAAGGAAGAGGAAATAGGTGTTAATACGTCTATCTTATTATTTTTGGGCTTGGCACCGACTTCAAACAGATCAGTAGGTACCTAGCCGGTATAATAATACTTTATGCCTCCTTTTATTCTATCCTTTGAATTAAATGTTTCACTAAGTTTATTTTTCGCCTACTTTATACCTACCTACTGATGCATTACCTATTGATGCATTCAATTTCAATTCAATTATGAATTGAAAAATTGTATTGATGCATTATATGATACATTATACCTACTGATTTGTTTGAAGTCGGTGCCAAGCCCAAAAATAATAAGATAGATCTACATGTTAACACCTAAGTATTTGTTGATATGTGTAAGTTTAAATTTAAACGAAAATTAATTCTAATGAAATCACTACAAAGACCTAATAACTACAAAGACCAAATAGCTACAAAAACCATAATGTACAAATGTGTGATTTAAAAATCTTTCATCAACAATTTAGCGCACCAAAAATGGCGCAGGGCCTATCAAGCCTATTTGGCTTGGCACCGACTTCAAACAGATCAGTAGGTACCTAGCAGGTATAATAATACTAGTACCTGGATGACCGAGCTTTGCTCGGCTGAAAACACGGATAAAACGACGTTTTCTAAAAATGAAACCTAGCTAGATCGATTTATCGCCCCCGAAACCCCATGAACACAAAATTTCATGAAAATCGTTGGAGCCGTTTCCGAGATTTAGATTATATATATATACATATATACAAGAGTTGCTCGTTTAAAGGTATTAGATATTCCTCCTTCTATTTTTTTATTCTATCCTTTGAATTAAATGTTTCATTAAGTTTATTTTTCGCTTTTTAGTGCTGATGTTTTTTTTTATTTGAAGTCGGTTGTTCTTTTTTTTAAACTTTGTTTATACTTAATATTCTCAAAATTGACGTTATCACTTCAACGTCACGTTAATACGACAAATTTTGGTATTTTTTTCTTTTAACAATCTATGGTTTATTTAATCTTGACATTGGTGTAGCTTACTTCGGTTATATTAAGTAAATCATAAAATTATCGTAATTAACTGTACGATCCTTATACATGGATATTATATCGTAAAGAGTTCATGCTCTGTACGATATAATATCCATTATCTTCCCGTAAATATACAATAATTATCGTTCCTAATTCAGCCCTGGAGCAAAGTGCCGCGCCGAAAGGCGAAAGGATTACAGAAGGGTGCTGCCAGATAGATAAACGAACAGTGATCTAAAAATACGAAAATACACTAGATTCTCAAATTCCACAAGTAAAAAAATTACTAAATTCGGCACTAAATATTGACGAAACTTCTTGGTATAGCCGTTCTTCGTAGGTATAGTAGGTACGGGTGCTGAGTCCATGAGTGTCGCAGGAACGGGCACACTGCTTTAAACAGTTCTTTGCGACCCGGCTGTACGTTTACGGGCTAGGAAATTGCTCTAGAGGTTAAACAGACTAAAATCTGTTATCACTCGTTTTTTTATATGTATATACCTACAATACCTACCCACGGCAAAAAAAAAAAAACAAAAAAAAATGCTATTTATTATATGAAATAACTATAAATGATAGCGATAAAACATAATTCCAGTAAATTTTCGTAACAGTAGGTATTTAAAAACTCTATTACGGTCTCTTTAACCTCGTGTTGCCCATTCATATAATACTCGTATTAGGTACCTAAATTTTTTTGAAAAATATTTGAGCAAGCATGTGGGTTTTTTTACACGTGTAACAAGTTCGATATCAAGTCGTCTAGTTGACTACAGTGAATATACAATTTAGTTTCCATAAAATAAGTATTTTGATATTTAACCCTTACTTGCCACCTTGGGGTACAAAACTACCCCACACCTATATTTCTTTAAATTTAAGTATCTAAATTAAAAAAGAATGGTTTAATAAATACATTTGTTAATAGTTAGAAGGTATAACTACACTTAAGGCCAACCAGTACCCTGATGAGTCAATTTGTAAGTTTTTTATAGCCGTCGAAAGTTGCGCGGCGTACAAAAATACCCCACGGTGCCCATTGAGATATTATTACTAGGTATATTAGCTCAATGACGGTGCCAAGTAAGTTTGTCATTGATGTTTTTGAGTGTCTTCTGACTTAAGAGTGCAGTCTAAGATAAGTAGGTATATAGGTACATACCACACATTACACGCATACTCTGCTAAAATGTGGAGGTGTATCCATGGGTACCTACATATAAGAATTTTCCTAGAGCTAGTGCACTGATTTAGTTTAGCCCTTTTTTCCGTTCGGAAAAAAATAATGATTGACATGTGAAGACACCAAAAGCGGAGCTTTTAAGTATTCTATGGCCTCCAAACCATATTATTATAGTGTTAAAACCCTTTGTTATTTTTTAAAGGATTGAACCCGTGACAGTTATAAGAAAAATATTAAGACCATTTTTTATTTATGTTTGACAAGCTAGGTGTTTGACCACAGCTAACCTGATGTTAAGTGACGGTGTGGTCGAAGATGGTAAAGCATACCTAGCCTGGAATGGTACTGGCTCTCAAGTGAGGCTGCCGGAACTCACTGTTAGGTGTTTGGCGGCAGATTAATAACTACCGAATACTAGACAATACCCTACAACCATGCTATGGTTCTACAACCGCGTACTCGCTTCCATTCGGGATGAACCTTCCATCGCGTGCTTCAGAAGCAAACTAAGATCTTGGCTTCAACAGACCTTGTTCTATGACTTTGACGATTATTTAAAAATAAGAGATTATTGAATTACTAGTGAGTAATTATAATTTCTTATTGACATTTAATCATATTGTCATATTTTTTTTTGACAAATTAGTATATTGACATAAGTTAATTTATGATTTTGATATTTTTAAATATGAATGGAATAATGACCTGTAACTTTAGTGTTATTAATAAAAGATTTGTGTTTGTTCTAAATTAACCTTGAGAAGTAGAGTCGAAGTTGAGATAAAATAAAGATTTGCGAAAAAAACATTGTAATTTTTGTGACAGTGGCAAACCCAATAACCCCCAATAACCCTCGCTTCGTCCGTTAAATTGGGCGGATCTCCCAGCTCCCACCGGAGAGATCTGGAAGATGTATCGTGAACCAAATATTGCCAAAGTAAACTGATATTTACCCAACTTTTAAAGTAATGATTTTGGCAATAAGTAGGTATTTAGCTACAATAATAATATTGTTCTAACTGAATAGGTAGGTGGTTTAACTATGTATATACTAGTTATAGATAGCAGTGTTTATAAGAAATACTGCAGATTATAATTAACTTATGTTAGTTCAAGGCAGGAGAAAATGGTACAAGTAAGAGGAAGCCCATAATCACTAGGCGAAGCTGATGATGATGATATATTTAGTTAGGCGCAACACTATTAAACTGACACGAGCTCAATGTACACACCATTATGAGCAGCTTTTACAGTGAAAGCATTCCAGAAAGCAAACACGTTACGTCACATTATTACGAACAGCTTTATTTTTTGCGGTGGTTTGTTTTCCAGTATTTTTTTAAATGATTAGTATTATAAACTCCTTTCGGAGTAGTAGTAGGTATCATCCCGCGTAACCCTGTATGTGGCCATCAATACAACACCAATGTGATACCTAAACAGTTTTACTTTAAATATCTACCACTTAGTAAGTTACATTGTATGTGTGTCATTGGTTAATAATTTTTAATTTATGACAACCTTATACGGTGAGTTGAAATAAAATAGGTAAAAATCTAAGATCTTACACTAATGTTACACTCGGATACCAGTAAAAAACTATTAATAGTTAATAGCTTATCTCGGCGCCCAACACACCACGCTGTTAGGTATTTTATACCTACCTTATTTAATTCAAAGCAGTGCTTTAAGTGAAGTACCTACAGATGGTAGTGCGATTTGATGGGTAGCTTAGGTGCGGTAGATACCGATATAAACCATTAAATGGATCATTTGCGACAATAAACAGTTTTACTAATAAATAAACAATAGGTACCTAAGAAATAAATATAATCGGACATTTCACACAGCGCCATTTAGCCCCAAACTAAGCAAAACTTGTACTTTGGGAACCAGATAACTGATAGAATACTTATATGCTTTGTAAATATGTACATACATATTATACATACAGTAGTACACCCAGACACAGAACAAAATGTTTATCGTCATAGAAATGTTTGTTCTGGTATAACAGTTTTTGAAGCAGATATTCTACTAAACACACTAACAGGGTAGTCAATACTTTTTAATAATGTTAGTAATCACTATTATTGTAAGTAGTTTGTTTGTGGTGGTGTGGTGCGAAACCCTCTGCGTACAATTCTAACAATCTAATAAACTGCAATTTGTCGGATTTAAAATTTCACGAGTAGATGTTGCATGTGTATGATAAATTGTTTATTGTTGTCATAAATATTTGTATGTATCTTTATTTTTATATATTCAGTTATAATAAGGTTTGGCAGATAAAGATACATTCATTTGCATTAAACATGAGTGAAAAATAAATATACCTCATGTTACGCCCTTACAAATTAGAGATGCGTCGACATGCTTATTATTAAAATACATTATAAAAGTGACGCGATGAAAAATTCAAATATAAATTTCAGAAATACAATTCGTAACATAATCCTTGAATGAAATTTTCATCTTACAAGCTGGCAACACTGGCGGTCGTCCGTGCTCTACCGACGCGTCCGGCCGACCGACGCTACGTCAAGGTGTAGCAGCGCGGTGTTTCAGCCAATGGCAGCGCTTCCCGGGCAAGTTCGACTTGATATACGAAGTAATAGTACGCACACATTCAGAATGTATATAGCACCTATTATTACATATTATATAGAACAGTAAGCTGATAAGGATCAAAGCACACTATGCCTCTTGAGGCGGCGATCGCTGATTTTTTGAGTTAATATGTCACTTACTGCATCTGTTACTTATTGTATTTTGCTTGTAGGGTTTCATGGCGTGGGTTCGATTTCTACCCAACACAAAAATGTGTACCTACTAAATTTGCACGTACATACCTACGTATTTTAGGTATGTATGTATGTATGTGCAAAAAAGAAGACAATTGTTCTATCAGTTAGTTCAGTTCCCATGCTGCAAGCTTTCCTTAATTTGGCGCTCTGTAAAATGTCCTCCTATATTTATCTTTTCATGAATTTATTTATACACAACTACATGTATTACTTATGTGTACCAGTCGTTTGTATTTCGTTTAGTTTAAATAGTTTTCCTTCAATCTAGATTGTACTCGAATCTGTAAAATCGTGGATAAATTACCATTCACAATCGCTCGAGGTGCAATTATAGTACGGGCTGGAGTTGTGGGGCCACGCAGCCGATCGTAATAGAGCGTTTGTTATGCAGAAGAGAGCCGTGCGTGCCATCTGTGGGGTTCAGGACGACGTCTCATGCGTGGAGCTTTTTAGAGATCTTAAGATACTACCGTTGCCGTGTGAACTTATTTACCAGGTAGCCCTATTCACCCACACGAACATTGATAAATTTCAACGCAGGGGCGTCCACAGCTCGTTAGATCTCCGCAGCAATAAAAAGAAAGACCAGCTTGTAACACCGTCGCACCGGCTCGTCAAGTCGGAGAGGTCAGTATACATTCTGGGCCCCGCGGTCTACAACCGTGTCGGGTACACGGTTGTAGACCGCGGGGCCCTCCGTCCGGGATGCACCTTCCACCGCGTGCTTTAGAACCAAGTTAAGATCTTGGCTGCTAGAGACAATGTTTTATGACATTGATGAATATTTCAAGTTAAAAGATTATTAAATTACTAGTAAGTAATTTCTGGACATTTTATTATATGGACAATATTTTTTATATTGGCATATTTTTATGCCGACGTATTTTTGTATTGACATATTTTTATATTGGCATATTTTTATGCCGACGTATTTTTGTATTGACGTATTTTTATATGGACATATTTTATATTGGCAGTATTATTATATTGACAATATTCTTATATTGACATGTTTATATACCTTGACATTTTGTTTTTATTCCATTGACATGTAATCAGTGTTCTAAATCTCAATGTAATGATATTACGGAATTGACTTGTAACATAGGTGTTATCAATAAAATATTTGTATTTGTATTAAATAACATAATTCAACGTGTTTCGTATTGTAGTGCTTGCCTATTTCGATATACTTAGTAGGTATATTACTTCTTCTTCAACTTCTTCATTTCAAACTTTATTTCGAAACACACATCGCCGATCGTAGATGTTAAAAATAATAATTTATAATTAGTCTGTTTTGACCTTAATTCTGTCCCAGTGCCGAACTGCCGTGGGCCGTGGTTGCGTCTGTGTGTGTGTTATGGCGGTACCACACGTTCGTCCAACCGTCGAACACTCCAACATGACTCAAGTCTGTCTCGATCAAAACAGACCCTCCACACAGTATACACGTTCCAACAGTGTTCCCACCTGTTTTATTTTCCCCCTAAATTTAGGGGGAAAATAAAATAGGTGGGGTTTTTAGGGGCGTTATATTTTTAGGGATTTATGACTGCTTATTTTTTACTAAGAAAATAAAGGTATAAAAATATAGGGTCTGAAGTTATTCAATCTAGCCATAGTAATATTCTAGTCTAGTAATATTTATTTGTTGACCTAGCGGCTTAGCGAGATCCATTACGGTTCCGGGTTCCTTATTACTAAGTATG
Source organism: Biston stratarius (assembly GCA_950106695.1). NCBI lineage: Eukaryota > Metazoa > Arthropoda > Insecta > Lepidoptera > Geometridae > Biston > Biston stratarius. The sequence continues at coordinate 25,857,355 of OX467114.1, read as the reverse complement.
CGGAATTGAATAGAAAACAAATGTCGCCATAGTGCTTACCATAAACATAAGACAAGTGATATTAAAACTACTCTGTGATGACTGGTGGTTACGTTGTCTATGCTTACTGGAAATAAGTTGATTTTTATTTACATGTTTAATTTAATTTCGTTATTGTAATGCTGTGTGGACAACCAATTTGTTAATTATGCCTAAAGAAAAGAAGAAATACAGTCAAAAGTACACAAATATTTGGAAAACAGATCCAGGGGGACTTCCAAGTAATTGTGTGATTTTAGGGGTTTTAGCATAGCTTTAGGGATAAATATTTTTGAGAGTTGGTAACACTGCGTTCCTACCTCATTCTCTATGGACGGTCTGTGCAACTCCTTTGATCTGTGTACGATTTACCGCCATCGGAGCGATCGCGCGCCAACACGCTCCAACACCGTCAAACACGCACGAACTACCCCTCCACACGTGCGACTGTTGGACGGTTGGACGAACGTGTGGTACCGCCATTAGACGTACCTAAACATTGGCGCGCCTACTAACGAATATTTTGGAATCTACTGGAAGAAAAAGCATTGGACAAACGATTTTCATAAAATTTAGAATGCAGGGGGTTTCGGGGGCGATAAATCGATCTAGCTAGGTTTCATTTTTAGAAAACGCCGTTTTATCCGTGTTTACAGCCGAGCAAAGCTCGGTCATCCAAGTACTAACTATTAATAATAATAATATTATATTTTTTAAATTGACAAACAGAAAAAAATACATATGACCTAAATAAAATTAGTAAGTATAGAAGATGTCGTCAAAAGGACAAAAACAGCTTTATGCTGTAAGAATTTAGTTCTTACAGCGCTGGTTTACATTTTAAGTTAGTGTAACATCGATAAAGGTATTATAAGAAGTAGTTGCTGTTCAATTCATTCGCCGCTGTTCAATGACGAAAGCGTCGCTGCTGAATAAAATGGATGTAGGTAGGTACGTGTACCTATAGATGTAAAACAACCGATTTATAACGTTTTGAATAAAATTTTGCCGTTATAAAAATAAATCGTTTTAAACGGTTGAAAACTCGCTTACAAAAATAGAAGAACTGTGTTTTATACTACAGTACGCTTAGTACCAGTTTACACAATACGTAAGCTATCATAGTTTTCGTAAAGTCGCAAAACGGATAGTTTAATGTTCTCACGGCAGTATGATTAAAACGTAACGAATATAGTTTACGCCTTAGAATAATAACGCTTATTATTCTAAAGTTTACGCGATATCGTATTTCGAGTATTAGTAAGAATGAACCATATGAGTTGATAAAAATCTCCGAAGTTACCCGCAAGATAAGTTTTCTTTAATAATTCCGCCTCAAACAGAGTATTCCCTGCAATCTGGAAAGATGCGCAGGTTATTCCACTTCCTAAAAAGCCTAACCCTAAATCCTGTTCTGAATATCGTCCTATTTCTATCCTTCCTTTCCTGTCAAAAGTTCTCGAGCGCCTTGTTCATGGACAATTGAATATGTTTCTTGTCAGTCAATGCCTTCTTAATCCTCTCCAATCTGGTTTCCGTCCGGGGCATAGTACTGTGTCTGCTCTTGTCAAGATCACCGACGATATTCGCTTGGGTATGGATAACGGCAGGCTTACTGTTCTAGCCCTGTTAGATTTCAGTAATGCTTTCAATGCCGTTGATTTTGACATTCTGTTGGCGATACTACGCTCTATTAACATATCTCCATCTGTGATCGACTGGTTTCGAAGTTATTTGTATGGACGTCGGCAGCGTGTTCGTCTCGAAGATACCATCTCTTCTTGGTGCGATACGGTTGCTGGTGTTCCTCAAGGTGGCGTCTTATCTCCTCTTCTCTTTGCTATCTTTATTAACTCCATATCCCAACGCTTAACTTCTTCCTACTATCTCTATGCAGACGATCTCCAAATTTATAGCCAAGCCCGACTCAGTGAGCTAGATTCAGCCATAGCTACAGTAAATAATGACCTGCACAAAATCATTGAGTGGAGTCATTCTTTTGGTCTGAAAGTGAACCCCACTAAATCACAAGTCATAATTATAGGAAGCACTTACATGATTTCAAAAGTTGACTGGTCTACATTGTCTAGTGTAGTTTTCGATGGCACCGCAATTCCATTTAGTGAGTCAGTTAAAAATCTAGGCGTAATGTTTGATCGTACGTTAAGTTGGAACGCTCATTTAAAATTCATCAGCAGCAGATTGTTTGCTTCCGGTGGCTCGCTCCGACGGCTGCGTAATTTTTTACCCACTGCCACTAAAGTTGCGCTCGCACAGTCTCTCCTTCTACCCATCTTAGACTACGCGGATGCATGTTATTTAGATCTATCCGAGGACCAGCTTAACAAACTTGAGCGTCTCCAGAATTATTGTATTAGATTTATATATGGCCTACGTAAGTATGACCATATATCTCAATTTCGCACTAAACTCAAGTGGTTACCTATTCGCCTTCGGCGGAATGCTCATTTGCTCTCTCTTCTTTATAACGTTCTTTTTAACCCCTCTACTCCATGCTATCTTAAAGAAAATTTCACTTTCTGGCACAATACTCATTCCCTGCCCCTCAGGTCGAAGGAGAACCTTACTCTTAAGACCCCTGCTGCACGCTGTGAAACGTTTTACGGTAAGTCCTTTGCATTCCAGGCAGTCCAACTATGGAATGCGTTACCTGTTGCCATTAGACGTGCTCCATCGATCGCTGTCTTTAAAGAACACGTCAAACTATTCTATCTCTCGCAGTTATAATTATAACTATCTGTCGCTTATTTGTATATATATCCTCTTTATACAAATATTTATTTTATATATATTAGTGTATTTTTAGTTATTCTAATTAATCTATGTATTAGGATATATTATAATTATTAGAATGTAGATATATGTCAAAATGTTGTATTCTCTTATATGCATATCCTCGTTATTGACACACCCCGTTTTTTTTCTTCCTCTAATCCTTTCCATCCTAAGGTTGCCTGGAAGAGATCGCTTTTAGCGATAAGGTCGCCAGTTGTTACACCTATTAACTAGTTAATTTCTTCTGTATTATGTAATTTTAAGTGTGTACAATAAAGAGTTATTCATTCATTCATTCATATCTACCTGTCTCTTTAATACATTGTTGTTAAAAAGAAACCGCTATAGGCCTCTTGGATATCGTGCCGAAACTACGGCAACGCCATCTATCGGTTAACGGCGACAATTCGAGGTCGTTCTTGTCATAGCTGTTTACATATGGTTCGCATACACGTCACTGAACGTTTTAGATAATTATTTTGTTTAACGCGATAAGAAATTATTTAAAAGATATTATGAGCCAAACCATTGTTAAGTGTGGACTCCAAAATATTTATACGAAATTCTTTCGCGGAAATCTGTCTCGAAAGGTAAGTAAATACACGAAACACGAGATTTTCTTTCAAATTTATTGTAATTTTTACTACTGGAAAAGTAATGCCCCAGACGAAAGCAAATAATCCGCCGTATGTCGTGAAAGTAGATGTATCTATTAATTATGAAATCAATTAATAGTTGAATAATAATTACAAAAAAAATATTTTTAGAAACTTTAGAAACATGCAAAACAGAAATGGAAATGAGGATGTATCTCCTTATCAAAGAAACATAAATAATGAAGGAATATGTATTGTTCATTGAAATAAGATTCATTGAACTGCATTTTTTATTTTGGTATAAAACAACATTAAGATTTTCTTTCATTATTAACAATGGGTATGACATTTTAAATTAGTGACATATTATTGGCGAAGACCTATTTCATGCTTAAGAATTAATATGAAATATTGAACCGATAATATTTTAATTTATTTATTTATTACATATTATAGATAATAAAACAATGAAATAAAAAATAATTTGTACATGATTCTCTGAAAATGTTCATGATAGATTTAAAATTAAACATGATTAACATTCTGCATGTTTGTTACGATATGTTAATAATAATAATAATATAATAATAATATTTTATTTACATAATTAAAATTTTACAAAAATTCTCTTATCAGTGGGCCCCAAACTCGGCCAGGCCGGTGTCTTGGGAGCCCTATTGGGATTTGCCAGTATACATTTGCGCGCGGTCGCTTAATATAATTTTTACATAATAATTAGATTAAATATACATACATACGCATATACTTAAAAGACACATAAATAATTATACCTAAACACTGTAATTATTGAATATACCTAAACATAAATATATATAAAACATAAATATAATACGGATGATAAATAAAAACATCATACCTAGATAGATAATATATAAAATAGACTATAAAAATGAGTTTAAACCAATATAATAGCAGCAATATGAAATGGTGAGTGAGTGTAAATGTGTGAGTTTGTGTGTGAGTATGTGTGTGAGTATCTGTGTGAGTATGTGTGTTTATGCGTGAATTCGTGCAAGTATGTGAAGTGCGTCAATAAATCAGAAAAGTCGTGATGAGTGCGTTAAGGCTAATTTATGAGTTAAAGTCATGGACTTTAACAAGTTCCTCAGTGGCTTTGTAGCTGAGGGACAGGAGCCACGCTTTCGCCTTGCCTCTAGCTTTCCTGTGTGACATTTCTTTAAGGTTGCAGTGCTTGCAAACTGAGTTGTAGGTGAAAGCATGGATGAATAGCGGTAAACGGCACATGAAGACTGTCCGAACCTTTGGGAGTGGAGTGAAAGCAGAGCGAGCCTTCCTGTTAGAGTACTGAAATTCCGGCCTTGCTGCTGTATGGGTTATGGCAATTGCACGCATTATGAACAGCTGCCTAACAGAAAGTACCTTAGCTTCTTGGTATAGCTCTTCAGTAGGGTGTCGTCGAGGTTTTCCTAGCATCACTTTCAAGACAGCCCGCTGTGCCCTCTCTGCAGCAATCATGTTCCCGGAGGCGGCTCCTCCCCATACGCTTATACAGTACTGGATTACAGATTGACATAAGGAAGTATAAACCAGTCTCTTCACTTCTACATTTGCTATTGGTCGTAGTTTTTTCATGACATGAATAATTTTACGCACTATTTTAGACAAGTATGAGATGTGATGTTCAAATGACAATTTCTGGTCTATTTGAATCCCTAAGTACTTCGTATGTGTGACTCTAGTTACATTGCTACACTGGCAGCTCTCGCCCCGTCTTTGAGAATAGGTTGTAGAAAGGGTGCAGTTATCAGAGTGTACTTTGATGTATTTGAGTTTCAATTCTGTAGCTCTTGTAATGTGAAAACCAATAAAGTTTGTTTTAGTAACATTCAGAGTGAGTAAGTTAGCATTCAGCCAGCGAGCTATTGATGACATTCCATGTTCTGCTGCTGCTATAGTGTTATTCCAACCTGTTCCGTGAAAAATAGCCACAGTGTCGTCAGCATAGCAAATAAGGGTGGCTTTTGGTATCTTTAATTTTAGAAAGTCGTTCATGTATATTACAAATAGTGTAGGCGACAGGATGCCCCCTTGGGGGACACCAAAGTGAACGTCAAGCTTATCACTAATGTAGTTTCCTATTCTCACTTGCTGTTTTCTATTGCTGAGATAACTCGAAAACCAATCAAGGGCGTTTCCGCGGACTCCTAAGCATTCTAGTTTTTTAAGAAGTATGGGGATCGAAACTGTATCAAACGCGCGGGCGAGGTCGAGGAAAACTCCCACGCATCTTTTACCATTATCTAATTGCTTTGATACCGTCTCTGTCAGTAGTTGAACGGCGTCCTCGGTTGATTTACCTCGTCTGAATCCGAACTGACTGTTCTCTAGAAGTTCATGTTTTTCAAGGAAATCAACCAATCTCTTATTTACAATTTTCTCCAGTATTTTAGAGAGAATGCAAAGCAGTGATATGGGCCGATAATTATCGACGCAGTCTTTAGAGCCGCTTTTGTGTATGGGAGAAACTACTGCGGTTTTCCATGCCTTCGGAAACATTCCTGTTGTCATACTTAGGTTACATATATGCACCATGGGAACAAGGATAGATTTTCCTATGTTTTTTAGTAGCCTGGACGAAAACAGATCTATTCCCGGTGTACTATCAGATCTAAGCGTTTTGAAAAGACTATCCATCTCAAGTAGGTCAGTGGGACTAAGAAAAAATGAATTTGGTAAATGGGTTCCCAACTTTTGATTGTGACAAAGTTCTTGCTCTGTTACATTAAATCTTCTTAAGATATCAGAAGCTAGTATTGATCCTTTGCTGGCAAAGTGTTGGTTGCAGTCATTTACAGCGCTGTACGGACATTTGTATTTTTGTAACAGTGCCTGAGAGTGATTTTTATTACCAGGGATATCACAAATATCTTTGATAGTACGCCACAATTTTTTGGGCTCCTTGTGATTTTCACTTAGTTGAGCGTTATCAAAATTTGTTTTTGTTTTACGGATAATGTTGTTACAGTAATTCTTATAGCGGGTAAAAGTAATTTTCAAGGTGTCGTTGTTGGGTTGTTGCTTAGCCAATAGATGTAGTCTGTCACGATGGCGCATGCATCTTATAAGACCAGGTGTTATCCAAGGCTTTAAGACGACTTTTTTCCTACTGATTGCAGCTGATTGTGTGAATTTTTGCGTGGACTCTGAGATAATCTGGTTGAGTGCCTTTGTCGCCTCATTGACATTATCCATCTGCATAAGCTGATCCCAATTATAGCCGTCGAGCTCCCTAGCAACAGCTTCAAAATCTGTTTTTGATTTTACTCTTACCTTACTATTAGACTTAGTTTTTTTGATGTTAAGACCTAGCATAATTAGATTATGATCCGTAAGAGGGCAATCAGTTACCACGCCAACGGCTCTGCAATTAGATTTCAGATAGATGTGGTCGAGGCATGCTTTTTCCCTAGTTGGCATCGTAATTGCTGGTAGAAGGCAGTGCTCTGCCATTAAATCCTTATAGACTGCGCAAGGGCTATCTAAAGTCTCATCAAGTAGGTTGATGTTCATATCGCCCGTAACGATTAAAGTTTTCGTTCTGTCTAGTGGATCCAGTACTGATTCAAGCGAGGCAAAAAAAATTTCTGTTGGTGGAAGTGCTGGTGAGCGGTATATGCCTATGACACTTACACAGTTACTTAGTTTGACTACAAGGCAGTTGGCCTCATCGAACGTGGGTTCTGTGGCAGTCGCTAGCCAACAGTTTTTTACATAAATTGCCACTCCGCTGCATTTGTTGAAGACTTTAGTAGTGTGAAAAATGTTGTAGTTATATAGCTGTGGCATGTGTGCATCTTCTCTTATCCAGCATTCAGTCAATACTATCACATCATATTCTATGTTCAGGCGCTTTAGGGCAGTTAGTAGTTTGTCAAAATTCGCATGTATACTTCTAATATTGCATGTAAGGATTGTAAAGTTATATGTACCTACAACACCTACGCATTGTTCGGCCATTTCTACTGTGCGACATTCAATATTCAAAGACTCATCTATATCATCATGTATGTCAGATCTACCCATAGCTAGTAAAACTATAAGATAAAGTATACAGACACGGTATTTGTGCTGGTTTTAATATGTGTATACGTGTTTGTGTGTTTTCTCGATATTACTGTTTTTTTTCCAATAGGAATTGATTGTTTTTCAGGGGAACCTAGATCGTACGGTACGTAGGACAGAATGTTCCTGCAAGGCAAAATACATAAATAATTTTTACACCCCACAACACAACAGTACCTCGTAACCTATTTATTGTTTTCATTGTTTTTAGAGCACTTTTTTAACTGAACGTAACGTTTTTAATTGAATTAAATAACGTAAACCGTACTGACGGCACTTTGACGTCCGCGTGTTGCCTAAATCTGCCACAACGCTGCGCCACTAGAGATATCCAAGAGGCGTATATCAGTATTGCCAACTTAGTGGTTTTATCACTAGATCTGGTGGTTTGGGACCCCCTGCTGGTGGGCAAAATTTGTATCTGGTGGCTAGTGGTTTTTTTAGTGGGCAGTTTTCCCGTAGCTAGCTAGATAAAGACTAAGATAGACTTCTAGGTAAGAAATAGATCGCTTATAAGAAATCGGAAAGATCGTAGACCAACGAACGAAATTTATTTTTACTTGTTATTTTGCAGACATTTTTATATTATGAAAATATCTGAAACCATAAAACACGCAAAAGTTTCGGAAATCGTCACTTAAGGATGCCGTTCTCAAAAGATGGCTTCGGAGATTTAAAAAATCATTACGGAGATTTAAAAAATCACGCTACCAGTGCTACCAGATTATGGTACGAAGCGATAGCCATCAAAGACTCCCTAGGATAAGCTCGGTTTAAAGAAGTCGCAAATTTTGCAATTTCTTTGTTCCTTGTTCTAACGCGGATATAGGACGAGTTCTCAGTTCTATAAACCTAGTAAAATCAAAATTTAGAAATCGCATAAAATTGCCGCTGTCATCAATTTTAAGTATTCGCGCAGGATAGACACTCGTAACTAAACTCTTCCTGAATCAATGTATAAAAAAATTGTACCAATGAAACTAATATCGTCTTCTAACTACTTATAACGGAGTTCCAGGATGTGGCAAGACAACATGGGTGATCAGACACTTCGATGTCGACAGGGACGCTATCATCACCACAACAACGGAAGCAGCAAAAGATCTAAGGGAGAAACTATCGCACCGCATAGGAGACCTGGTAAAAACCAGAGTGCGAACCATGGCTTCCTCCCTCGTAAACGGTTTCGGAAAAAATAGCTTCAGCCGTCTTTTGGTGGATGAAGCTCTTATGAACCATTTCGGATCTATAGTAATGGTTGCACGGCTGTCTGGTGCTAGCGAGCTTGTCCTTATTGGAGACGTCAATCAGCTACCTTATATCGACAGAGAAAACATCTTCGAAATGAGGTACCATCGCCCAAACCTGGTTACAAACATCAGTCAGGAGTTGCTTTGCACACACAGGAACCCAATGGATGTTGCGTATGCGCTGAGGGAAATATACTCCGGTATATATTCCTCAGCTCCCCGTATTAAGTCTCTTGAGCAAAAACGGTACAAGGGAGCGCAAATACCCAGCACCCTCCCCAACACTCTTTTCTTAGTGCACACGCAGGAAGAAAAGGAAACCCTCATCAGCCAAGGTTATGGGGGAGGCACGGGGTCACGCACTCTTACTATTCATGAAGCTCAGGGGCTAACGTACAAGTCGGTAATCGCCATAAAGACCAAGCCAAGGATGAAGCTGCACGAGAGCGTGTCGCACGCAGTCGTTGCAGTATCACGGCACACCGGGACCTTCGTCTACTACGCCGACGATATTGAAGACGATGCTATTAGTCGGTTTGTGCGTCGAGCGTCGGCTGCGTCGCCGAAGACCATCAAAGAGTACAACCTGCAGAAGGCCATTAAAGACCGAAACGTGGCGGTGATGAGGGCCCTGGGCCGAGAGGAGGCGATTTAAATTCAAATGTAAATTGTTGATATGTAATTAATATATATTTGTTAATGTAATTATTAAATGTAAAATGAGGACTGTGTGTATTCCTCGAGCATTCATGCTCACCATCGAAGGCTACTTCTTGCGGCGGCGTCGTGTGTCGGGTCGCTCTCTTCCTTCAGATATGGTTGAGGAGGGCGATGGCTGGCACATGCGTCATACTCGTGATCGGGTGCTGCTTGCGGGTCGCTGGTCTGCTCGCGGTATACACACAATCTAGTATTTTATCCCTAGACTAAACCCTAGATTAAGATTAATTTGACTAATATTCCTCTTCCCATATTGTAAAAAAAATTGTTTTTCAAAGTTGTCAAAGGTCACGGACCCCAGTGTCTGTGGAGAGTAATGTTAAATAAAAAAAAATAAAAAAACTTATATCGTCGCTGTCATTTCAAAAAGTCGTATGTTAAAACAGACTGTTTTCAGGAAACAAAAAAAAACTTTTTTTTTTCCATTACTACATAAAAAGTTTTTTTTTTTTAAATGTGGAAAGGTATATTTTTATTGTGTATTGTTGTAAATGTAATATTCCTGTCAAAAAAAGCTAGAACATAGATATTTGTGACAATACGTCTTTAAACATACGACTTTTTGATATGACAGTGACGATATGTCTCCAACTAAAACGATAGCGATACGGCATCTTCTGAAGAATACACCTCTGCTGGACGAGACGTATTATTCAGAAGATAACTCTTTAAGTTATTCATAATTTTATACTAAATTTTATTACCAAAATAATTATTTTTTCATAATTTCTTGTTTTTACAAAATTTTCTATCATTGAATATTAACTCAATTCTCCTTTATTTTTGCATTAAAACTTGATTTTTCATACAAATTCATGATTTAGTGGTTTTTCTAGAGGTTTCATTTTTATTTCATTTATACGTCAAAAATTCTAGTGGTTTTCTGGTGGTTTTAGGACCTCCATCTAGTGATCTTGCAAAAAGTTTGATGGCAGCACTGCCCGCCATTTTCATAGATAAGACATTTTTTTTTTGGAGTCTTGGCGAAAACGCGGTGAGCGTCGTGTCGCCCCATTGTATTTTTTTCTAAAACTAGTGTTTTTTCGAGTTTTTATGCATAAAATAGTGGTGTTTTATTTATAAAGTGCCGAATTACAAGCGTGAGTGTGGGAGGATGATATAATGTGGTTAAACATGACTTTTCGTGTTGCTTCCAAAACTCCATCCAGAAGCTTAGTAAAGTCGCCACTACTTTACTAAGACATGACTTGATTTGGCTGGGACCGACTGGACTTGATCAAGACTAGACTTTGACTATAACTATAGGTGATAAAGAAGCTGAAAAATGAAGACAACTCACAAAATATAGAAACATTGATACTGGCAGAATGCACAGAGTGCGATGCCAAGAAGAAAGAGAAGAAAAAAAAGACATTTTTTTCTTTTCGCTATGCGTATAACCGCGAAGCAAAACATTGTTATTAAATCAAAATAAAGTTGAAAATACTTATTAATAAAGCAATATAACAATGAGGACAAGCACGTCTCAATTTAAAGTCGTGTGGAGTTCATGGAGATGTAGATAATATATATCTACTTTATAGGTATGGGCTAATGTATGCGTGAGCTGGGTTCATGGATCCTCTGTCGTCTAGGTGTATGGGGTTGATTAATAACAGCAACCAGTTGTTGTTAACGGAGAACGTTTATTTGACTATGTACAGATTAATTATAAAGATATTTGTTCCAATTCGGTATGTAAAGTTTTTTTTTGGTATTTTTTTTTTTTTTTTTTCTGATTGTAAACTTTATTTCATGAAACTAATTTGAATATTTTGGCTTTTTATGCTGTAGTTGATTTTTAATACGTTTTCAAACTTTTGATAGCGATGACGTCATAACGTTGGCTGAATATCCATAGTAGGCCTTTGCCATGTAAAACAAAAAAGAATATTCCTTGTCACATTTGTTTGACTTTGACAATTGACATGAAGTAAATAGGGTCCCGTTTTACCCATGAAGCTATAGGTAAAGAATAAATAGAATCTTTACCTATAGCTTCATGCGTTTTACCCTTTGGGTACGGAACTCAAAAATTGACATAATATAAGCTGTCGATATGTCACGAGAGCCCGTACACGTTTGGACTATTTTATTTGCGTGATCGAATGTTACTATAGCCCTTCTTATCTACTTACTTGATCGTTTGCGCTATACGTACCTCCCCAGGATGTCCCCAGGTGTAGTGCAGGCGACGGACAGCTGATCCAGTTGAGCGCGGGAGATGCATCGCATGCGTGTGCGTGCGTAATAGTAAGCGCGATCACTGACCGCTCATAAGGGTTATCAAATAAAATACACAATGTTTTTTTAAATTTGTATTCAATAGTAAAACAAAGTAACAATTTTAATTTGTAATATTCACGTTTATGATTCGAAACCGAACATAAATGAACCCCTTAAAATATTGTTGGGACTCCTTGGGTATAGATATGATAAATATTTGCATAATAGCGACCCGCCCCGGCTACGCACGGGTAGTACCTAGAGCTGTAGAGCATATTATGGTTACATGTTTTGTCTGTCGTAGGGCTGATCTATTCATATTTCAACCAATTTACACAAAACATTGACTAATTATATACCTAAACCTTCCTCCTGAATCACTCTATCTATTGATGAAACCCGCAAGATAATCCATTCAGTAATTTTGAAGTTTATCGCGAACAGATAGACTGACAGATGCGGTGGACGACTTTGTTTTATATTATGTAGTAATACGATATACCTATACTACTAAATACTGGGATCTCGAAAATGAATTAAAAAAAATCAAGACTAAGTTTTGTAATGATTACATAGCTGTGACTACATCTGAGCTGATGTTAATTGACGGTGCGGTCAAAACTTTTAGAAACACATAGCCTAGAGTGGAAACTGGCACTCAGTAAGACTGCTGGAAGATACCGATCGGTGATTGTCTACAATTTTCAGTGTGAGGGTAGCTATTACCTAGGCAATCGAGTGTTAGGAAGTACCTACCTATGTCTTTCTATAATAGGTAGGTAGGTACAAAAGAAAAAATAACACAGCTTTAAAGGCAGAACGTTTATTTCTTGACATTGCTTAAAATTATCTAATGCAAAATTAATTACTATTATAACATTAACATCACATTACAATAACAGGTTGATTTGAGTAAGTGCAACATTGACTGAACTTTAAAACAATAACGATGATAGCTCAGTGGTTAGCGCGGTCGGTTCGCATGTCGAAGGGCGTGGGTTCAAATCCTAACAATGAGCTTGAGCTGCCGGTGAAGGAAAACATCGTGAGGGAACCATTGCGTACTGTAGGATACTCTCTAGTACTCGGCAATCTAGCTACCACCCTCATGTTGAAAATCTGCCGCCAAGCATCTAACGGTGCGTTCCGGCAGCCTCACTTGAGAGCCAGTACCATTCCAGGCTAGTTGTGCTTTACCGTCTTCGACCACACCGTCACTTAACATCAGGTGAGCTATGGTCCAACAACTAGCTGCCCGCTCCGGCTTCACACGGGTATAAACCTCAAAAGTAACAGTATTTCTCCACTATTTAATGGATGTTATTATACATATAAACCTTCCTCTACAATCACTCTATCTATTAAAAAAACCGCATCAAAATCCGTTGCGTAGTTTTAAAGATTTAAGCATACATATAGGGACATAGGGATATAGGGACAGAGAAAGCGACTTTGTTTTATACTATGTAGTGATAGTGATTACAAAGAAAAAATACTTGTGATTCTAAATCTTAGAAATTATATAAAAGCCAAAAGATAAACTCACAAAAATAATCAACAACAATAAAAAAAGGATTGAAATTGACAGAGTTAAAAAACGGAGTACTTTTGGCGAAATCGCAAAAAAGTCGTGTCTCCACGTTGTATTGTTTTCAACATCAGATAACATTGAGATCTGATAACTGTTTGACAGTCCGAGCCATATCGTCTCGTCTTGGCAACATTTTACATGAAAATATTTTTGGTGGGACCTAGTTTAGTCGAAATGGTAATTTTTTATTAGTAAACTGCCGAATTTTCTGCCTTATTGTAGAAAAATTATATAACGCGGCAAATCATGACTTTTCGTGTTGCTTGCATAACTCGATCGAATTCGAAGCTTGTAGTAAAATCATCACTTCTTTACAGGTTCTTTTCTTTTCTTATCATGACAGGACTCGTTATTATGACATAGTATGATTTTGATTGTGACTAAGACTTTATTGATTTATCATACAATACTCGACACTGGCAAAATACACAAAGTGCGATCCCAAAAACCAAGGAAAAACAAAAAAATACTGGATTATTAAAAAACGAAACACTAGTATTTTGAAAGTCCACCCCTTCTGCCACCGGCAGTCTTATCGTGAAATGAAACTGCAATTTCAATTGATATCCGTTAGCACCGACTTCAGAACTACCACTCGGTCACAGGAGGTTGAGTTTGGAAGACGCGAAGACCCCGGGCCTGGTATTTGGCGCCGCTTTATTGCCGCGCGGCACCGGCATGCTGCCTAGCTTCTGTCCACTGCTACTGGCTGGACCATAACATAATTATATCGTACATACATTTATTAATAATAGATAATAATACATTTATTATATTTCTCTAAGAAAGTTAATTAAGTCAACAATTCTCTACTGATTGTGGCAATTTCATTTAGCCAATTTTTTTGTTGAAAATAACATACCTTTGTGCGTAAAAAGACAGGTTACTTCACAAAATGCTTCAATAAAAAAAAGGATAGTGTAGAACTGTTACCGCGATTTATACTTTTACAAAATAAGTATAATACAACTTTATTATACACCAAACATATTAATAACATACAAAATTTAAAAACATAAAAAAGAGAAAGAAAGTTAAAACTAAAATATAACATAGAAATAACAAATAAATGGTGTACAAGGGCGGCCTTATCGCCTAGAGCGATTATATACTACTTACTTTGTATTTAAATTAGTTAAAAGCAATGATAATGAAACTTATTGACTAATGGTACCTATACGGCCAAACATAGACTTAGTACAGTCAATATACCAGTAACTGTAGAAATACTGCCTGCTTTGCAGCGCCAATCACAGGTGTCAAATGATGAATGAACATTATTCCAGCCGATGATAAAGCCTCGCCTCTAAGTCCGAAAGTAAGTTGAGATTAATAAATAAATAAGATTGATCATGGTTTTAGTTGACGTATCTAAAACTTAATCTATAGCACATGTTAAAATCCAGTTTCAGAATGATTAAGAAGTCGTTATTTCCTTACCAGCGGCTTTACTGGGCGTAGTTTTCCCAGCGCCCCTCCCACGACCTCGCGCAGCAAACGCACCGCGTACCGCTTTCTTCGCCGCTGATGTGGTTTTTCGCTTGAACCTGACAACAATTTTATCAATAAACTAGTATTTCGCGTGACTGCCGCGTGTGAAACTAAGACGGAGGGTCAGGCAGTTTTTATTTGTTTTTGATTTATAAAAAAATTAATAAAGAAAATTAATAAGAAGTAGTTGGTTAAATGGGTAAAGAATAGCAATACGGATAAATATTGGCTGATGATGATAATGATCGACTAATTTATGACGCCAAAGACACTTGAAGAATGGTACCGTCCTTAAAAAACTTTAAAAAAGATAAACACTATGAAAGATAGGTAAGAAATCGCAATAGAAGAATATGATTATGACTAATTTAGACCAAAACTTTAACGATTGTGTTTCGCTCTTCCTATCGAAGTAGGTGCAAACATATCGGACATATTTAATTTAGACGTCATATAAAGTAAATTTCGTAATACATTAGAAAATTGGCTCCTAATGATGATGACAAGTACAAATCCAAAACTATTACTAATTTTTTGCGATATAAACGTTCAAGTTCTGTGATGCTAAACGCATTGAACGAACTTGAACGCGAACCCATTTATAGTCTGGGTGAAGAGTATTAGGACAGTTTTATAATCCATACAATTAGGAAACGAATGTACTTGCGTCGAGCAACGACGGGGATCTGGCGCGGACCGCGGCCAAACTCCGCACACTCAAACGCTGAGGGCAGCGTTACGAAGCTACTTGTGCTAACGATTTTGATAATGTTTTATCACAATATAGCGATTTTACACAAAATAAATCAATATTTACACGTGATGGCGCGGTAACCTGTTCAAGCAAAGAAACTATTTTAACATGATATTCCCGAGAAGAATAGTTTCTTGTATATTTGTGGTTACGTGTTGCGGCGTTGCGTAGATAAACACATGTTTATCGATCAATTACTCATTAATTTATAGTGACGAACCACAAACAAGTAATTATTATTTACTCCAATGTGCATACTTAGTACTTCACGTGATTCTTTTGGCGGGCTACAGTTACCTCAGCTGATTTTGTTGACTACTGTAACTAGAAAACCATTTTAGGCAGAATTTTCGCTTATTTGTTGGAAACAATATTTAAGAGTAATTGTAAAGTAAAAGTAAAGTAAATCACGGCCATGTTTCCCTAAGACTTTCGGCGTCATAAAACACGTGCAATTTGTAAAAAATAAAATTTTACGAATCTTACAAATTATGTATTTATGTTTTTCACCGCGTCTTAATCGCGCACAAAATACTATGAAAATAGTTTAGTTATTAACTAGACATTTCGGCAATGTAGCAAATGCCGCGGTGTTATTGTGTCCAAGTCGCGAACATTAGATACGCACCTTGCACCTGTTACAACGATCTTTAAACACGAAAAGTCATTGAAATCAAACAACAATCACGTTTTCTCATTGTCAAACCACTGAATAACACTATAAACAGCGATTGTAGCGATGATAGCTCAGTGGTTAGCGCGGTCGGTTCGCATGCCGAAGGGCGTGGGTCGAACCCCAACAATGAGCTTATGTTGCCAGTGAAGGAAAACATCGTACGGTACTTTCTAGTACTCGGCTGGCTAGCTCCCTCACTCAAGTTGAAAATCTGCCGCCAAGCATCTAACGATGTGTTCCGGCAGCCTCACTTGAGAGCCAGTTTCATTCCAGGCTAGGTGTGTTAACTATCTTTGACTACACCGTCACTTACAATCAGGTGAGCTGTGGTCAAACACCTAGCCTGTCAGCCACAAAAGAAAACAATAAGTTAAGTAGGTAGGTACACATTTATCACAAAAGTAGTAAGTTTTTTGTTTGCTTCGAAAAACTGTCCTTAGATAGTTGAGCAAGTAAATACGGGATACAGATTAGTACGTCATAGTAACAATAGACAAAACTGATGAAAAATCGACCTTATTTGCAGGTTATAAACTGACCCCGACCTACATACATACATATATAATAAATAAATAAAAATTGGAAGACATTTCACACAGCGTTGTTTAACACTAAACTCAGGAAAGCTTGTGCTATGGGAACCAGATAGCTGACAGAATATGTACTTACTTTTTTATTTGTAATTACATTACAAATAAAAAGTTAAAAGTTAGTCACACAAATGTTAGTTAGGCCTGAGTGGGAATCGAATCTACGCCTCTCAGCTTTCGAAGCAGAACTTTACCAACTGAGCTAACTGGGCAGCCAATGCCAATGTCGATGAAAAAGTTTGACTCTTTATGTTAAAGCAATGTTCGGTGCTTTTATAGTTCTCGTGATACAACTAATTATTAACTAAATATGTGGCAATATGTTTGTACCTATTGTTTATTTCTTCTGTATTATCTAATTTTAAGTGTGTACAATAAAGAGATATTCATTCATTCATTCATACCTACTCGAAATATATTACAATATTACAAATTGTGAATTTAGGGATTGTAGAGTTATGGCGTGTAGAGTTAGGAGCTTGGCTCTAAGTGGGATCTGATAACTTCTTGACAGTGCGAGCCATATGGTCTCGTCTTGGCAACATTTTACATGAAAATGTATTTGGTGGGAAGGAGCGTTGTCGACGAAAGCTCCCGGGTGGCTTGACCTTTTCCGACACCTCCAACAATGATCATCATATTTCAACCAATTTACACACAATCTTGACAAATTTTATACCTAAACTTTTCTCATGAATCACTCTATCTATTAGTGATATTCACATGATAATCGGTTGAGCAGTTTTTAAGTTTATCGCGAACAGACAGGCAGACAGATAGACGCGCCGGACGACTTTGTTTTATATGTAGTGATTAACAAATCGGAATGAATTTATTATGCAGTTATAACATACTTTTTTGTTTTATTTATGCGGGATTACTCACGTTTAATTTTATCGGAAACTCCGACTATAGTTTCGGCCACATCCGGTGGCCTTCATCATGGGGACAAAGCTGAGACAACGCGCGCGCGGCCTCGTCTTGCTTCGCTCTATAGTCCGAAACTATAGTCGGAGTTTCCGATAAAATTAAACGTGAGTAATCCCGCATAAATAAAACAAAAATGTGTCAAGACCACGTCAGTTTCCATAATATAACATACATGTTTATTTTCTTAAGTTCTAAATTTGTTACATTAAATATATTTATATTACAACACATAAATAATATAAAAAACTTAAAAGCAAGGGTACCGCCGGCAGCAGGGCAGGGTTCAAGCTACCTGTGGTTAGGGCTGCTGAGAGAGGAACCTCCTAACAATGCGTGTCGTGTCAAGGATCACTGCCTTTTGGATCTGAGCCTTGACCCAGTTGTCTAAATTGTTATTATTGCAAGGAATGAAATAAAGCTTTCTCATTATTATTATTATCATACGTACCTCTTTCTAACGCCTCCCCTGTAAGTCCTCCTGCCACGGGGGCTCCCGCCGCGGCTGGCGGCGCGTGCCACTGAGCCCCAGTCAGTGTCGGAGCCGGATTCCTCGTTTTGGAAGTCGTGCTTCTCTTGAGCTTGTTCTTGCTCCAACTCGTCTTGATACTGCATTAGCAGACCTGTGGAATTCATTGTCGGTGTAGCAACCTCGACTATAAAAAACCGTACTACGGTAAATCGATCTATTCTTTGGGCTATTTACTAGTGCCATAGCGGGGCTTGAGGAGGCGCCACTCTCTGTGCCTGCCCTTTTTTTTTGTCCAGGGAAAATACTTAATGTATACCACCGGCCCTGGGGCGGGCACAGTGGTTATGTGGGACTCTCCGTCCTAATGACGGCCTACCCACTAAAAACCCTGGAGTGTTCCACCTCGGCGCTTGTGTCGAGGCTACGGGCACGCTTTCGCACTCTTCCGCGGCCTCGACAGCGCTTGTCCTCTCGGACTCTGTGCCTGCCCTACTCTAACTACACAATACATTCTAACGGCAGTAAGCGATTATAAGCTTTAGGGCAAAGTGCCACTACCGCGGCTATCCTGTGAACCACACTATAATTATATTTTAATGTTGACAAGCTAGGTTGACCACAGCAGCTCTTTAGTGATCTATCTTTATTGATTGTTTGGCGCTGACTCAAAATTACTTAGGTATTCTTACATTAGTTTAAGAACTTAGTAATTAAGGTCAAATAAAAAAAATAGGTTTATTATTTTTTGCTTTTCAGTTCTTTCGGCGGTTAATTTTTTTAGTTAATTGTTTAAATTATATATTAATTTATTCAACACAAAACACAACACAAAATTAAATATTTTGCAAAACTTGAATAGAAATAGAAAAAAAAAATATTCCATGAAGTACCTACAACTTATAACTAGAAAACTTTATATTCCACTAGCTGCGCCCCGCGGTTTAACCCGCGTGGTGATGGATGATGATGATGATGATGAAAAATATCCTATGTTTTATTCCAGGGCCTAAAGTATCTACATGCAAAATTTCATCCAGATCAGTTCAGCCGTTCTGCCGTGATTGAGTAACAAACATCCATCCAAACTTTCACATTTATGATATTAGTGGGATTACCTATTATGTATCTATATCTTTAAACGACCAATTCTTGTGTATATATATATATATATATACATTCTGAATCTCGAAAACGGCTCCAACGATTTTCATGAAATTTTGTATCCAGGGGGTTTCGGGGGCGAAAAATCGATCTAGCTAGGTTTCATTTTCAGAGAACGTCGTTTTATCCATGTTTTCAGCCGAGCAATGCTCGGTCAACCAGGTACTAATCGATAAACTGGCCCACTCTTCATTGTGAGAATGGTAAGGCGACAGTCCACCACGCTGCCCAAGTGCGGGTTGGCTTCACAAATAATTATTTGAGAACTTTTATTTATGAACGTGCAGATTTTTTCGTCACGATGTTTTCTTTCACCGTTTGAATTGAGCGGTAGTACGCACAAAACGTAGAAGAGACAGAGGTGCGTCGGTAGCCGTCGTTGGTAGGCGGTCTCCCAACTTAGTAGTGCTAATGCTGAGCGGACGTCGCCTGCAGTCAGTTGAATAACTCACCCATCTTTTCGACAGCGTAGGCGGAAGTAATCTTGAGCAATTCCGTGCCGTATTTGTCGAGATTGGCCCGCGTCACGTGCGGGATGGTCAGCATGTCGGCGGGCGATTCTGGCAGCCGGACCGACATCGCCTTCAGAGCGGCTACAGGCATCACGGCGGCCAGGGAAGCACCTCGTGCAGACCCCATCTCCCTGGACAGTTTGAAATTTTATTTTATTTATTTTATTTTATTAATATTAGGGAAATTAACAGCTAGGTACGTACAATTAGTTTACCTTTAAACATTTATAAGGCCAATTATAAATTTCCACAAACAATTGAAAATTAAAATTAAAAAGTTTTTCTAATAATTCACTAATATACACTTTCAAACTACTCAAACTGGTTGAAGAACTCGTCAGCAATTAATCGCCTGAGCTGCACGACGGACGTATTGAACAAATCAATGTCGTGCAGTGCTGCGCACTCATTGAAACTGCGGCTCGCTCTCAGTAAGTATGCGTTCTGCCTGTAGTCGGTGCTCGCTCGCGGGACATGCAACAAGCAAGGCCGTCTGTATGGATCTGCGGTTACTTTAACGCCTATTTTGTCAAGCAGTTCGGAACAATTCACCGAACCATTTACTATTTTCAACAAATAAACAACATCCGCGACGCGCCTCCGCCGCTCGAGCGGGAGGAGATGGAATTTAATGCATCGTTTCGTATAATCGGATAAACATGTCTTGATTTTAAATTGAAGGTATCGTAAAAACCGTGCTTGGATACGTTCGATGCGCTTTATATAGATATCATATTTGAAATGGAGCTATAAATAAATCTTTTTATATTATTTTATTGATAGCATCAGTTACATTGTTTTTTTTTATGTAACTAGCAGTAATGAGACGAACGAGGCGCTCTCCTGGTGTTAAGAGATAGCGCCTGTCCATGACCATTGCAGCGATACACAGAACTTTGAGTAGTAAAATAAAATCCAGGGCATCGCTGCCTTGGCGCTCATTACTTTGAGAGATTAGATGGTTAGTCTCAATAGTCCTGTAATTTCGCTAGCTGCACAGTAACACAGTAATGTTTACACACTACTGCTTGGCGGCAGAATATCTGGTACTGCGGTGGTACCTACCTAGACGAACTCCAGCTAAGGAAATCTACCACCAAATAAATTTTAATTGTAAATTAAATTACAATTAAAAAAAATGTCTATCGCTAATAAATATTAAAAAATAAATCAAATCAATCGATTCTCATCATTCTCACAATCCAAATCAATTTACTTGTACAACAAATACAAAAACGAAAAATATATTCTACTGTATTCTGCATACAGGGTTCCCTTTAGCCATAGAATTATTGGTCAATGAAATTTTTTAGGGTTCCGTACATCAAAAGTTAAAAAAAGGAACCCTTATAAGATCACTCTCTTGTCCGTCTGTCCGTGTGTCACCACCGATTTTCTCAGGAACGGGTGGACCTAACGAGTCGAATAAGTAATATTTAATAATTCTGTTTTTTATACATTGTAATAATTATTTAATTATTAAATTTAATATATGTTTCATATCGTGCCACATTGGCACGATATGAAATCAATTTAGTATTATTATTTCAAAAACCTATAAAGATAAAAAACGTTCACGCATACTGGTTAGCCTTATGTGGCATTTGTATAACCATATTGACATTTAGATTTACCTTATATAATTGTATGTAATTGTACACTTGTATAATTTCTTTTGACATTTGTATTACCTTTTTGACATTCATAAACCTAATTTATTTTTACATCTGAAGATATTTTTTTAAATTGTGAGATAGATATAATTGATTAGAATAGTCGTTTTAATCTCAATAAATAAATTTAATTTAAATTTATGTCACGAACGTTATTTTCCTGAAATTCTCTTATAGGTAGATATAATTCGTGGATTTCAATAACCCCTTAGTAAAAGTTGAGAACAATGACATCGTTTAGTCTTTCTTCTACCGTTCCGCGCACCTTAGTATTTTTTTCGACTAAGTCCATGTTTGACGTAATGAGACGAACAAACAGCGATATCAAGATATATCCAGGGCATCGCTGCTTTGGTGCTCAACACTTTTAGACAAATGCCAGTAGCTTAAGTCGAACCTGCAAGCTTCGACGAGGTCGGCGTAGCAGCGTTCCTCGATCCTCTTGATCAGACTGTTTATAGGGGTTTCAGCGGGCGCCGCGGGCGCGACCGGTGCCGACACTAGTTTCTCTTTCTTCTCCACTTTCATAGGGAATATTATGCGTAGGTTACTCGTCATCAATCTGAAAGATCACACGGTATTTAGAAGTTTAGTTCATCATTACCGTACTATTTTATCAATTTATATTATATCATAACTGTGGGGTGTACTAATAAAATATTACAAAAGCCACTAAGATCCGGCTGGTACGATCACTAATTTTCCCCATATTTCTATACGCCGCAGAAACTTGGACGTTGCGAGATATTGAAAAGAAAAAGATAGACGCTCTGGAAATGTGGTGTTGGCGAAGGATGCTTCGAGTGTCATGGACAGAGTTTCGTAGCAATGCTTCCATATTAAATGAACTCGGCATCAAACAGCGGTTATCAAGTGTAGTACAGACTCGCATACTAAAGATGTTTGATCACATTTCGAGACGAAACCATGACTCAATTGCACGTCTTGTTGTCCAAGGCAAGGTTGAAGGCACTAGACCACGTGGAAGGTCCCCAATGCGGTGGGCTGACCAAGTAAAGTTACTGGTAGGCGGACCCATACACGAGTGCACTAGAATGACTTCTAGCAGGGAGAGATGGCGGGACATCGTACGGCGAACTATACCTGCCATTCGGAATCATACAACATGTTGACCACGACCACTCTGCCAAGAGTGATACGAATGAAAAGAAGAAGTGGGGTGTACTAAGTGGAAATGGTGTCATTGTACTCAACTTTGACTATGGGGACAACTCTGCAATCGCGAAATCAGCTGTTATCAGCTCAGTGGTTAGTGCAGTCGGTTCACACGCCGAAGGGCGCGGGTTCAAACCCCAACAAATGAGCTTGAGTTGCCGGTGATGGAAAACATCGTGATGAAACCATAGCATGGTGGTAGGGTATTCTCTAGTACTCGGCTAGCTAGCTACCACCCATAAGTTCCAATCCAGGCTAGGTGTGCTTAACCATCTTCGACCACACCGTCACTTAAAATCGTGGTCTACGCCTAGTTTGGCAATTAAAAAAAATATTACCTTTGACTAAAGGTTCAAATGGATCAGCTGATTTATCTTCGCGATTATAGAGTTGTGCTTATAGTAAAAGTTGTTAACAATGATGATATTATAGCCTCCTTTGGCTTGGTACGCCCAGAGCTTTAACCTATAGCTTTTGGGCCTAAAAACTGAAACAATTACGGCATGCCCAGTGAAGTGGTGGAAGAGAAAGTGTCGTGTGGCGTGACAACGCCGCGAGTATTATAGGTCTTTTTGACTAGGGATTTGTTGACTCGCATTATAATTTATAGCGGATGGGGCATTGATGCGCGTCAACAAAGTCATTATGATATTATTGTAGTAGTATATAACGTATTGTAAGGCATGCAACAAATGCACGACAAATGATAAAATTACAATTGTTGATTCGACGATCATTATCGCGATAGTCGTTACGGCGAACCGCCTTACAGCGATGAGCTTCGACCGACCGACACCTTTAGACCCTCCTTCAAGGCGGTTGGGTCAAGGGTCACAAATAATAGGCAGTGTCCTGACACGACTTGCATCGTTAGGAGGTTCTCCACCTGCAGTCCTAACCAACTGTAGCTCGGCGACACTTTAGCTGTTTATGTTTTATATGTATTTGATGTAAACAAAGTCCCTGTCCGCGTCTGTCTGTTTCTCCGCTTACTTCTAAGCCCCGCAACGGATTTTGATACGGTTTTGTTCCGAAGGTTTATACATAAAATATATCCTAATAAACTGTTGTATAAGAAATTGATGATATATTTAGTAAAGAAGTCGCGAAAATGAATCATATCTGTGCGATGCCGAGCCAAGTAGCCAAATAAAAAATAATATATATACTTAAAAAATTACAAATTAATACTTAAAACATTCTAGAACACAATATTACATTTTTTACACGTTCGCGAAGAAGCAACACAGTAATCGATACCAACTTGTCAACTTGTGGTCCGAGTATGACGTAAGCGCTCGCGATGTCATTGCTGACCACCAGTTTTTCTGCCAGCAGACCCCGGACCACCATCTGTCGTAACAGTCGCATCGGATCGTTCTTGTCCCAAGACTTGCATCTAAAAATAATAGTCAAAAATATTTTGTTGCAGTCGATTGAATTATATACAAATTTTCGACGATGTACAAATAATGTGTTATGAACAACAGCGAAGGACAGGGAAGAACAGACAAGGTTCCTTTACGTTGTTAAAGGAACCCTGTCTGTAAAGTTTTCAAAAATATGTGAAGTATAACAACTTGGCCAGCGTGGTGGACCAAGCGGCCTTACTATTCATGCATTGAGAAGTGTTCCTCCTAGCAGTGGTACAGTTTATACAAGCTGAAGAGGTTAAAAATCTATAATCCGACTGCGATTAAAAAAGCTACAATAATAATTAAAGAAATTTTTTTTTTTAAACAAATGTATTATTCCCATTTAAATTTAAACATATAAGTTATATATATTACTGTATTCCTCTTTGAATAGCCTTTATTTAGATACCCTACTGAAGAGGAAAGCAGTCAACTGAGACATTTGAAAATTAGGAATTTCACCAAGCTATTTCTGTCGCGCCGCACGCAGCACCCGCGTACATACTGAGCGAAAGGGACAACTGCACCTCGGGGGCTCATTAACCCGAAATAAAATGAGCAAAATCGAGGTTTCGTATTCCTCTGTTTCCTCCTCCAAATTTAGACCGATTTTAGTATTTCTTTTAACAAGTAAACAAGAAGGATGTGTTCTTTGCCTGTGCGTTTTATTTTTTTAAGATTATGTCTATGAGATTGGGAATTTGGACGTTGAAACACAGCGTTGAAACTAGGTAAATTTTAAGATTTTTGAAGATTCCTAGCTCTTATAAAAAAAACATATATCAAAAAATCAAAACAGAGGGGCATGAAACTAGCAAGTATCTACTTCCTATTTAAAAATTATTGCTCTAGTATTAAAATCCTGGAAGGAAAATGGGGAAAGCGTTTGTATGAAAAAAATGACGACTTGTTTCCTCTTAATAGGTTTGGTTATTTTGTTCAAAATTAAAGTATTACTATTTCGCGCCAAAAATCCACCACCATGATTTTTTTTTTAAATCACCCTCTAAGGACACTTGGGTTATTAAGACAAATCTAACAATACCTTAATTGTTGTAATCCATTCGGCCGAACGTTTTATACGAGGTTATAATAAAATTACACACATACATACAAGATACGCGCGAAAAACATAACCTTAGCTGTCGGGTACAAAACAGGGCTGATCTGGTGATCCTTAAGAGACCTTAGCTTGCTAATAATCCAAACGGCAGTCCAACCTATTTGGCTATTTATTCATAAGAAATTTGATGATTTTTATTAATATTATTTTATCAGTTCACAGGCATGCTGTCTTCGCGTGAGGAGATATTTAGTACGACGTGACACAACCCTAATACTCTATTAATCTCTAAAAAAAAAATTCCGGAAAGAATATCTAAAGCAGCGTTTGTTGGTCGGAATCCTTTCTCACATGTAAGATTTCAAACATATCTAAAGAGTATGCCCAGTTTTTCCAGTTTCTTTTTTTTTTGTCGTAAACACTATTGCTTACAATTATTGCTTTGTACGTACTCGTATACGTTACGGATTACTCAGTCTCAACCTACCGCTCGAAGAGTCAACACGTCCTGAGGATGCCTCGTGTAGAGGCGAATTACGTGACGGCAAGTGGTTACTGCAGCGAGAAGAGGTTACAAACACTTGTGGTTATTTTAATGAGTGTTTTGTTTAAATTTGTTTTTCTTATTATTAGTGTTTTGTTTAAATTTGTTTTTCTTTTAATGAGTGTTTTGGTTAAATTTGTTTTTCTTTTAATTAGTGTTTTGGTTAAATTAGTTTTTCTTTTAATTAGTGTTTTGGTTAAATTAGTTTTTTCTTGATACAATTAATGTATTGTTTAAATTTGTTTTAGCCTTTAAGTTTATGTCAAATTTTAGTTAAATATAGTAAAGTTTCGTTATTTTTTTTTAAATTGTTATCATGTTTGTTATATTTAAATCCTCATCACCGTTGTAACTAAAACGACTGTTAAGCGGAAACAAACTAAATACATATACACTTTGAATATATACATAGGTATATTTTTGGCTATTAAGCCTTCATTAATTTTACTGTCTTGTCTGTGAGGCCTTGTATTGTGATCTATCTAGTCATCAAGTTTCCCCAATATAGTCATGTCTTGCGAGGAAACCAATACACAGCTTTGTATTTAGATAATCGTGGCATGATAAATCGTACCGTACTAAAGTTTTTTGTTAATTTTCAAATTAGCAACTTTTCCATACAACATTCGAAAGAATAAGTATCGTCTAGTGAATTAGGGACACTGTTAAAAGGTAGGAGCGTGATATGTGAATTAAATTGAGGGTAAGACAACGTGTGACGTGTAAAATAGTGTATGTGAGTGTGTACGCTCACCGTCCGTGTATGGGTGCGTTTTGCAAGGCGGCGGTGCGTTGCTGCATGGAGCCCTTCAGCGCCTGCGAGATGTGAACCAGAGTGAACGCGGCGCGGTTGGCCGTGTTCATGCCGCGGATACAGCGCACTATCAACTTGCATTCCTCGGTTACGTCCACTGGCTGGAGAAGGAAAGAAGCCATTAACACTTCAGACTTCCCGATAGGATCATCTGTATTGCATTTCAATGTTTTGGCGAGAACACGTAACAATCATATTTCATTGTTTTTAGGGTCCCGTACCCAAAGGGTACAACGGGACCCTATTACTATGACTCCGCTGTCCGTCTGTCACCAGGTGTATCTCACAAGCCATGACAGTTAGACAGCTGAAATTTTCACAGATGATGTATTTCTGTTGCCGCTATAACAAAAAACAGAATAAAATGAATATTTAAGGGGGCTCTCATACAACAGACATGATTTTTTTGCCATTTTTAGAGATTATATTATGGCACCCTTCGTGCGCGAGTCCGACTCGAACTTGGCCGGTTTTTATTTTATGGTACACAGAATAGGTGTTTAACTACAGCTCACCTGATTTTAAAGACGCTGTGGTTGAATATGGTAAGTTTTATGACTTACGTTAAGACTAAGACTTGATAGCAACATGAGACATTTGAAGATATAAACTACTTATTTGACAACGGCAGACTGTATGAAGTGCGATAACCAAAAATAATAAAAGGCGATGAGCGAGGGGTGCTTATCTATTTTTCATACATCTTGCTATCAAGAACGAAAGTTTTTGTGCAAATAACCATGATACACCTTTTACTAGGTCATGACCAGACTCGAATTTGACTTTGTGCCACTTGAAAAAAATCGTAAAGTCATGATCATAAAATATTTTAAAATATCGTAGTACTTGACACACAAAACGCGACGCCAAAAACAAAGAAGAACGTCTGGGAGATGATAGTACCTTGAACTCCTGGTGGGTGCGGCAGTTGTCGCAGGCGGTGGCGCGGTCCCGGCGGCAGTGGTCGCGCTGGAACCGCTCCCCGAGGTACGCCAGCACCATGCCGCGGCGGCACTCGCCCACGGACTCGCACACCTCCACCATGCGCAGCAGATTCTCCTCGTGCACTCGCCGCGCTTCCGCTGACGCTTGTCGGTCCACTGCGCCAATAAAGATAGTCGCCTTCAAACGGCATCCTTATTTAAGGCAGTATCCTCCAACATTTAGCGATCATAGTTTCAAATAAATGTGACTGTGGCCTCTATTTTTAACTCCCGACGCAAAAAGAGGGGTGTTATAAGTTTGACGTCGATTTCTGTCTGCTGTGTGTGTGTGTGTCTGTCTGTGGCATCGTAGCTCTCAAATGGATGGACCGATTTCGATGCGGTTTTTTTTCATTTGAAAGCCAGTTTTCTTTCGGTGGTTCTGTTATGCGGTGGTGGTGGCTATGTTTGGTTAATTGCGTAAGGGGTTATTTTTTTTTTTTATTTAATTATTATAAACTGTACCACACTGGGCACGAACCTCTTCTCATTGCGAGAAGGGTAAGCTCCACCACGCCGGTCAAGTACGGGTTGGCAGTCTTCACACATCTTCAAGAACTCTCGGAGATATTTTCCTTCACCGTTTGCATTCAGCTGCAAGACCTACATAACTTAGAAAATATAGTTCTCATATATATTAACATAAATACTTTCAATTGTAGTAAGTACCTATCTATTGTATAATAATGTCGACATTGAAAACATGCCAGACCAAATCGCTTAACGATTCAGAGGTATCGTAGAATACCTAAGGATAATAACTCATTAGCAAGTGTAAACAGAAATAATGTTTGAAAAAGTTGTATATTTCAAAGCGGCTGCTTATCTGATTTAACTATCGTATAGTTTGTATTGTTTTGTTACACTCCATTTTGTACCTTATTTCCTTAACTAGCTGTACCCGCGACTTCGTACGCGACACCTGAAAACTTTATTTTTTGGACACCTTTTCTTCACTCGCTCGACAAAAACGTGCTTTTCAGTAGTGAATACTACTTTGAGGTGACGCATACAAAGTTGAGCGTAGGTCAGCCAGTTTACACTAAAAAAAAGTTGCTCTTTAAAAAAGGTTCGCGTCTCGCGAGCAAAGTTTCTATTAGTATCTAATCAGTTATCATATTATGTTGTTTGTTTACCTAACAAATAACATAACCAAACCACGAATTAGCTTGTAGATATGCTATGTCCCAACAACAATTAGAATTGTTCAACTTAAATTAGTGTGAACTAATTTTACACCTAAAAGAAAACTAATTTTTCACTTCGAAAAATTAAAGTGTGTTGAAAGATATCAAAACTACTGTTATTTAAAACCAAATAATGATCTCATTTATGGGTATCAAATGTATATCGACAAACATTTATTTTGAAAGAAAATAAGTACCTACTCGGACACGAAAATTACATTTTTAAGTTGAACAAATATATAATTACTAACTATAAACAAACTACAACTAATTATAATCATCAG
Source organism: Biston stratarius (assembly GCA_950106695.1). Lineage (NCBI taxonomy): Eukaryota > Metazoa > Arthropoda > Insecta > Lepidoptera > Geometridae > Biston > Biston stratarius. The sequence continues at coordinate 25,828,332 of OX467114.1, read as the reverse complement.
CCTATTGAAGTCTACTGCTGGACACAGGCCTCTCCCGAGACATGCCACTCAGCCCCTTCTTCGGCTTTTCGCTCTATCCACCGCCAACTGTCCTACGTATATCGTCACTCCATCGAGTCTCAGGGCGTCCTACGCTACGTTTGCCAATTCGCCGTTTCACTTCAGAACACGTCTAACCCAGCGTTTATCGTTTATTTACACATATTTATATATAGGTATCAATAGAAACAAAGTTTATAAACAAATAACTAATGACCTATTTATGTAATTTCTAAGCTACAGTAGCAACAAAGTACCTAACACCTTAAATAAAGACGATAACTAAATAAGTAGTCCTGAAAATAACTTTTTTATTAGAATATACCTTTAAAAATACAGAAATCATAAACTAAATTTGAATTCATGCGCTGCATCCTTCAAGTAGCCCACCGAGCGACTGCGCATGGATGTTTGCGTCTTACCAGTGGCCCCCCTCTACCCGCCTTCAACGCTCCGTCCCGCGCTTTAAAGTTTTGAGTTTCGAAGGAATGCGTAGAGCCCAAAGAACTTATAAAATAAGGATTCATATAATATCATAGGTGAAACCTGAATAAATTCAGATATGTATAGTGAATAAACTGAGTCTACGTGCATTGGAAGAATTCAGTTATGGAAAAGCATAAAGTTTCTGCCCTAAATTATTATGATCGCATCTAACCTTCGTAATTTTTCGAAGAAAAATATAACACGAACTGCATTATAGCATTTTACAGAGGCGTCATATACAGATTCATGACTGAATGATATTTCAATAACTACAAAACCTCCGACGTTGTTAGTTTTACTTGATAATTCTTGGAGAACCTCCTTTCTAATAAAAAATAATAATTTAAATCGGAACACGCGTTAAAGAATTAAACCTCAGTAAATATTTTGACTTTTATCCCCCGTCCTACAGAAACTTTGTCGAATTACGGGATAAAAAGTTCCTAAGAACCTACTTCTTAGTATGTAGCAATGATAGCTCACTGGTTAGAGAGGTTCATACGCCAACGGGTTCAAATCTCAACAATAAGTTTGAGCTGCCGGTGAAAGAAAACATCGTAAGGAAGACCATGGTGGTAGGGTATTTCGTAGTACTCGGCTGGCTAGTTACTATCCTCAAGTTGAACATCTACCGCCAAGCACCAACGGTATGTTCCGACAGCCTCACTTGAGAGTGAGCCTTACGTTCCATGTATAGCACTTTACCATCTTCGACCACACCGTCACTTAACATCAGGTGAACTGTTATTAAACATCTAGCTTGTCAACTATAAAAAAAGTCCTCAAAGTCCTCTAGTAGTTTGGCGTGATGCTTTTTTCAAGTTGATACAAACAGACAGAAAATAAAATTACATTACAATTATAAGTTTATATTATATGTAAGTATGTATAGATAGTTATTCAAAACTACCTTAACAGTTATGCTTTGAGTTATTTTAAATGTCTATCACATGCCTTTGGGGTGGCCCTAATTCGACAATAGGGCTAACCACTCAGTCTGCATGAATGAATTCGTGCACACTAAATTAATTCGCTTGCCAAATTGCCAGTTTGCAATGTATACTTGCATACGCATTTAGTAAAAAGCTGTTATTTGGTCATTACAAACAGACACTTCAATTTTATTTATATAATATATCCATATCCATAAATAATTTCGGTAAAAAATTACTGCCATCTCGAAATGATTGGAATACAATAGCTAAAATTCTCTCGAACCAACTAAGTTATTCACGAATATTTAATACTACTTACGCCACCTGTTAGCGGATAGCGGATTTATTTTAGTTTTTACTACTCACCACCAGATGTCGCCGAAACCGTTCAACCATTTATGCGTGGTTAAGTAATAAACATCCAAATATACAAACTTTCACATTTATAATACTGTAAATATTAAATTAAAAAGTAGGATAGATTGTTGTACTTTGTGTTCATTTAATCTTCCAAACACGGTTTTACAAACTACGGCTAACAAACATTTTAGCGAAATGGACAAAAGCACGTTTCTAAAATACCGCGTATTACATTTATTAACGTAACTTTTTTGTTTGTGAACCGATTGGAATAAAACAAACACTAAATGTTATGGGAAACTTGCCACAATATATCCGTGAAAACCGCACTCAAATCGGTGTAGCCGTTTCTGAGATTAGCGTGCTCAAACGCACAGACAAACAGATAAACAGACAAAAATTCTAAAAACTATATTTTTGGACTCTGTTACATAAATACAAAGTGTATAAATAGTTTTGTTGCAAAAATATTTAATGTACAGAAACGACTTGGCTACGATTTTATTTACAATACTCACGGTCCTGCATTCGCCTATGTCGTACGACGTCAGCGTACGAGTAGTAGAGAAGACAGTACGCGCGTTCGCCGTCCCGGCCCGCGCGGCCCGCCTCTTGGTAGTACCCCTCCACCGACTTAGGCATCGAGTGGTGGATGACGTAGCGCACGTCCGCTTTATCCACACCCATGCCGAACGCTATCGTTGCACAGATCTGAAAGTTCCACCGTTATGACTCCACGGGGTCAGGGGCGGATCTATGTAATGGCTTTTTGGGCTGCAGCCCAGGGCCCCTTGGATATAAAGGGCCCCCAGGGCCCATTGAAAACAAAAGGCAGTGAAATTTTAATGCTAATTTATGAAAACAAACTTGTTGATGTTTTTCCTAATTGATTTTTTTAACGTTGCCAATATCTGTGAAGCGTAGCACTCTTTCTCCTGGGAGTAGTATATTAAAAAAAAAAAAAACTAGTATAGGACAACAATGGCAAACTATCGAATAAAACATTTAGTAACAAGTTCTTCCTGTAAATTGTGGTCTATGAAAGGATTTACAATATATTGAGCAAATATGCAACGCAAACATGCAAATATATTGCTTTAATATAACAAATGTAACTACACATAACCTGTTGATATCTTTTGCAATAATGTCTCGCAGTTCGTGTGACAATATTTTGTCTTGGGGGGGTTTTTTCCCCCTCTTTTCTCCCTAAACCGTGTACACATTATCTAAAACAGTTTTTTGACAAAAAGGCGATTGGTTGATTACTAAGGCAGGCCCCTGAGTAGTATTAGCCCAGGGCCCCACAAACTCTTGGTCTGCCCCTGCACGAGGTCTCACATCAAAATAACGATTGATTGATTTGACAATTCACTATTACGAAGTGGCCAATGCGAAGCCAAAATAACCCGAAACATGTAGAGAGTAGCGCCATAGCGCAATTCTCTCATGACACTAGATAATATCGCGAAGAATAACCCGACTTATAGTAGTATCGTTTTTTGTATGGGATGATGTATCTGTAGTAATATCGTGTTATATGTGTTAACACTATTAGATAACTACATCAGCTTTTAACGACGCGCTCCTGAGCATAGATACCCTCGTATTTTGATTCGACCATATATTTTACTATTCGAAACTTAAGATTATCTAGATTTAAATGGCCACTTAAATGGCACATGGCAAATTTATGTTTTCAGGGTTCATATATTAGTACCTGGTTGACAGAGCTTTGCTTGGCTGAAAACACGGATAAAACGACGTTTTCTTAAAATGAAACCTAGCTAGATCGATTTATCGCCCCCGAAACCCCCTGCATACTAAATTTCAAGAAAATCGTTGGAGCCGTTTTCGAGATTAGTTTATAGTACCTGGTTGACCGAGCATTGCTCGGCTGAAAACATGGATAAAACGACGTTTTCTGAAAATGAAACCTAGCTAGATCGATTTTTCGCCCCCGAAACCCCCTGGATACAAAATTTCATGAAAATCGTTGGAGCCGTTTCCGAGATTCAGAATATATATATATATATATATATACAAGAATTGCTCGTTTAAAGATATAGATAGATAGATAGATACAAGAATTGCTCGTTTAAAGGTATTAGATTAGATAGATTAGATACAGTCGGAGATGGTAAACACACTTAGGCTGGAATAGGAACCGGCGTATCCACTTACCACTTTGTAGCGGTCGGCCACCCATCCCGTCTGAACCTGCTCCCTTTTCTTGTCCGTGAGGCCTGCGTGGTACGCCGCAGCCTGTATGCCCTGGCGCCGCAGCTCGTCTGCCAGGGTTTCGCACTCCTTGCGCGAGAGGCAGTATACTATACCTGTTGCCCTGGGGAAAGTAAGGTAGCTTAAGTCGAGTCATCATTGGCAGATCATTCAACCTTATTTTATGGCATAAACCTCCTCTCAATATCACAATTTTTTTTAGCCACATGCAAATGCTATAGTTGATATAATTGTAATAAATCATTGGGAACTTATCACACAATACGACGAACCCAAATATTGATTTTGACTGCCTTGTTAGTTCATTTGGTAGTGTATCTGCTTCAAGAACTGTAGGGCGTGGGTTCGATTCCCACCTAGGGCAAATAATTGTATGACAAGGATAAATGTTTGTTCTGTGTTGGTGTGCTGTATGTATATATATAAGTATGTTTTCACAAAATAACAAAGTATATAAGTGTTCTATCAGTTATCTAGTTCCCATAGTACAAGCTTTGCTTAGTTAGGGGCTAGATGGCGCTGTGTGAAATGTCCTACGATATTTATTTATTTATTATCGTGAAAAGTTATTCACACAATGAAATTTATTTTGATGAATAAGATATTTCTTTTCGCGATTTAAGTGTCGTTCAAGAAAGAATTCGCCCAACGAACCAGGCCAGCTTTGTGGAATATGTATGACCCAGTATAACCTCATAGCATATCTAAGAGCAGTGGAATGCTAAAGATTAACGCAATGCAGTTGAAAATTTCAGTTTATGCAAGTGTTAATATGAAATGTATAACCACTTATAAATTCAGTGGCAAAACAGTTTACCTGGAGAATTTATCTTTAATGATATTAGCGACATCTTGGTTGACTCTTTTTGGCTTCTTGTCGAGTATAGAGTACACTAGGTTTGGTCGGTTAAAGCTGCAGAGGAACCACTTGCACCTGCAGAGAAATCACACGTCAAACGAACAGTTCCAAAACTATCAAGTTTTAAATCACAAGTCTCGTGTAAGTAGTCCTAAGTGTAAGTAGTAGTAAGTAGTCTCGCGTAAGTCCCGTCCTTGTAAAGGGCTTTACTTATATTCGATGGTGTATTACTTTGCATCACTTTCATTGTAAAAAAAAAAACGGCGTGGCCAGTGTAAAGAGGTCTTATTTAGTTCAGTACAACAATCCATCGAGCGTGGCAACGCCGCAATTATAAGGTATGGGCACTTTTGGGCAAGGGATCTTTTAAGAGGCTTTTTTGTCTACGGATTTCTTGACTCGGCGGGCTAAGCGTTGAGGCTATTGTTTTTGGTGGTAATCCTTGCTTTATAATGTAACTAGCGACTCGCCCCTGCTTCGCATGAATATAGTAAGCTATCCTTAAAAGGTAGATATATGCCACCGCGGACTTTTTTGTAGATCTATAAAAGAGGAATATCCCACCATGCATTGTTATATCTTAGAAGGAATTAGGCATTCGATGAAAGCTCCCAGGTGGCTTGACTTTTCCCGACACTTCAAACAATTATCATCATATTTCAAACAATTTACACAAAACCTTGACAAATTGTACCTAAACCTTCCTCATGAATCACTCTATCTATTGGTGAAAATCGCATGATAATCCGTTCAGTAGTTATTTAGTTTATCGCGAACAGACAGACAAACAGACGCGGCGGACTTCGTTTTATAATATGTAGTGATGATATGTTCTGACTTGACTTTCATCAATAATAACTGATTAATCTAATATATTTTTTATTAAACTAGTATCTACTCTATTATTGTAAAATTTTTGATTAGGCTAATGTACAATAAGCAAGTGTACACAGATATAGCTTTGTACTTTTTAAGAAACTTTGGTACTGATCAACTGCGAATAAAACATAACCGAACAGAACAAATTTTATAGTAGGTATGCGGAACAACTTTGTCAACCAATAGCTTAGAAAGACGAGACTCCGTTTCATCCAAAACCCAAACGGTTTGGGACGCTTTTCATGCGAGGCGAGAACCGCTAGGGTGGTATTGTCTGACTTTTATAAATTTCAATTTGTATTTTTATAACACCATACGAACAAGTCATATTTAATATATCAATAATAACATTCATCATCATCATCATCCACAGCCTTCTTTATCCCACGGCTGGGTAAAAACCTCTCTCTTGTTATACCATCTGCCTCGGTCTTGTGCCAATCTGGCCCAGGTTCGATGTTGTTAATAACATTAACAAAGTCAAAATACTAATAGCATGTCAAAATATTTTTTATTTGTATAAAAGTAATTAGACGAACTAGGCGCTATCCTGATGGTAAGACATAACGCATGTCCATGACCATTGCAGCGATATCCATAACTGTAAGTAGCAAACCAAAGTCCAGGGCGTGGCTATGGCGCTTATTACTTTAAGACATTTACCGTCTTACCACAAAAAAGTTAAACATCTGTTGAACACGTGTTTAAAAAAAGTGTTACCACAAAACTTCGTTTTACGATTGTCTAGAGTTAGACACGACTTAAACACTGTCTAAATTTAAACAACGGGCATAGCTAGTTTAACCGATGTCTAAGTTCTAATGTCAACCAAATAACTGTCAACAGAGAATTGACCATTGCTACTTTTTGCTGTAAACATTGTGATCGTGGTGAAATTAGCAGTATCTTCTTCGTATTTCTTTTGAAAAATAGTTGTGAATACGATTACGAATACGATACCTATGGATATAGAAATAGATATAGAAATCATTGATTTTATCGACGATATGGATTTAGAGGACCTTAAATTCATGGATCGCTTTCGCTTTTTCTTTATTTACTGTTTTATTATTCATATTGACTTTTTAACCTCGTGTTAAAACAAAATAATTATGATTCAAGACCGGTCCAATACAAACAGCAACAGGCTTCAATCCAAATCCCAGTAGATGTCATGGCTGTCATTAGTCAGTTTTTTTTTTACTTTTGAGCGATACGTTCCATTTCTTTCCATGAGATCAATTCACTATAGCGTTACGTTACGTTTTTGTTTGAACTTAACTTAATAGCATTAATTTAATAATTAAAATAGTATTTAATTTCATTATTAACTATATTTTGACTTACATACTAGCAGTTGTAATGAAATAATTGTTCAGAAAATCATGTACTTTTAATCTCACGCGATCTGCGTAAAATGGAAGCGAAAGAACGGAACTACCTGAACTAAAAAAAAGGTTGAACGAATGTTTTATGGTGTTGCCAAGATTTATGAGTTAGACATTGTTTAGAAAGACACTCGCTAAACACAGTTTTGTGGTAACAAAAGTTAAACATGCGTTAAACACGTGTTTATCTTTTAGACAGTGTTTAGCTAAACATTTGTTGGACCACTGTTTTATCTTTTTTTTGTAGTAAGACTGTTAATGGTTAGTCTCAATAGCCTTGTAATTTCGCTAGCTGTAGTAGTACCCTTTAAACCAGAACGCGGAAAAATTTACACACTACTGCTTGGCGGCAAAATATTTGGCACTGCGCTGCTAAAGTGATCTACCACCAAACAAATAATATATAAATAAGAATTAATAATTACTCACTAGTAATATAATAATCTAAATAAATAAATAAATAAATCTCTTGGTTTTATTTATTTATTTATTTACGGCATCTAACGATGTGTTCCGGTAGCCTCACTTAAGAGCCAGTACCATTCCAGGCTAGTGTGCTTTACCATCTTCGACCACACCGTCACTTAACATCAGGTGAGGTGAGGTGAGGCGAGTCAACCATCGTCATCATGTCAACCATTTAAAAATAAAATATTGTCTATTGTCTATTAAAAAAAAATAGTTATCTAAATCGTAAAGGTTTCTAAGGCCAACATCTCAGATTAATTTCGAAGATGTAGACCGCGGTTCCCAGCATGTATGTCCATGTCCAACTCCCCGACTTGTGACTAACTTGTTAACTTTTAGCTGGTGGAGGATGTCCATCCGCACGCGAGGCGTGGCGGTGGCGGTGAGCGCCATCACGTTGGTGTCCGGGAACCGGTCCCGGAGCACGTGCAGCCGCTTGTAGTCCGGCCGGAAGTCGTGTCCCCACTGCGACACGCAATGCGCCTCGTCTACCACGAACCTGGCACGAAGAACTTAGAATACTATAGGAACGGTATCATACACATAATAGAATAGGATACAACTTTATTACACACTAGCTGTGCCCCGCGGTTTCACCCGCGTTAGTCCAGATCCCGTGGGAATGTCGGGATAAAAATATGTTAATAGCCTATGTTAATCAGGGATAATGTAGCTTTCTAACGGTGAAAGAATTGTTTAAATCGGTTCAGTAGATTTGGAGCCTATTCAATGCAAACAATTGAATTTTTCCTCTTTATAATATTAGTATAGATAAAACATACATATACTAGCTGCGCCCACAGTTTTACCCGCGTGGTGATGGATGATGATGATGATGAAAAGTATCCTATGTTTTATTCCAGGGCCTAAAGTATCTACATGCGAAATTTCATCCAGATCCGTTCAGCCGTTCTGGCGTGATTGAGTAACAAACATCCATCCATCCAAACTTTCACATTTTACAAAGTTGTTTTATGTCATAAATAAAGTGTTGCTATTGTCTTCCACATGCGCTTACCTGGCAACCTTCCCTCTCGAGTACAGCATGTCCAGCATGGACTGGAATTTGGCCGAGCTGGAGACCTTCTCCGGGGTGACGTAGAGCAGCTTGATGGGCGGCTCGCGGAGAGACAGCTTGTGGTAGATCTCGTCGCAGGCTGCTAACGACACGTCGCCGGATAGGTGGGCTGCGGGGATCTATAAACACGGGACTATTTCACCGGTACGTTAGCCTACTTTTAGATAAATAAATATCTTTAGGACATTTCACACAGCGCCATCTAGCCCCAAACTATGGGAACCAGATAACTGACACTTATCTATCAATACTTACCTATATAATCTATACATATAATAAAATCGTAGCCGAGCCGTTTCTGTACATTAAATATTTTTTCAAAAAAACAATTTATACACTTTGTATTTTTGTAACAGAGTCCAAAAATATAGTTTTTAGAATTTTTGTCTGTTTGTCTGTGCGTTTGTGCGCGCTAATCTCAGAAACGGCTACACCGATTTGAGTGCGGTTTTCACTGATATATTGTGGCAAGTTTCCCATAACATTTAGTGTTTGTTTTATTCCAATCGGTTCACAAACAAAAAAGTTACGTTAATAAATGTAATACGCGGTATTTTAGAAACGTGCTTCGGTCCATTTTGCTAAAATGTTTGTTAGCCGTAGTTTGTAAAACCGTGTTTGGAAGATTAAATGAACACAAAGCACAACAATCTATCTATCCTACTATTTAATTTAATAGTAGGATAGATACACAGTACAGTACAGTTACAGTATTATAAATGTGAAAGTTTGTATATTTGGATGTTTATTACTTAACCACGCAAAAATGGTTGAACGGTTTCGACGACATCTGGTGGTGAGTAGTAAAATCTAAAATAAATCCGCTATCCGCTAACAGGTGGCGTAAGTAGTTTTAAATATTCGTGAATAACGTAGTTGGTTCAAGAGAATTTCAGCTATTGTATTCCAATCATTTCGAGATGGCAGTAATTTTTTACCGAAATTATTTATGGATATGGATATATTATATAAATAAAATTGAAGTGTCTGTTTGCAATGACCAAATAACAGCTTTTTACTAAATGCGTATGTATACATTGCAAACTGGAAATTTGGCAAGCGAATTAATTTTTAATTTAGTGTGCACGTTCTCATTCGTACAGACTGAGTGGTTAGCCCTATTGTCGAATTAAGGCCACCCCAATGGCATGTGATAGACATTTAAAATAACTTAAAACAAAACTGATAAGGTAGTTTTGAATTTGCCAATACTCGCCACGTTTGGCAGGCGGCAGGGTTGGCGAGAGCAGTTAGTTGTGATTGTTCAAGGAAGACGCTGCTGGCCATCTTCCGGATTACATCCCTTAGCCGACTCTTACGGCAACCACGGGTAGAGAAGGTGGGGCACAGTTGTTACGCCGGCACTACCACGGCCATAAATTCTTTACATTGAAGATATTTAGAATTTATTTTTTTGCCAATACAGAAGCGAAAAAGGTAATATTATTTTTTTCTGTCTGTTTGTATCAGCTTGAAAAATGCATCACACCAAACTACTAGAGGACTTTAGCATAGCAATTTTTTTTTATAGTTGACATGCTAGTTATTTAACAACAGTTCACCTGATGTTAAGTGACGGTGTGGTCGAAGATGGTAAAGTGCTATACATGGAACGTAAGGCTCACTCTCAAGTGAGGCTGTCGGAACACACCGTTAGATGCTCAACTCGAGGGTGGTAGCTAGCCAGCCGAGTACTAGGAAATACCCTACCAAGATGGTCTTCTTTACGATGTTTTCTTTCACCGGCAGCTCAAACTTATTGTTGAGATTTGAACCCACACCCTTTGACGTATGAACCTCTCTAACCAGTGAGCTATCATTGCTACATACTAAGAAGTAGGTTCTTAGGAACTTTTTATCCCGTAATTAGACAAAGTTTCTGTAGGACGGGGGATAAAAGTCAAAATATTTACTGTGCAATAATTCTTTTAAGCGTGTTCCGATTTTAATTATTATTTTTTATTAGAAAGGAGGTTCTCCAAGAATTGTCAAGTAAAACTAACAACATCGTAGGTTTTGTAGTTTTGAAATATCATTCGTCATTAATCTATCTCATCTCATATCTATCGTATATGATGCCTCTGTAAAATGCTATATAATGCAAGTATGTTCTCAATACATATCTGAATTTATTCAGGTTTCACCTATGATATTATATGAATCCTTAATTTACAAGTTCTTTCGGTTTTACGAATTCCTTCGAAAATCAAAACGCGCGGGACGAAGCGTTGAAGGCGGGTAGAGGGGGGCCACTGGTAAGACGCAAACATCCATGAGGTAGCCGCGCGGTGCAGTCGCTCGGTAGGCTCCTTGAAGGATGTAGTGCATGAATTCAAATTTAGTTTATGAACTCTGTATTTTTAAAGGAATATTCTAAAAAAAAGTTATTTTCAGGACTACTTATTTAGTTATCGTTTTTATTTAAGGTGTTAGGTACTTTGTTGCTACTGTAGTTTAGAAATTACATAAATAGGTCATTAGTTATTTGTTTATAAACTTTGTCTCTATTGAATTTTTGGTACCTATATATAAATATGTGTAAATAAACGATAAACGCCGGGGTAGACGTGTTCTAGAGTGGAGACCGCGAATTGGCAAACGTAACGTAGGACGCCCTGAGACTCGATGGAGTGACGATATACGTAGGACAGTTGGCGGTGGATGGAGTGAAAAGCCGAAGATGGGGCTCAGTGGCATGTCTCGGGAGAGGCCTGTGTCCAGCAGTAGACTTCATATATTCAATAAGCTGGTGATGATAATTAGTTGTAGTTTGTCAACTTAAAATGTAATGTTCGTGTCCGAGTAGTTATTTTCTTTTAAAATAAATGTTTGTCGATATACCTTTGATACCCATAAATGAGATCATTATCTGGTTTTAAATAACAGTAGTTTAGATTTCTTTCAAAACAATTTAATTTTTCGAAGTGTAAAATTAGTTTTCTTTTAGGTGTAAAATTAGTTCACACTAATTTAAGTTGAACAATTCTATTTGTTGTTGGGACATAGTATATCTACAAGCTAATTCGTGGTTTGGATATTAGGTAAACAAACAACATAATATGATATCTGATTACTAATAGAAACTTTGCTCGTGAGACGCGAACCTTTTTTAAGTGCATAGTGTACACTGGCTGACCTACGCTCAACTTTGTATGCGTCACCTCAAAGTAGTATTCACTACTGAAAAGCACGTTTTTGTCGAGCGAGTGAAAAAAAGGTGTCCGAGAAATAAAGTTTTCAGGTATCGCGAACGAAGTCGCGGGTACAGCTAGTAATATAATATTTTTTAAACGTACTAATCACACTGGTACTGATTGATGACTGACACTGATATTTGAAAACACGAAAGTTTGTGGGTGTGTTTGTATGTTTGTTTCTACTTCACGCTCAAACGGCTGTACCAATTTTGATGATATTTGATGTGGAGGTAGCTGACACCCTGGATTAACACGTAAGCTTTTTATCGCGAAAAAATGTAGCGGGTAACACCCCGGGGCGCAGCTAGTAATATATATACAGAACACTCGGACACAGAACAAACAATAATTATCCTCGTCACACAAATGTTTGTTCTGGGTGAGAATCGAACCCACGTCTTACAACTCTTCAAGCAGATACACTACCGTGCTGACACCAAATGTGCTGACAGGGCAGTCAATATCGTGTGTTGGTCAGATTCTAATTTCAAGGTTGTGTTGGTCAACTATTTTTAATAACGTGACATTATAAATGACGCAGATAGTGTCGGTAGCCTGGATACGGATTTAGGGAAATTTTATAGTAATGATAGCTGTGGTTAGCGTGGTCGGATCACACGCCGGACACACACAAATCCCACCAATGAGCTTGAGCTGACGGTGAAGAGAAACATCGTGCGGAAACTACTGCATTGTGGCAGGCACTTTCTAATACTTGGCTAGCTAGCTACCATCGTCAAGTTGTAACTCGGCCGTCAAACACCTAACTGTGTATTCCGAAACCCTCACTTGCGAGCCAATTCTCATTCCAGGCCAAGTGTGTCCATGATCGACTACACCATCACTTAACATCAAGTGAGCTGTGGTTAAACACCCAGTATGTACCAGTAAACCTTTTAATTACCCAAGTTTCAGGTTTCTATGGCGAGGTTTTTGTAGCTGGTGTGAAAAGTTAGATAATGCGTCCTTTTCCGTATTAAAGTTCTTTTTTATCTTATCGTGGATTTTTTTATTTAATTTTTTTATAGCTGACAGACTTGGTGTTTGACCACAACTTACCTGATGTTAAGTGACGGTGTGGTCGAAGATGGTAAAGCACACCTAGCCTGGAATGGATATTATTGGTCCATTCGCAAACCATCCCAAGCACAACTATAATTCTCTAAAACTCTCTGCACTTGCATCCCCCTGGCTAAGTGACAAATGTAGTAAGCATAATGTATTAATATTTATAACTGTAAACTGTAACCTAATATGAAAAGAAAGATCCACAAAAAAAAATGCCTTGCTGAGTTTCTTGCCGGAGTCTTCTCAGTTGAAGTGTAATTACGAGCCGGTGGTAGATTCAAACATGTAACTTAACGTTCATAAGTGCCTTACCAGGGCCTCAACTGAATAAATGACTTTTTGGTTTTGATTTTGATACATGTTTTTATAAAAAGAAAAAATAAATAAAAGTTTTTCTAGAGGAAAAGATTCTCTAACTTTTTCGTAAGCTAGCTATTTAACTGCGTAAGTTTGTCTTACATCGAGAGACAGGAGTTTGTTGACTTGATCCAATATGAGCGATTTCAGAGGCGATATAACAATCGTCACACCGGGGGTTAATATGGCTGGCAGCTGGTAACACAACGACTTGCCTGAAACAAAATAACTAACAATCTTTATTTTAAACTTGAAAAAACTCTTACGAATAACACAAAATAGATCAGTAATAACAAATAATATTTAGATATATCTCTAAATAGCACGAAAAAATAAAACTGTCACAAAATTGCGGAGTAATTGGGATGATAGTTAAGCATACGAACAAAGACGTGTCCTTTGTTATTTTTTTAAAGAGACTGTATGGGAAGCTTTTTCTATAATATAAAAAAAAAGAAACACTGAAATTTGTACTCGGATGGCGGAGTAATTTAAAAAAATACAGGTAATACTGAGGACCTTCCTAAAGATCACATGATAAAACTAAATACATATGACCTTACAAATGAATTGACCATAAATGGTTTCGTGTTCATTTATATGAAGTAGAAGTGCTCAATCAATCGCAAAATGATCAATCCCTTTATCTATCTATTTAATCTATCTATCTATATCTTTAAACGAGCAATTCTTGTATATATGTATATATATATACATATATATATATTCTGAATCTCGGAAACGGCTCCAACGATTTTCATAAAATTTTGTATCCAGGGGGTTTCGGGCGCGAAAAATCGATCTAGATAGGTTTCATTTTTGGAAAATACAACGGACGATCTAATCAGAAGACCCCGGTTCAAGTCCAGATAAATGATTGTTTTTTTTCACTTTTTTTTTTCAAGTTCCTTCTTTAAAATACCGAGCAAAGCTCGGTCATCCAGGTACTATTTATAAAAGTAGCAATAGTAAGGTCATATGAAATTAGGTCAGGCAGGGATGGAACACGCGCAGTAAATGAGAACGTTAACACCAGAGATAAGGTAAAGTCCTAAGCAATGTACGGGTTTCCATCCCTGCAACATGACGGACCCGCCACTCGCACAGTAATATAGTAAGAATGTGTAGATACTTCACCTCCCCCAGTAGGCATAAGCACGAAGCAATCGTTTCCTAGTAAGGTAGCATTGATCACTTGGAGCTGGTTGGGACGGAACGATTTCAGGCCAAACTTCTCCTTGAACATCTCCATCATTAGAGTTGAATGAGGGTAGTCGAACCCGTCAAATTCACCTGCAAAGTGTTTTTTCTTTTCAATTCATCGGCCAATGGATACAGTCCTTAATGCCTAATGTTTATTTATGCACTTTGGTTTTCGCCATTAAGTAAAACTAATTCAGTCTTAGTCAAAGTCACACAACAAGTCAGAATTAAATACAGTCCAAAATTCATAAAAATCTGTCAAGCCGTTTCGGAGGAGTGCGATCACAAACACCGTGACATTAGATTTTTTTATGTAAATACATATTATATAGATTATGTGTATTTAAGGGCGAAGTATAGAAGTGGGACACATTTGTAGAAAGTCAAATGGCCGCTAGGCGAATGTCCCCACAGGCTGGACCCCCAGGGACGACCGAGACGAAGGTGGAATCACGAAAAGAATCATCACGACAGTCACTGAAACACGAAAGTTGAAGACCGGGCAGTCTGGAAAGAAGGAAGGGAAGCCTTTGCCTTGCTGTCAGACACTAGAGGCTAAAATAATAAATATTTTATGTTTCAATACTGTCTTTTAGTCACAAATAAATGAGTAATAATAGTAACTTTAGTTGCATATGAAATTAGTATGTACCTACTTGAATGAAAATAACCCACTTATCATACTGATTTTTACCTGTGATTCCATCATTTTGTGTCCCAGCATGGAAATCGCCTATACCTTCATATTTCATTTTTCCAGCACCTTCTGTAACAGTCTGCTCCATCAAATTAATTTCCTCCGGTTCTCTGTCTTGAGCCATTAACTTATCCATGTCGTCCTCAAAGTCCTCTATCCGATATTCCGGCCAACCATCTTCATCAACAGGAATTTCTTTGTCGTTTATAACTATTTTACTACTGCTTGGTGAGTCACTAACGCTTAAAACACTATTTGAAGTAGTTGGTATTTCGTCCATCTCATCATTCAAATCAAGTACAGGGATAACATAATCATCATCATCGTTTGTATCATTGGAATCTTTGACTATAGGACTGACAACAGTACAAGGTTTCATTGTGTTCAATGAGGAATCCTTACTCAATTCTGGCGGTTGAAATTGTACTGAGCTATTTGATACAGGAGCTATTTTTAAAACTTCTTTAGGCGGAACTGGTTTTAACTTTTCTGAAGCGTTTCTAACTCTTTCTGCTGTGGATGACTGAATATCTATCGCTGGTGTGTCTTCTATGGTAAGCCTTGAAGGTTTTTTAAATACAAATTTTCCTTTACTCTTATTGATACCACCAATGTCAGAATTGTCTGATTGATTGCTTTCATTGAGATTCGTTGTATTGTTTCTTGAAAACGCGTCAAATGACAGAGACTTTTTTGCCATCAGATCTGAGTAAATACTTCTACTGGGACCAGCCCTGCTAAAATTCACTAACTGTGGTGTAGATGTTTTTGGTTCATTTTTACGTGTCCTCGCATTTATAGATTTACTGCTTCCTACTTGACTCGATTCTAAATCGAAATCGTCGAGATCATCGTCATAATGATCCATAATAATTAATTGGCTATTTTTACTTTCATTGCTTATGTTAATAATGTCATTTTCAGGTAACTGTGTGTTTAAATTATATTCAAGTTTAGGTGTTATAGCAATTTTTAGGTTAGCTTTTAATTCCTGCACTTTTGTGTATACTTTGTTGTCATAACCGGGTAGTTTTTCTTTAATGAAATTAGGAATTCTGTCGAATGCACCACTGATTTTTTCCAGCAGTTCTATGTACATAGCACTGCATTGTTCTATTTCTTGTCTATCTAGACTGGCATGCTGTGAATTAAGAGGAGCATGTTTTTATACAACTAAGTCTAACCTAATCATAACAATTCTGTACCATTCAGAAATGTATATCAAAATGTTGTGCAAAAAAGTACTAAGCTGGTCAAGATGCATGATGTTAAATGTCTTCAACTAAGTAATTCTAAGTAATTAATAATTAGTAATACTAAGTATTCTTGTATTAAGTAATTTCAACATTGTCCCTCTACAGTTGAATTGGTGGTAACTGGCAAGGGTGTGGAAATTATCACATGGATGATGCAAGTCTTACAATAGTAACAGAAAGATTTTAAACATTATTTCACATAAGTTTGATTACCTTTTCAGCTTTTTTCAAAGCTGGGTGTTCAGCAATATTTGTTAAAAAATCAGATATCGAATCATCTATTTTTAACTTTTTTATTTGTTCTTTACTCGATTTTTCCGGGGTTTTGCTGCTTTTCCTTTTGTTCGCACTATGTCCATTTGTCTTTAGTGGAGATGGAGTGGTGCTTATTCTTATGGATTTATGTGAAGTTTCTGTAGCAGATGTTTTACAATTTATGGAAACTGATGGGAAATCTAGGTCATCCTGAAAATATATAAAGTAGTTAAATAAACAAATATTGTAGATTAAATTTCACACGCAACTAGCCAAAACTAAGTAAAGCTTGTACTATGGGAACCAGATCACTGATAGAATAATTTTTTTTTATAATTACATACAGAACAGAACACCCAGACACAGAAAAAACATTTGTTTGTCACGCAAATGATTGTCCTGGGTGGGGAATTGGGGATTGAACCCTACAGTTCTTGAACGAATAATGCCACATAAGCTAATATGAGCCAGTCAAGATATATATAATATATAATACATACATGAGTCAATTATACATAGAGATTCTAAACCTTTAGTGGTTTTGAATTTAAATTATCTCATAATATATTGGAAGCTTCAAAAACCTAGGATACTAGTTAGTATTCTACAATTGCTTTTGATATAAAAATAATTTAAAAACACATTTTTTATTTATATTTTTTTTTTGCGATCTAGTGATTTAATAATCATTATTCAATATTTATTAACACAATTGTTGGAAGCTTTAATAATTTATAGTTGCCATCGTCGACCACACCGTCACTTAACATCTGGTGAGCTGTGTACCTGACCTAACTATAAAATAACTGTTGTTGGTTATTTAAAGATTGCAGAATAAAATATTCCAAAGCTACAAGCTCAAATGCATTCTTACCACAGCCATGGCATCAAATATATCTTTACTTTTATTCTCCAGGGTGCTGTTCCTGGTACTCTCAGAGAGTTTCACACTCTCCAAATAGTTGTTTGTGGGTTTGGAGACACTAGAAAGTATACTTGGTGATACTTGGATTTCATTACTAAGTGATGAATTTTCCTGAAATAGAAAGTAATACAGCATTATTACTATTATATATTTCTTTATTTATTTTATTATTTATTATGCTATTGTTTTAATAAGTCGTCGAAATGACAGAGACTACCATAACATATTATATATATATATCATAGGACATTACACACAGCGCCATCTGACCCCAAGCTAAGCAAAGCAAAAGGAACATATTATATATAAAAACAAAAGGAGTAATTTTACTTATCACTATGAGCATAACTCTAAAAAATGCGACAAAAAGTCAGGTACTTGATACATTTGATAAAATGTTTTTTTTTTTTCTTTAATAGAACAGCTGATTTGTTGCACAATGTTGTGTTCCTAACGATAATGACCTGTCAGCTTAGTACACACCAAGCAGTAACCATTATTCTCTTTTGTAAGTTGTGAAAACAGAGCAAAGTAGTAGCAGCTGGTGCATGGATTATTTATAGGTACTCAAATGATTTCTACGTACCCACAATCAGTTGGCACACGGATTTTATCTACTCTGATATTTTCTATGTACACACTGCAAGTTGCTTTTATTGTACCTTCTACCCTGACTAGGACTTTTTCTAATAATTAAATTATGTGTAAAGATTACTTACAGATTGAAATGCATGATGGTTTGCTGCATTACTCTTGAAAGGTGGTGTAACTAAAAAATATATAATAATATAGTTTTCACATTTAAAGAAAGAGATGTAAACTTGTTAATCTAATTTATTTAACAACAAAAAAATCTCACTTTTATGATTCTCATTATTACACATCTGTGATAAGTTGATATAGTTATTTTATTTAAGTTGATTAGTTTACTGAAGTAAATGCAAACAATGCTAAGGAAGTGTATACTAGAAGTGTCTAAGAATACACTGTTTAGTGCTAAAAAGTAGCAGCTCAATAACTTAGATGAAATTTGTTGCAGTTTACAGAACTAACTTATTAGGTACTACCAAATGATTGCCGATAAGTTCAACATAGAACTAAAACAATGAAAACTTTTTTGACATCCAATGGTATCACTATGCGGATGTTGGGTCCATTGTGTTGCAAAGAAACTCGAAAATAGAGTTGGGTGGGGTATTTTGGCAGAGACCTATGTCTAGCAGTACAATATGTATATTGGGATAAAAATATTATTGTATTAATAGCTTATTTAATTATATAAGAAAACCATAGAATACTAAGAACTTTTGTCTGTTACATACAAAAACAAGATTTCTTTTTAATTTTTAATTACAGGGAATATATGATCAAAGCTCATAATGATCATTCAATAAAGAATAGGCTAAACGCTAAGAACATCTTCAAAATATCTAGATTATTTTTAAACTCACAAGCTGGAGCCGTGGATTTAGATTTGAAGACAAATTTGGATTTCTTCTCTGTATTTTGTTCCTTCTTTTCATTGTCACTGAAAAAAATTAAGGCATATTTAAAAAAGATATTTAGGTATCATACAGAGATTTAAGTACTACCCCAGTTTACTTAAACAATAAACTTTGCAAAACTTGACTGTTGTGAAACAACTAGATATAAAGTGAAGCTAACGCAACTATTTACTGATTAGGATGCATTGCTTAAATTAAACAAACCTTACATAAAAATTATTTGAAATTTGATATGAATCTTTGTTGTTCGAAATAAATTATTATTATTATTATTATTATTAAAAATATCTTATTGACAGTGAACACCGTATCAAAATCCGTTCCGTGCTTTAAAGAAATAAGCAGAGAAACAGACAGATGCTTACAGCGACTTTGTTAAAACTATTTAGACAAGAAACAAACAAAACAACTAACTTGATATTATTTGGGGTTGCCTTGATACCTTTCTTCACAAAATTCATTAGTGAGTATTGTTTGGTGGGCGCAGGTTTCTGTGAAGCCATACTTTATAACAATTATGTTATAAAACTGTGAAATATAATTATGAAAAACATTTACTTTATTTTCGCGGTAAAAGAACGTTTCTATTCCATCCGTGACTATCAAAACAGCTGATATTGTCTATACAGTTTTTTTTGTCTTTCTTCTTGGCATTGCACTCTGTAGATTCTGTCAGTTTCAATGTTTCTGTATTTTGTGTGCAGTCTTCTGTTTCTTTATCTTTATAGTAAAAGTCCAGTCTTGGTCAAGTCCAGTCCGTGACAGTCGAACCTAGTCATGCTTTAGTAAAGTAGTGGTGAATTTATTATAAGTTTCGATGGAGTTTTGGAAGCAACACGAAAAGTCATGTTTCACCGCATTATATCACTTTTCCACACTCACGCATATAATTTGGCACTTTATGAATAAAACAGCACTATTTTTATACATAAAAACTCGAAAAACACTGATTTTGGAAAAAGCCAATGAAGTGACATGAATCTTTCCGCGTTCCCGCCAAAACTCCCTCGTAGTGCATTCTGTTCTTCGACTTGCATTCTAGTTTATTAAAAATCGACTAGAAGAAACTCGATTTATACAATGTCAGTAGTTTTTATCCGTTGCACCTCTTGCAAATTAACTTTTGCTTTCTAGAAAGCAAAAGTCAATAAAAGTGACAACAGTAACAGTAACAGTAACAGTCTTGACAAGTTGACAGCGTCAGATGATCAGTGTCAGTCTGTGTCAGATCAGGCCTGTCACTCCTGTCAGGCTAGGTTTCTTCGATTTGTTTTGTGAATGTGATTTTTATGAATTTCTAGTTAATTATGTCTCTTAGAAAATTACTTTTCTTAGCCAAACCAGTGTTTTGCAAAGCATCCGTACAATCCACAAATACTTCACGACCTAAAACCTGGCTTTTTGCAGCGAATTCAGCTCGACGGTATTCTGCCGATAACTTAGGTTAGTTCTTAATTTTTACGTCTTTATTTTATCCACATACATAACTAACAATTTTCATCGTAAAATACGGTAAGCAGAATAGCACTACGAATATAAATTAAGCCAATGAACATAGAAACTTGAACTTTTCCATTCAGTTCTCTTGGTATAATTGTGTTTTTGAACTTGTGGTTCACATAGGGCTTTGTTACTTAAATATCATCTGCTTACCTTTACATGCATGCCCAACGTACTTCGTTCCTCAAAAGTATAACTAACAGCTTATTTAAAGCAATTGATGTTTAGAAAATAAATATCCCTGTCAAGATAATAAAAGATCTCTTACCCAAAACAGGTCTTACAAGACATTTGCTTAGTAGAAATTATAGAGGTATGTTATGTTGTTTTAAATTAGCCATATAAATGATGCTATTAAATCACTATCATACAAAACCCAACAACATTTGGCTAACATTTGATTAGCAGAAGATAAAAATAGCAGTAGAAATTATAGTTGTTTGTTTTATTTTATGTAAAAAGTCATTTTAGTGTTATGAATGCTGCTTAAACTAGTCTTAATATCTTAAAATTTACTAAAAACTAAATTTAACCCATGTTTATAAGCGAGACAGTTTCTGTACATCACACCCTATAAAAATGTCCAGGCTAAAGACCCAGAAAATGTTACTATTATCTATAGTAACTTATTTACATTTTGGCTTTGTTATATTATTTCCATTCTAACCAATATAGCCAGACAGTCATGAAATTCAATTAACTTGACATAATTGATGCTGGTTAAATTACAATAATTCATGTCATTGGCTCCTTATGATAATTTTATTGCATAATTTATTTTGATGTTTAGAATGAAGCTATTTTCAATATCAATTGTGGTAATAGCACAATGCATCTTTCTTGTATAAGACAAAAAGATGAAAATTATAATGACTTAGTGGAAGGCCCCAAACTCGGCACAACCTTTATCTTATATTTTAAAGTAAAGATAATATTATGGTGTTAAATTAGTTAAAATTTGTCTTAATGCTTCTTTCTATTGATTCAGCTTATAAAGGTTGCCATGTAAAGTATATTTATGTTGATCTTAAGTAGGTAAATGCTTAGAAAAATTTACCTTTTGCCATTTACCTTTTCGTCGTGGCTTCTGATTGATTGATTGGTTAACATTTTATTGTATGTACACCAAAAATTATACTATACATAAGAAAAAGAAAATAAAGTTTATTAATAGGTGTAACAACTGGCGACCTTATTGCTAAAAGTGATCTCTTCGAATTTTTTGGTAGCTCCCCCCCCCTGTCCTTGTCACAGCTGGTCACATTTGTGAGACTCCCTGGTGGGGACACCACATATTTTGCAATTTTACATCAGGATATTATTAAATAAAAACAGTAGTTCTGAAATCAGGTTTATTTCCTTTTAAATTACTTTTCAACTACACTAAACTAAAAAATATTTTTGAATAAATCAAATAAACTAGCCAACAAAACAATTTAAAATATTATGCGCATACATATTAGAGTGTTTTTTTTTTCTTCTTTTTAATGGTTATACATATTTATGTATTAGTAATAATAGATTTTGAAATGTGACGTCACAAAATTTAGGACCCGTCCCACCCCTTGTCACACAATGTCACATTTCGTTCACCCCACTTAACGTGTGACATAATTTATGGATTAGAGGAAGAAAAATACAGGGTGTGTCAATAAAGAGGATATACATACATACATGTGGGGAATACATAACTATATATAATATATCTAAATTCCAATACCTATTTCTGCACATACTTCACATACTTCTGCTGTGTTGACATAATTTGGCAATGTCTAGTGACACTTTTACTTAAAAATGCTAATCTGAATTTTAGGAGATAAGAACAAAGAAGTAAAAAAAGATGATAAGGTGGACATACTCGGGCGGTTCTTTCCGCAGGCGCCTTTAAAGGATGACGCCGTAGCTGTCAAGCAGGAACAGGAGAAGTTTGAGAAAGAGAACAAGGAAAAAGCTGAGGAGAATGAAAAGAGTTGGAGACGAATGAAAATGGGGTACTGTAATGATCTAATTGCTTCTCACTATATTACATCGAAACATTGTTCTTAATCTGGAATAGAATAATATTAGTGCAGTAGTAATATTTGTAATCTATTTATACCAAGCAAGTTAGGGGATCATGACAGTTATTGAGTAGGTATGATATATGGTAGCCTAATTTGATTGGGAATAAGAATGACTTTGGAAAGAATTAAAATATGGAAAATCAAAAATCTTTGGTCTTCTCACAATCATATACCACAGCTTGTTACTATCAAGCACCTAATGTTCCCCAGGTTTGCCGTATTTGGCGGCGCGATGGCGGTAATGGGCGGATGCCTGGTGATAGAGATGGGTGCCCCGAGGCGTGGGGACGATGGCCAGATCATCGAGGATGAGTACTCTAGCCTGCCGCTTATCATGCAATACCTCAAGCGGGCTTGGAAGGAACTTACTTTCTACGAGAAGGTTTTCTACATTTACATTTACAGCCATCATCTACCAGTCTCTTATAATCAACTAGTAATGACTCACGGGCTCACCTGAATTTTCCTATGTGATACTTTATAATAAAAGCTATCTGCATTCCAACTTACGTATAAATCTGTTCAGTACTCAATTAAAGCATGAAGAAGTAACAAGTTGAGTACTGAACAGGTTTATACGTAAGTTGGAATGCAGATAGCTTTTATTATAAAGTATCACATAGGAAAACTCAGGTGAGCCCGTGAGGCATTACTAGTAGATTATAAGAGACTGGTAGATGATGGCTGTAAAGCCATAACCTATGTCTATTCTAGGTGGGCTTATATGATATAACACAAAAATAAACAGTTGTTATGGGAGCATAGCAAGTGAAAGCATAGTAATATAAACCCTGTTACACACTGGTGTTCTGTGAGAGCTACCATGATTATTGCTAAGACTGGTCACAATCGCTAGTTGTATTTGTATGACTTCACACTTTCAAACTAATATTATTACACTAATATTATTAGTGTGAATTAAACATACATGTCGGCGTAAGAATTGTACCCCACCCTCTCTACCCGTGGTTGCTGTAAGAGTCGGCTAAGGGATGTAATTCGGAAGATGGGCAGCAGCGTCTTCCTTGAACCATCACACCTAACTGCGCTCGCCAACCCGCCTGCCAAGCGAGGCGAGTATTGGCCTATGTCTGATGATATGATGTGTGTCAAAAAATCATATTTTAATAATTTGACTTGTAAGTTGTAACTTTGGTGTTATCAATAAAAAAAATCTACATACATATTTGTATTTGATAGAAATCCTGATTCTTTCACATTTATAATGGATATAAATATAAATAAATTCTTTATGAAGCATACAAATTATCTAGAGACATAGTAATCCCGTATTTATCTACATGTTCCTCCGCATGTACCACAAGGTGGGGTTGGCGCAGCATGTCTCCTTTTCCCACATTACCCTATCATTCGTCATCTCTACATTCACTTTTCTACCCTTTTCGGATGCTACCTACAGGTTAACGCTTACCAGGTAAAATTTTCACTCTTTAATATTTCATCATTATAATTACAGATGATCAAGGAGCCATCCCGCGAGAAGCTGCTACCGGACGTTCTACCGCCACCTTACCAGCCCACCTATACTCTGGTTCTCGAGTTCACGGATGTGCTAGTTCACCCGGACTGGTCCTACCAGACCGGATGGAGGTATGGACTTCATCATCATCATAACAATCATGAAACTTTTTTAGTTAGTCCCATCAAATATCAAAATGATTAAAAAATATTTGGTTCCGTACACCCGCCAGTTCAATCCATTTTTCCTATATTTTGCTATTGAAAACGATCTTGCTACATACTGTGACATCTATACAACACTTTCAAGATGCACCACAATATCAATTAATAATAAATAACAGTCTGTTTTGTATGTTATGAAATAAATAAATAAATATCCAATGAGATGAGGAGAGCCTGGATTGTGCAATCAAGTTTTACAGCAGATTAGACCAGTCTGTACACATTCTATAACTCATTACCCACGGGCATGACAGATTGAAGTACTTCTTGTTTACATCATTCTCCATGACACCCCAAATAAGGTTGTATTTGGGGTGTCATGGAGAATGATTTCTATGACAGTATGTTTGTTTTTGTACTTTCAGGTTCAAAAAGCGTCCAGGCGTGGATCAATTCCTCCAATCAGTAGCCAACTCCAACTATGAAGTGATAATCTTCACAACAGAGAACGCGTTCATGATCTGGCCCGTCATAGACAAACTAGACCCGGAGAACAAATTCATAACATACAGACTGTTCAGAGATTCCACTCACTTTGTTGATGGAGTGCATGTTAAAAACTTGGATGGACTCAACCGGGATCTCTCTAAGGTAACATAGATACTATTAAATAAGGTTAATGTTTAACTTAGATACTTCTGGCTCTCATAGTCAGAAGTGTTCGAATCTTCTTTTATAAGGGTTCCATATCCAAAGGGTAAAAACGGGACCCTATTACTAAGACTTCGCTGTCTGTCTGTCACCAGGCTGTATCTCAAGAACCGCGATAGCTAGACAGTTGAAATTTTCACAAATTATGTATTTCTGTTACCGCTATAACAACAAATACTAAAAACAATATTAAATAAATATTTAAGGGGGCTCCCATACAACAAACGTGATTTTTTGCCGTTTTTATAGATAATGGTACGGAACCCTTCGTGCGCGAGTCCGCACTTGGCCGGTTTTTATTCTTTTAACCTGGTTGTAACTACATAAATAAACCTTGATTTAGTACTTAGTTAGTTCTGAACTTCTTATTGTCGTATTAATGTTTCTTTGTATCAATGTAGCATCGAGCTGATCTCGCGATGGAACCAGGATTGTTTTTCCAATAGTTACAAATCCTTTTAGTTTGAAGTAATTTAGTTTTTTTTTATCAGCCCTGAACATTAAGTCCGGTAACTAAAGTTTGATGATAGAGGATGTATGGATAGAAGAACTTATCAATGGCTACTTGTATACCTATTTGTCGACTTTAGGCTCGTTCTGTTTGCTATAATAAATCCCATACATTTCACTTAGTAACAAATGTTGACGATGGAGCCTTTCCGCCTAACCCTGTGATAGCTTATAGGTATTTGTATCTGCAGGTAATAGTTGTAGACTGGAACAAAGCGGCGACGAAGTTCCATCCACAGAACTCCCTGATCCTGAAAAAGTGGAAGGGTGCCGACGACGACACAGCTCTGTTGGACCTCGCCAATTTGCTGCAGAGTAAGTCTTATACCTCGTAGCCAAAGTCTCATCGCGTAGAAATGAATTACCTAGAAAAAATCTCGCCATCTATTGATTTAACGCTTTACTACTACAAAGTGGCCAATAAAATGGGCCGAAACACGCTGAGAGTGGCGCCATCTAGACCCCAACGATGTGCTTAAGCTGCCGGTGAAGGAAAACATCATGAGAAAAACCGTAGCGTGGTGAAACTTTTATACTCGGCTGGCTAGCTACCACTCTCAAGATAAAATCTGCCGCCGAGCACCTAACGGTGTGTTCCGGCAGCCTCTCTTGAGAGCCAGTTCCACTCTGTCACTGTTAATTTTATACTTTTTCGTCTACAGCGATAGCTATGTCTGAAGTGGCGGATGTACGCGAAGTTTTAACATACTACGGTCAGTTCTCCGACCCGATAGCCGCGTTCCGCGACAACCAGCGCCGGCTGATGGAACAGCTGGAGGAGAAAGAACGAGCTCCCAAACCAGACCAGCCCCTGCATAGGAACTGGATACGGAGCTTTACCAGAAGGACTTAGGACGACTGGTAACACTGGCGCCGTTAAAGAATGTACCGGTCCTGCCATCTATCCAAACTGACGCGCAACAAGTTTACTAAGATAGCACCGCCAAACGAGACATAATCTGTACACTCTCCGAAAATATAAAGCTAATGTTTTGTTACTTAAAAAATAATTTAGTACAGCAGCGTTTACAAATCCCATTATCTTTCCGAAAAGGCTTGCATCACTGATATCATACTGGTGGTGCCATCTAACATAGCTTACGCGCAACTTGTTTTGAAAGCTGGTGTCGCCATCTAGAATAACTGACAACAATTTAGTGCGCACTGGTGCTGCCATCTAATGGAATTAGAGCATATGCTATATGGTGAGTTTACCAGTAAACCTACCAAAGTGGCCTGGCTAACTTGGTAATGACGCTGGTGACCTTACCACACAGCACAGTTCACCTGTAACAATATAAAGTAGTGCTGCCATCTAGCGAAACCAATGTTCTATTGCAGGAAAATTGTTTATCGACTACTGTAAACTATTTCTGAAGCCAAAATTTAAAGCAAAAACATTACCTACACAACTCCACATTGCTACCGCAAGAACCGCCTTTACTAAGAAATATTTGTCTATATTACCTGATCTTTGACTTCAATCCTTATCCCTTCCAAGTTCAGAAAATGCTCGACAAAGTTTGCCGCCAAGAAAATTCGCGTAAATAGAAATATATCTACTCCCTTGCAAAAATTAGACTAATTTATGTTTGAGAGTAATTATAAGCATTACTTTAAGCCTTATTATTTCGTCAATATGCGTTGTAAAACCTTGATTATTTTCAACGAAAAATTAAATAAACTAGTATTGGAATGAAGCGACGAAATTCATGATTTCCTATTTGTCTCTTTTCCTTATTTAGTAAAGTTGTAATATTTGCCATTTTATAGCAAATTGTGCCCTTTTATTATTTAGATGCAGTTTCTTTGCTTTGTTTTTCTTGCAATGTATTCTCGCCGGAGAGCAAGTGTACAGACGATTTCCTTTCTCATTTTGGTTTACAATCGTCAGTATTTACCAGAGTCAAAATAAACTACCTATTTGATTCTAACGATGCGAAAGGGTTTTCGCCGAGAGTACACAGCCGGAGTAACGTTACTCGGGATAAATAGTAAATTTCATAGATGGTATATTCATATTCAGCTCCTGTATTTAAAAGGGCTAGCGTATCAATTTGTAAGATTTACGTAGATACTACGCACATGATAGAAAAATGTATGGACGGTGGGAAAGCACTCCTGGCGGAAGTGATGCTTGTTTTATATAAAAGCAATGCTAGCATATTAATTTAAAGAGAATTATGTAGTACATAAAGGCAGTTTCCAGAGGCGCTGATTCAGTTTCCATACATTTTTTTTTATCGTCAACGATTTTGGCAAATAAATATCATTTTATAAATCACTATACATCTGTTATCCTGAAGGTGATTTCCGATTGGATTCGCAATACGAGAGCAGATTTAATCAAGTGTAATATTTTAAGACGTAACGCTATTGTTAGTGTTAAAATTCATTGTACGGGTTGACAGTTTGAACATTAGCAATATTCAAAGACATGTTAGTTAGATAAAATCGAAACCAATATTTAAAAAAACTAAGAAAATCTTGGTTAAGTTTTTCCCAAGACTCCAGAATTTGTGGACAGCGCGCAGCCTTACGCACCGAGCTAGCGCAAGACTAACTACCGTACGTAACTGCACAGTAACTGTTATCTAATCTGGGACAGCGCGCGGCTGCCACGTAATTTTCGGTGCGCGTGATTTGAGTGTGCGTATTTTTGTGTTTGCTCAGGATAATTAGGTTAAATATTAACCACCTATTTTTTATATTATTTGGAACGACAATCGAGTACTGAACCCCCTGTATCAATATTGCTGATGTTCAAACTTTCATGGTGTATAGATTTATAGTATTAGGTGACACAAGCTGAAAGAAGGTCAAATACTATTAGCGCAATCACAACAAGAAATCAACTTCACATATGGTCCAAGTTTACATAATTTTTTATAGAACTGCCGATTTTTTTTCCCACAGAAAAACATGCTTACAAGAGTATAATGACCCCCTGTCGGCTTCCACCTGAAGCTTATAACTTTGTGTGAACAGATATGAGTGGGATATAATAGACTACCCCAGGAGTAAGAGATGCTACTTGGTTCCTTATTATCACATACATAGTTCTTTTAAATCACTTTTATTTCATTTCCACGAGTCACTGCCCCTTTTCCCATATCAGAAAGTCATTTTATTAATAACTGGTACATAAGGCGGTACAAATTTTTAACAGAGTTGTATGTCATATTTACTATTTTCACCTTTTCTAGATAATGCTGTAGATGCTTTTAATATAGTGTTGACTGTACATTATAAAACTGAGCATTTAATTGAAAACTGTCTTTTCATAATAGACTGAATTACCAATTGATTTTCTATTTCAAGCTTAATTTATTCTGAATGGTTGAATAAAATCTTGTAACCGGTCCCTGACATTTTTGCGTACTTTTCAAGTATCTCAAAGTACTTATAATGAATTATTAATTAGAGTTATAATTGTTGAGTATTCTGTTATGTATAAATGTTTTGTATGTTGAACGCATGAGAGATATTGTAAAAAAAAACTCAAGTCACATAGATAGTAATTATAGTTGTTTATTACATCACAGTTCTTTTATTTATTAACTACCCGCGACTTCGTTCGCGACACATAAAAACTTTATATGCCGAACACCTTTACTTCACTCGCTCGACAAGAAAGTCTTTTTCAGTAGTGAATACTACTTTGAGTTAACGCATACAAAGTTGAGCGCAAGTCAGCTAGTTTACATTGAGCTCTTAAAAAAGGTTCGCGTCTCGCAGTATCTAATCAGATATTATGTTGTTTGTTTACCTACGAAATACCTTAACCACTAATTAACAAATAAAATTGATTTAAAATTAGTGCAGACTAATTTTACACTTCGAAAAATCAAATTGTTTTGAACGAAACTTAAACTATTAAGAGGCTTTCGGCTCTTTTGACTCGAGGCCACCGCGCCGCCGCTAGCTTTGCGCCGCCTAAAGAGAATAAATGTACAATAAACCAAATTTTGTTGAATATTACGTAAAGTTCATTAAAAAGTTACATTTGCATTTGTCAGGACGCAATTTTAATTTTTGGATATCAAGGAGTAGTGTATAGTTAAATCTAAGTTTGTGGGGTTGCAACACTTGTCCCACGGCCGCCATCTTGTAAAAAGGGGTACAAATCTTCGAGTAGACAACCAAAAGGAGTCGACACGACGGGCTTACCCCGCTCGCCAAAGGTATAAGAGAAAAACTCATACTCGTTTATAAAAACTGGTTGACGCGCGTTCTGCGCCATTCCCAAACAGTCGTGCGCGCGGAACGTTCTCCGACAAAAATGCCGAACTGTTGTGTATATTGATGCAAAAAAACCTCAAAGACATCAAACCGTCAAAAGGACAATATTACTTTTCATCTATGAGTATTTATTTTATAAGAAATGTTATTTATTAGCTAATAATTGAAAATTATTGTCGGCCCCAGAGTGTTGCCATTGAATCGTAAATATCTATTTTAAGGAAAATTTTATGGATGATGTTTATTTAACTGAACAGTACGCCTATAATATCAATGCCTTTTCTATGCTGCTAATATCGTGCAGACATTGGAATTTTAATAGTTCAAAACCCCGTGGTGGTGAGTGCAATAAATTTATTGCACTCACCACCCTGAGATATTAGTTGTTATATCTCTTTGCCCTGTAATTTAGTTATAAATATTACCGTTCAATCCGGAACACAGTAATGATTGCACACTACTGCTTGAGGGCTAAATATTTGGCAAAGGCGTGGTACTTCAACAGGCGGACTCTGCAAAAGAGCCCTACTAGCCTACTACTACAAAAAACATTTAGTATTGTAAGAGCGAATTGATGCAACTGTATAGAATGGTTTTATTTTTTGTTTCATATTTTCAAATGGCCATCTGCGAACGATCTACGCAAATCTTGTTCACTAGAAGTTAAAAATAATAAGATGGTTTAGTATTATTGCTTAATTATTCATATACAATATTATAAAACTAAAATTACCTATTATTGAAAGCTTGAAAATGGCACCTTTTACTTTTAAAAAGTTGGCAACATTATCGGCAAACCGCAACAAAATAAGGATGGGATAGCACAGTCACAAATATCGATGTATATTTTTTTTCTTTTTGAATTGTATCACGCTACTCATATTGTAAGTTTCCAAAAGAACCAGTGAGCAAAGCTGGCCGGACCCAAGCTTGGAATCATTTGACGTGGATTCCAAAACTTACAAGCGTATCAAGCTCATAACATTTTGAATCTTCTTGTTTTACTCACTTGTCCAATAATAAAAGCAGATTAAAACAGGGTGCTGTACCAAGTATAAAATATCTCAGGTGAGCTTATATTTCACAAACTTTTGCTAGCGATGTTGTCTACCTGGAGACCCAATGTCACTCTCCAGTCCTTATATTCGGTCAAACTGAGTCATGTCTTTTAACTAAAAACTTCTTGAGAATTACATTGTATATATTTTCTAGGATTTTTTACAGTTACATTATATTTTCGTGAAGAACAGAAATTGTATTTTTCAAGATGACTGTTGTCTCGAGCAGTCTAACTGTAAGTCAGAAACGGTACCTAAAAGAAGAAAACTATTAAATATTTATTTTATTTTTTATTACACGATTTCATCGCACCACTCTGAACAAACATCATCCGCTTATAAGCTACAATTAGAAAATAAATATATTATGATACATTATAAGATAAAATCTTATAATCTTTATGTAGTGATTATTGGTGTTGTATTAGCAATAATAAAATTACTAAGATACATATTTAGTTTTACTATCTGCGCCCCGCGGTTTCTCCCGCTATCCTACAGGTACACAAACAACTTATCGATAATTCAATTTCGATAGTGTCAATCCCTAACCCTTTTACGCGATCTACCGTGTACCGATAGAACGCTCCCATGTGTGAATGTGATTGTGTGCGTACAGCGTAAGCTAGTGTTAGCCTATAGTTTCGTGTGCGTGTGTAGCGACGCGATCGTAAAATATGTTTGTGTGAGCTTTTTTTTTGTGTGCGTTACCTCGCCCCGCACCTAAATTGACAGACTTTTGTGTATTGAAGTTAGAGCGCATGGCTTATCCTGGCTGGTTAATTTATCTGAGGTACAAATGGTTCATCTGACAAACTATGGGACTCACAAAAAAAAAATTTTTACCGTTTTTTGCTGCAATAAAATTCTCTACAACTTTGGTCAAGTAACTTTTAGCCGTAAAACCAAAAATAATCAAGTTTTAAGTGAAAATTTGTGAAAAGAATTTCTATTGCTCGTTATAACTTATTTTCTGAACATTATACAAAAAAAAAAAAAGATACCAGACCATTTTTATAGAGGGGTTTTCATTATAAACTCATTAAACTTTATTCATTAATAAAATATTTACAGCGCTGCGAAACGAATACTATTCTATTCTTCAGTATTTATACATAAATATTAATGATTCGCCATAATTTTCAATCATCTTGTCATTTTATTTTGTATAATTGATAACGATAAAAATGCAAAATAAAAAAACTAATACAATACCTAACAAATAAATAATTAATTACCTATTTATGTTATTTGTAAATTTCATAAGAAAAAATTGTTTTACTTATGTGGGATTACTCAAGTTTAATTATATCGGATACTCCGACTATAGCGAGTAATCTCGCATAAGTAAAACAAAAATGTGTCAAAACCACGTCAGTTTCGTCTGTAAAATATCTAAGGAAGTAGTTCTGAAAAGAACTCTATTATCAGAATTTGCATTCCGGAAATAAGGTGTCTAAATGAGTAAACTTTACTATCATTATTATTATAGAGAATCGACAAAAAAAAGGCTTGCATCAGTCTTGTCTAGTGTTATCTCAGCGTCGTTTTCCTTCCAAAGTTGCAAGAACTCCGAGTCCAATTTCTGTCGTTCAAATGTGTCATAAATTTCTTGTTCATTAAATTGGTTCCTGGGTTTGATAGTTACATTTCGTCCTAGGAGGAAATCGTCCGGAACTTTGTAAAGTTTCTTCAAAAACATTTGAATGTCTATAACATGAGACACTTCTAATGGTTTCTTTACTTGGTAGTCTTTGCACCACTCATGGAGTTTTTCTATGCTGTCGTCTTCAATGAACATGTACATGTGTTCCGGGTACAGAACGTGGCACGATATATCTCCTACTGAGTTTTGCATTAATACAGAGTAAGAATCTCCTCGGTCTATGACGGCTGTGCCGGTGATCGACGTGCAAAGCCGCCGATGCAACTCACTGTACATACTATAGCACAAATTTTTCTTATGAGCTTCATTTAGTGTCTGCAGTATGGAGGGTGGTCGGTAAGGCATGCTCAGGCCGAGAATTTCGCCTATCCTCGACAATTTATTAGAATAATTGCTGACTATGCACATGTCTTCAAACCATTGGCTAGATAGACATACCATTTCTTTGTTATTAACGTGGTCATAACTGCAGATATCGATGTTAGTCGGCGTACTTATCATTCCATGCGACCATCTTTGAACGGCCCTCATGTTGTCGTCTTTGGTTTTGCCGCATCGCATGTCCATTAGGAAGAGTTGGTGTTCGGTCGCTACGTACATCAGAGGTTTTTGGTCACAATATTTCACTGTACATATATTGCTGCAACTTTGAATATCAGAGACGGGTTTTAAGTTCTTCCATCGCTGGTACGGATCATTAGTTCGTTTGTCATAGAGGGTTATCGCTGTTTTAGTGATGTGAGCGTAGTTGGTTCTCTCTCCGGAGACCACCATACTCCAGTTGTCCACCAAGGTTGAAAACTTTCCTCGCAACTTTTTGCTACGTCCTGTCATTCTGTCCAAGTTGACTATCGTCAACTTGTAGTCCAATGTTGTTACGTACAGGATATTTTTATGAAAACTGTCAAACTTGATGCTTGTAAATGGAAGTTCAGAGTCGATTTCCTTCAGCCTCTCTAATCTTAAAACTTCGGAAGTGACAACTTTAAATATAATTACTTTACATTTGGTTCTCAGAGCTATGAAGTGTAGTGACTCTACAGTTTCTAATATGTTTAATTCGTCTGGACATTTGTATGTTGCTGTGTTTGCATAGTCAATGGACATGGTATCTTTGAAGAATGGCGACACATCTGAAACCAAAGTTGTAATGCACTATCGGATACCCCAATCCCCGTCCCTGCAAACCTACACTTGGGTCGCAAGTCAGTGGCCAAGACTTGCGATCCAGGTGTAGGTTTAAGGAGCTTAATATCATATGCTTGCGTGGTGGTAGGGTACTTTCTAGTACTCGGCTGGCTAGCTACCACCCTCAAGTTGAAAATCTGCCGCCAAGCATCTAATGGTGTGTTTCGGCAGCCTCACTTGGGAGCCAGTTCCATTCCAGGCTAGGTGTGCTTTACCATCTTCGACCACACCGTCACTTAACATCAGGTGAGTTGTGGTCAAACACCTAGCCTGTCAAAAACATTAAAAAAAATAACGCTCACCTTCCAATGTTCACAATGCCCGTATTTGTATCTCTGCGTAACCATCTTACCAACACTACTTCTGATACTTTTGCAGCAATAAATTTATAGATATTCTATTCTATAAGGTCTATTAGTAGATCATAAAGTGATTTAGCCGTATTTCACTTCAACTGCATATAAATTGACCATGAAACCATTTTATGGTCATGATATTAGTTGCCCTAGGTACAGATCAGTTTCTATAAGTAGGTACTATACGTTTGAGTTTACTTGAGAAAAGAAAACTTGTCTAGCCTGGATGACGAGATCCTTAGAGATTTTTTAATGCTCTTTTTAAACGGAAAATTCGCCCTAAATCATCTTTTTTTCCAACCACTTAAGATTGTCATAACCAATATTTTATTATAATCGATAGGCTAGGTGTCTGATTACAATTCATCTAGTGTGAAGTAACGGTGTGCTTGTAGAGTAACTATGTGCTCATAGATAGTAAATACATACATATGGCCTGGAGTGGGAACCAGCTCTCACGAAAGTCTGCCAGAACACATTGTTAGGTGCTAGGTGTTAGATTTTAAACTTGAAGGGGTGAACCCGAAAACCCGAGTCTGTTTCCCGAAAACTACAATATAAGTAAACAGGTTCCTTCTAGGTAAGCGTGTTCCATCCTAGACCACATCGTAGCTTAACATCAGGCAGGACGTAGCCAACCGCGAAACTATACTGTATAAAAAAAATGTACTTACATAAACAATTAAATGTGCAGTGAATGATATAGTCAGAACCATCCAGTTGTGAGACGAGCATATTTCCTTCACCGGCATAGTACCAGTTATTGACGCCATTGAAGAATGGATCTGGATTGATCTCGAGGTGTTCCGCCATTTCTATAAAGGCCTTAGGGCAGTGCAGTAAGTCAGACCCAAACCATTTGTGTTTTTTTTTTAACCCTATTAACAGAAATACACAAAATTATTTTTAAAGTATTTTTTATTAAAAATGAATAATTATTGTAAAATTCATAGACCTAAAAATGCTATATGAAGCAGAAAATCTTGATGGTTTGCTAACCAGGAAGGCCATCTGTTAGAATGCAACTTTTTTAATAAAAACAATATTGTCATTGGTTCACATTCACAGAGCATGTATATTTAAAAAAATAAAAATGTATTGTGCCCACGTGTTTATACTTTTACTAAGTCCTAAAATAAATTTTTAAGGCCTTGCTATTGTTACATGGAAAATTATCAGGGAGCATTAATGTCACGTTTATCCTAGCATTCAGACCATAAATAATTCTGTAGAGTTGTTTCCATTCTAAGGTTGCCTGAAAATGATTGTTTATTGCTATTCAAGGCTATGGGTGCAATTTCTTTCAAATGTAATGAAATAATCTCCTGGTGGTAAGAGATTATGTCCTTCTATGGCCATTACAGCAGTAACCCGTACTTACTTAACTTTAGGTAACAAAACAAAGTTGCGGCTTTGACAATTAGGTGTTACTACAATCAACGACAAACTTAAGACCTTTAGCATGTGCACTTGTGCAGTATAGCAATGCATTAGAATGTTGTGCCTTGGCGCTCAGTGCATCGAATATGTTTGCAGAAACTCAAGGTTGGCTTTCATGACATAATGCACAAATGAGTTAGCCTCGAATGTCGCTTTTCGTGGCAACATCAAGGGAATTCTGCATGTCATCAGGTCGGTATGACTCCCCAATTATTTGCCATGTAGTTACGACATCATGTTATGAATAGTGTTTATAATATCTTGACGCGGTTGTCTTTTTTACCTACTTGCGCTTTATTTAGTGCATGGTTTCTTACACTTGTTGATCTATGACTTGCTATGGTATTTTTTTGCCATCTCGCTCATTGTTACAAATTATATTATTAGAATGACTTGAATGGACGAGTAACGCGAATAATATATAATATTTTGTTCTTCATATATTTTTATTCCGTTTTATTTATTTATTACAAATCTAAGGAGATGATGCTGTAGGATTTGGTCAAGTCCAGAGGTGGGCCTGTAGCCTGGGCAGAGAGTGGTTTTTTATCATCTCTTTTTATTTTATTTTACATGGAAGTCAAACAGCTGCTAATTGGTAAAATAAATAAGAGATAATTGATAACACAAAAGCCAAAAAAGCTAACACTTGTAAAAACTAGATTAGGTTTAAATGTTCTGATCCTGCACCGGCTCGGACAGATGTAAGAATACCATATTATTATACACCTATAAATATAAATTCAAAATTTAAACAAAATGTTAAATTAAATACATTAAAAAAAATACCAATCAAGTTGAGAACTTCCTCCTTTTTGAAGTCGGTTAAAACAGATAATAAATTGTTAAAATAAACCTAATAAGTTTAAAAAAAAATTCATTGCTAATCTTTTTTTTTTTACAATGTAATACCATTTTTTACATAGTTCTGGGTCATTCGGTACATTAAAAATAGTTTTTCTGGCGTTTTAAGTTGAGCGTTTGTACATTTCGGCACTATACAATATTTATACATGGTTAAAAAAGTGAATTAGACACAAATCTGACACTTAATTTGTTTCAAAGTCACAATTAGCCTAACAAAACACTGCGCGCCTTATCGCTGCCAACAACTGGCGGCGACCGTCACAATGACGTCACAGCGACCGAGGGCGGCCACTCGTGAACTTCGCTAGTATCTTGGTCATAACTTCGTCAATTTTCGTTGTAGAACAAAAATTTTTGCACTGTATGTTAAGTATTTCTTAGGTCTATAAATCTGCATTCTCAAATAAAAACGTTACGGATCCTCATTATACCAACTTTTAATTTAATTTGTGCTTAGCTATGAATTTTAATTTTTATTGTATTCATTTTGCATAATGTAATTATGGTCTTAGATTGAAATAATAGTATCATGTATTATTATTTAACTATAAGGCTAGTTGCTTTACCAGTGTTAAGGTTTTCATCGTTAATCAATGTATATATGTGGTGAGAACAATAAAGTGTTGTTTTATAGATGACTTTCATAAAAACTTTGAATAACTTACCAAAGACTTGTTTAAAATTCACCCATTTCTGGTTCCATTCATATTTTTGCCGAAGTATATCTATTACAGGGTCATGTTTTACGATTTCTTGTACTTGAGTTATCATCCATGGCATAGCACTTCTGAAAGGGAGACTTTGGAAAAATCCAAAGTTAAGTTCTCCATCCCAATCATCACTGAATGCATTCCGAGGTATTGATGGAAAAAGGAAGTCCGTAAAAGCAAAATATATAGAGGGGCGACGTCTACATCTTGTTGTGCAGTTGATGTAATGAGAAAGAACCTGCTCTTTTCCTCTTCTAGCTGTAACGGATTCTAGGATTGTTTTGAAGGAAGCTTTGTTGTCAAGATTCTCAGCTATAAATTTGTCATCTATTTTCTGTAAGTAAACACATTATAAATTTTAAACACATTTCATTAAAGTATGCTTTATTTATGTGACAAGTATAAATGTTTGATCTGTGTCTTAGTGTTCTGTCTATATTATAAGTACATTTTAGTATGTAAGTATTCTATCAGTGTTTTGATTTCCATAGTACAAGCTTTAGTTTAGGTTTAGATAAATTTCCTACAATATGACCAGTCCTTGACTGCCCTGTTGGCTCATTGGTAGTGTATGCTTCAAGAGCCGTAAGGTGTGGGTTCGATTCCCACTCAGGACAAACATTTTGTAGTGTAATCAATAAATGTTTGTTCTGTGTCTGGGTATTCTGTATTATGACTACATATTTACAAAAAAAAAGTATTTAAGTATTCTATCAGCTATCTGACTTCCATAGTACAAGCTTTGCTTAGTTTGGGGTCAGACGGAGCTGTGTGTAATGTCTTACGATATTTATGTATTTATACATTATGGTAATTTATAGATAAGATTGTTATGTGTAAGTCTGTCTGTATGTTTCATCTTCACATTACGAGTTGGTGGCTTTGGATAAAACATCTACTTTTAATCCCGGAAAACGAGAGCTGCAATAACTAGTAACTAATAAATCATGGCCGTGTGTTGGTCACAATAACTTGGAAAATGTACTAAATCCCGTACTGTTTATTTTATTGTCATCATTTATAGGTATATGTGTAAACCAAACTAATCTAACCTATAAGCAGTTTACTGATGAATGTAAGTAACTTCAAAAATCAGGTATTAAGATTAAATGTATTATTTTAGTTATTGTAGATGAAACACCTATATCCCTTTACGATAATTTAATATGACTTACTTTCTTTAGATTTAGTTTGGTCTCCGCCGACATCGTTCATGTAAATAAAGAAAGCGAAAGCAGCTGCGTCTGATAACTTAATAACTTTACGAATTATAAGCTACAAATTGTTTGAAGACTGTTTTCTCAGAATAAAGGGCAAACAATTAACTTTTTGTTCCAAAGTATTTTTTTCTCAGACAGCACTGCTTTTTCTTTTTTAGTAGGTATGTATCATGGAACAAAATACTCAAGGTATGTACCTATGTCCTATGTACATTTTCTTTACCTATAGCTTCATGATTTCTACCATGAAGAGATAGCTTCATGATTTCTACTGACTATATTTTTTTTTATTTTGGTTTGATCACTCATCTGTCATCACAGTTTTCTTCTTTTTTTTTTTTTTCTTTCTTTTTGGCATCGCACTCTGTGTATTCTGTCAGTTTCAATGTTTCTATATTTTGTGAGTAGTCTTAATTTTTCAGCTTCTTTATCATCTAAGTATAGTTACAGTCAAAGTCTAGTCTTGATCAAGTCCAGTCGGTCCCAGTCAAATCAAGTCATGCCTTAGTAAAGTAGTGGCGACTTTACTATAAGCTTCTGGATGGAGTTTTGGAAGCAAAACGAAAAGTAATGTTTAACCACATTATATCATTCTCCCACACTCGCGCTTATAATTCGGCACTTTATAGATAAAACACCACTATTTTTATGCATAAAAACTCGAAAAACCACTAGTTTTAGAAAAAAATACAATGTGGCGACACGACGCTCACCGCGTTCCCGCCAAAACTCCGTCTTCTTCTTTGTTTTTGGTATCGCACTCTGCGTATTTGCCAATGTCAAGTATATTTTCAAATATTCTAAAACACATCTAGCAAGGCAAGTCACGCAGTCAAGGACGAGTTAGACCTTGTAATGTAAGGGCGAATTTATTACAAGCTTCAAAGGAGTTTTTAAAGTAACACGAATAGTAATGATGTACCGCATTGTAGCACTTTCCCACACTTGCACTTATAGTTAGGCATTTTAAGAATAACTCTATAATTATTTCAGACAAACTCGTCTGTTTAGAAAAATGATATAATGCGGCAGCACAAGCATTCAGTCTTCCCGCGAAAACTCACAGATCAGTCACAGCTTTTTTTTTGTGTGCGTTACCTCGCACCGCACAAAAATTGACAGACTTTTGTGTATTGAAGTTAGAGCGCATGGCTTATCCTGGCTGGTTAATTTATCTGAGCCTAATACAGATTAGAAGCTTCTTGATTGTTATGAAAATAACATTAGAAAACCTGTTTTCTAAATAAATCACAATCATGCACTCATGCGTATAATTTGGCACTTAAACATGTAGATAATTTTGCCTTTTTATTCCGGTCTCAATCTCTTCATTCTCCGTAACAGGGTCATAAGCTTGAATTAGAATGTAAAATTAAGAACAAATTTTACTATGGGATACTAAAATACTGTTCTATAGAAAATACTTGCTCTAACGTATGAAGCAACAGATTTTTGTTTCACGATTTCAGAATTGTGCCCTTAATAAAAGTAACAATACAATGCCTCCCTACGAGTTTTGGATGTTTTGGAATAACTACCCCGTTTCGGCCTTACCCGAGCTTCTAGTATTTTATTAGTTTTGTGAAAACAAACGTATTCTTTGGCAGTGTACCTACAATACAACATAGCATATTAATCAATCTGATTCCAGGAGCTCCTAGTGTACTAAGAGACTTTTCATTATTAGGATAACTTGCAACTGACGCAAATAATAATTAATTCAGAGTTTGATAAATACTTTAAGAAAATTTCTAAATCAAAATCAACCTCTACGCTAGCATACACTTACGGAACAAAGACTCAAGTCGATGTCGTATTTTCAATTTATGCCAGTAATTTATTTGTATAAGCGTTTGTTTTTGTACGAAACAATAAGTAGTTAAACTCAGTTTCATCTAGTAATTTTTGGTAAATAGATACACGAAATATACAACAATGATAGCAGAAAGCGTACAATAGCATAATAATTTTCATAAGCTTTTATTTTTCAATTGTATTATTATTAAAATTATATTTTTATACATGTTAATCAAAATCATAATTAAACCGTGTCTGTAGGTATATTAAATATTAAAAAAAAAAAAACATTTATATAAGTTATACCAATGTTACAGAGGCAAAATAATGTTTTTAGAATTTTTATCTGTGTGTCAGTTTGTCTGTGCGTTTGTGTACGCTAATCTCAGAAACGGCTTAACCGATTTGAATGTGGTTCTCATTGATGTATTGTTTAATTAAATAATGTGCGTTATTCTAGAAACGCGCTCCGGTAGATGAAGCCGAAACATAGGTAATTACGCCCTTACCGAACATCCACGCATGCGGAGTCGCGGGCACAACTAGTGCTCAATGTAACTAAGTTATTTCTTGAACTTATATTTTATGTAATATTACAATCGACTAAATAAAACAACTCGATGTAACTGAGATAAAATTTTAGTTATTTACGTATCACAATAAAAACAATACAACATAATACAGATAACCAAAAAATTTACGCACTTACACAAATTCATTACCTCATTTAATACAAATCAAAAGAAATAAGAATAAATTACCTTAAACAGGCATCCCAGAAGAAACACCTACTTCCTCGAATTTTAACAGATTACGATTGTAGTATCAGTAACTCTGGGAACGATAAAGCAGCAAAAACTGTCAAAACCAAAATTGAATACATGCTAACAAGAAGATCTCTCTTAATTTTAAACATCGGGTCCAAATCTATATTTTTCACGCAATATCTTAACTCACTGCGAGCATTAAGACTTTCTTTTTTAACGGCTTCAATATTGCGAATCGATAAAGTCGTAAAACATTTTTCGTTTAAGTGAGTCTTTTCTCGGGCGAGCGCGCGACGTTCTCTTGTTTCGATTTGTGGCAACTCGATGATCTTTTTGCTAATCAGAATCCTCGTTGTGCTAGCGTGCGGGGTGTGGTAGTCGACGGCGAGTGTGGAGTGGAAAGAAGGTTCGCTGACCGTGTTGAGCTCGGAGGCGTTCGCATTCACGCTAGAGTTCATCGCGGGAGTGCGTTCGGCGTCCGACGGCACATTCGTACACATATCCACGTGACCATCACAGAGATTGGCGCTGACTTCCTTGTCGACCACGTCCGGTTTGCTAGCTCCCACCGCCACGTGCTCCTTGATTACGCTCCCGCTGACTGCAGGCTGTATATCGACACTGTCCTCTGAAAACCTCGAATTTCTTTTTAATTCTAACACCGGCTCAACGCTCTCAATAGATCCCTCTACGTTGGACAAGTAGTAGGAGTAAATACTGGCATTAGACTCGAGCTGCCTCAGGTTTTCGAGGGAGCTTATCGAAATAAGGTCGCAGGTATTTTCTACTTTTTTAACGTTGATGGTATTATTTGAAATGTCTAAATTAGTGCAGCTTTGGTGATTGCTTGCAGCCATCTGATTCTGGCATGTTATTTTCTGTATTTCAGTCAGTATTCCGACAAGCATGTCGAGAGATGTCGTGTAGCTTATTGTTTCCGGAGTCAGCGATGTTGCGGGCGTAGTTTCAGGCGCATGCTTTGTTTCAGAGTCGCAGTCCACGTCTGCTGTAGTTTCTTTAGCCTCATTATCTGTTTCTTCGACTGTTCTGTTGGGATCACTCTCATAAGTGATTTCCATTTCGTTGACAGTAAGCAAGCTGCCAACATGCGTTTCAACCGGTTCTATCTCGAAAAATTGAGGGTTCGCGTCGGGGGTTTTGTTTCTCCCTAATGACATTGTGACGAGTTCGGCCGTAATCTGTGCCACCACGTCTACTTGTGCGCTAGTATCTCGCATCGGTGTCAACATTGGGGAAGGCCCTCGCAAACATTGACTCGATTGACAAAACTTCTGAATTGTAGTTTCGGAGTCTACCGATGTCGGAATTTCAGTTAACCTAGCCTTGGAGCCAGCTTTTTGAAGTTTGTGTTCGGGGTACGCATATCCGACTGTTGCGATCTGTACTGGGAGCTGTGAGAAAGACCAGTCGAGATGCGAGTTTGAGAGCAC
The DNA here is from genome assembly GCA_950106695.1 of Biston stratarius. Classification (NCBI taxonomy): domain Eukaryota; kingdom Metazoa; phylum Arthropoda; class Insecta; order Lepidoptera; family Geometridae; genus Biston; species Biston stratarius. Next base: position 25,785,943 of record OX467114.1, on the reverse strand, counting down.
GGGCATCGCTTTCAATTCATTCAGGTTCTCTAAGCTGTTCTTCTTCAGTTTGAAGTTGGAGACGGATTTGACGAGAACAGAGCCAGCGTCACCGGACTGTAATAGGAATACCTGCTGCATGGAAGGTTTCGGTGTCAACGTCAAGTTTTTGAGCCTGAGTCGCTTCTGGAAGGCTCCGGATATGTGGCTATAAAGGGCGGTTTCGAGCTGTTCCATCTCGGCGGTGGAGTTGGGGTGCTGGCCGTACGAGGAGAAGGACTCTGCGTGGACGGCACCCACGGCCGTCGTCACAAGGCGGTCTTCTAGGATGTCCACGCAGTAGTCAGACTCGGACCTTAATATCGAAAGTACCATCTGTATTTTGTATCAACTGCATGAAACATGATTATTCTGTAGGAGCTCACACAATAAAGTTGAATAGAATGGAAACGATGACGAATCAAAAATTTAAAATTCGCTTCCGTATTCTGTATGAAATAGGAAAGGTTTCGTTATTTCTATGGCTACGCCATAAGATGACTTGTACTAGACCATACGGGACCCAGGTATTTTATTTCTGTTCTGTAATCTGTGAACAATAAATTTCTATCTATCCACAGGACGTAGAGAAATAGGATGTTTTAAAGAGGGCACGGATTAAAATTTCAGACGGACCGTGACAAAGATTTTAATTATTATAGAGAGCTTTAGGGGAAGGACACGTAATGTAAACCGTATAGATTAAAAATCCATAGGATAAGGTTTTGATTTGTCACCCACACTATAATTTATGAAATACAAAGTGATTGAGATGGCGAGTGTTGTTTAATAACCAATTATATTCTTGTGGTGAGATTAAATAACGGGAAAATAATGTACTTTGCAGCGGTACCGAGAGCTTTAAAACAAAAAAAAGTCTAGGCCATCCCCGCTTCAGCGCCCATTACAATGCGACATTCGATGGTGTGTGGGATTGTACACGTTATAGCAGTGGCGTATTTACCAGCAGGCTGAGTAGGCTTCAGTCTAGGACATTTTAGGAGCGATACATTTGTTTTTTTTTTATATGGCTGACAAACTAGGAGTTTGACCACAGCTCACCTCATGTCAAGTGACGGTGTGGTCGAAGATAGTAAACACACCTAACCTCGAATGGAACTGGCTTTCAACTGAGGCTGCCGGAACACACCATTAGATGCTTGGCGGCAGATTTCCAACTTGAGGGTGATAGCTAGCCAGCCTAGTACTAGGAAGTACCCTACCACTACGCTATGGTTAACTCACGATGTTTTCCTTAACCGCAGCTCAAGCTCATTGTTGGGGTTTGAACCCACGCCCTTCGGCATGCGATTCGACCGCGCTAACCACTGAGCTATCATCGCTACAAAATCTCTCTTTATTTTTTTATCTATATTTCACACTCTTCCAAGTGAAGGCAGACTAAGTGAAGGTCGTTGGGGGCTGCAAACTGAGTGGTTTGCGTCACAATTGGTATTTAGTATTAGTTGAGTTTAACTAAATAAAAAAAATATAGCAAAGCAAAAATGTTTTGGTTTAAGCGTTCTTCGTTTTGAACGGCTCACAAGATTAAAACTAGTAATCGAATAATTTAATCGATTTTATTTTCATGTACTGACATTATTTGTTGAATATGTACTAACTTTAAGAAATATACCAAATAACTATTTGTTGTGGAATTTTAACTAAATTAATGGATTGTAAAAATAATCTAGAAACTGACAATTGAAGAGGGCGGCAAAAATTCTATACTTGAGAAATGTGTCAATCCGCCACTACTTTATAGTTTTTTTCAATAATGGATCTTTGTTACCTTGCTGGGTCAGGGTCGGTGCGGCTTGATGTCTCGGCGCACTCGGTGAGCGCGGCGAGCGCGGCCGGGCTCCACGTCATTGTGTCCACCATGCGGTGCAGCGCATCACCCAGTTCTGCCGCCTCGTCGACGGCACTCGGACTCGATGCCATTGACGCTGAACGCGGATGCGATTGCAAAATAATGATAGTTTACGTTTATAACACATTATTTGTTACATGTTATGTTATGTTGTAATAATTGTTTGTAATTGGTGTGTTGCCGTAGTGGTGCCGGCGTAAGAATAGTACCCCACCCTCTCTACCCGTGGTTGCCGTAAGAGTCGGCTAAGGGATGTAATCCGGAAGATGGGCAGCAGCGTCTTCCTTGAACAATGACACCTAACTGCGCTCGCCAACCCGCCTGCCAAGCGTGGAGAGTATTGGCAAAACCCCCCCCAGGAGGAGGCCTATGTCCAGCAGTGGACGTCCTATGGCTGATGATGTGATGATGTGGTGTGAATAATAAAGTGTTATATTATTATTATTATTATTATCTAAAATGGTGATAATAAGATAATACAGATATTTTGCCGCCAAGCATTAGTGTATAAACATTCCTGTTTGAAGGGTATTACAGCTAGCGAAATTACAGTGATATTGAAACTAACCATCGAATGACTTAAAGTAATGTAAGCAGCAAAGCAGCGATCCCCTGACCTTTGTTTTGCTACTCAAAGTTATTTATATCGCTGCAATGGTCATGAACATGTGTTATCTCTTGCTATCAGGAGAGGGTCTTGTTTGTCGCATTACTTACCTAGCAAGTTGAAATTTATACCAGATAGTGAGTCCCTATTAGGTGTATAAAAATCAAGGTCCTGAGTCAACACGATAAAAAGATATGGGCAAATTTAGATTTTCGCAGAAAATTTGTAGGTACGAGTAAGTACCAAAATTTACCTTTATTTTCAACTTTTTTAATTTTTCGGAATTTTCCCTTTACTTGTACTGTAAGACCTTGCTTTTAACCAAAATTGACAATTCTAGGTCAACCGTAAGTACCCTATAGGATATGGGTCGAAAACCTACATATATGGTAGTTCCCGTTGACCTAGAATCGCGAAATTTGGCAAAAAGCAAGGTCTTACAGCACAAGTAAAGGAAACATTCCAAAAAATAAAAAAAAGTTGAAAAAAAAAACTGAATAAAAATGATACCAATATTATTATGGCGGTGAAATGGGTAGGCATGGAACCCTCGGCGCACGAGTTCGACTTGCACTTGAGCGGTTTTTTTTTACCTAAATAATAGACAAGAAAAACTTCAATACGATCAGTATCAAAAGTATAAGAAGCGTATTCTATAGACAAGCGTAGGTACCGAAGTGGATGTCCTGCGGCACGAGCGGCACGGCCGCATTCCCGATCCGCGGCGCCGGCGCTCCGTAGTGGCCGTGCACGTACGACTCCACCGCCACCATTTTGCAGCTGAATATAAATAAATAAAATAATAAATTTACACACAGCGCCATCTGACCCCAAGCTAACCAAAGCTTATACAGTAGAACCTCTTTAAGTGGAACCTCGATAAGACAAAAACCTCCCAAACTCGTTTTTTTTGTGTTCTCTTCTCTTCAAGCCCCAAAACCTCCGTTGCTCGAAATCTGAACCCTCTATAAGTCGAAATAATTAGAGAGAGTTAGCATAAGCAAATTCAGTACTAATTTTTCCTACTATAACACGAAAAAATAAAATAAATTGGACATTATCTCGAACATATTTGATTTTACCTTTACAACTCGATCGTTAGAAAACTAACTTTAAGAATACATCGATAATGTTAATAATTGCTTCTTAGAAATAAATGTTAAGTGTATACAATAAACCGATTCTAAGAAATGATAAAGGAATTTTTGACTGACGTTAACACGTGCACTCCTTAAGTCGAAAACTCTATAACTCGAGTTTTTGGGCATCTCCCTTCAAGTTCGACTTAAACTTACTGTACTATGAAAGTCAGAAAACTGATAGAATACTTAAATACTTTTTTTGTAAATACATATGTACTTATAATACATACAGAACATCCAAACACAGAAACATTTCTTTATACCACAAAATGTTTATCCTGGATGGGAATTGATCCCTTGCCCTTCAGCTCTTAAAGCAGATATACTAATAGTGAGCCAACAGGGCTGTCATTAAACTATATACCTTATTATGTATATGCCACCGCTTTTTTTTAAATTTTATTTTAAATTATACGGTCCACAGACACCGGGGTCCGTGACCTTCGTCAACTTTAAATTACAATTTTTAATACAGGGAGAGGATAGTTAAATCAATCTAAATCTAAGGTTGAAGTGAATGAACTAGTTTGTGTGTATACGAGTACCGCGAGCAGACCAGCGACCCGCAAGCAGCACCCGATCACGAGTATGCCGCAAGTGCCAGCCGTCGCCCTCCTCTACTACACAACAACAACTCGTGTGTTGGATCGCTCTCTTCCCTCAGATATAGGGAAGAGAGCGACCCAACACGACGCCGTCGCGCCGCCGCAAGAAGGAGCCTTCGATGATGAGCATGAATGCTCGAGGCGTACCTACACACAATTCTTATTTCTAATAAGAAAATGGTTTATGTTTTAATTTTAATCGTCTCCTTTCGGCCCATGGTCTCCTTCACCATCGTTCTTTAAACTATTAGAGCTTTAATTATAAACGCTGCTTAAAGTACAATAGCATATCTGATTGTCACGCGTGACATTTCACGTCGGCAAGGACTCGACAGACCATTGAAAGCTTTGGTAAACTTTAAGCAACATTTATTTGCAAGACATCCACGTACGGTATGGTCAAGGATCAAACTTTTTCTAACTTTCTTAGTACACCTCAAACTCAGCTCTGTAGAATGTGTATAATACCTACTAATGTTAAAACGTAGTATATATATGTAGATGGAGGATACTTTTGTTTACTTGGTGGTCGATCTCCTTAGCAGGATCGTTCAGGTAGGAACTACCACTGTTCCAGATGTTCTGCCTCCCAGCACTGTGTTCCGTTTTGAAGGGTATTGCAGCGTCAATGCGGCATACGTTATATTTTACCATATATCACGAGAGCGTCTCGTTCGTCTAATTACTTAATAAAAAAATATATGTGATACCGGTGCTGACTTACATTGTTTCTGGCGGGTCTGTCGGAGAACTTTGTTTGAGGCCAGCGGAAGCGGCTCGGGTCACACTCTCGGGGCTACTGCTGGCCGACCGGTGCTTCCTATTGCTCATTGATGATTTTTGTTGATCTGTATACATTTATACTCTCAAGAAATAGTAAGAAAATAAACTAGGTACTTAGTATGCTTGTAAGTTTTAACTGAGGAATAAATTTGATGCGATCGAGCGCAGTGATGTATGATAAGACAAAAACCAAATTCACCTTTACACACCTAATTGCTGCACAGGCGCCCGTGGCTTCCCCGAAGCCGTTGCAGCATCTGTCCCACTTTTTCTCCATCTATTCCTATTGACGGAGGATGTGGGAGACGTCACATTTCTTTCGAGCACACTAGCAGGCGTGGGTGTAGCGGCCAGCTTCTGTAATCTTTCCGCAAGCACGTTTCTCCCGTACCTGTTTTGATATTCTTCGTGGCGAGCTTGCACGTAAGACTTCTTTGGCTGCGCTAAGCTATTCAGCCGCGAGTTGTTCTTAGACGGTCCGCGCACGGCTTCTCCCCTCGCTTCTTTCACCTCGTCAATTATATCAGCAATTTTGTTTTGTGGAAACTTATCGTTCTTGTCTTCAATAGTATGCTTGTGCGGTGTTCGAGCGAGTTCCGACGGAGTCATGAGTCTGACTCGCTTATCTTTAGGGCTTAGATTGTACGGAGACACTTTTTTTTCCTGCTCATTGTCTTTTATTTGGTGATCGAAGCGAGACTTTCTTCGATAAGAACCTTGACGGGAATAAGATTTGCCATCATTCGGTTCTCCTTTTTTGAGTGGCTTTACTTCAGTGGGAGGCTTTTGCCGATGTTTTTGAACATTATCGAATTCATGCAGCAGTTGAGATATCGCTTTTAGAGGATTGTCAGGAAGAGGGCCTTTGAAAGGAGGGCTGACGATCGTGCGACTACAGCGATCTTTCTTCAATTTATCTCCTTCTGTTTTAGGTGATTGTAACTTGGAATTTATCATAACTTTTGGCGCTCCTGTCGGTTGTGCTTTATTAGATTTTTGTTTTGCAGTTGGCATGCTCGCCATATTACTTCTGCCCGGGCTGTCACTCTGATTCATATGTTTCACGCTAGTGCCGCTTTCGTTACCTTGAACGAAATGTGGTTCGTTTATTGCCAGGTTTGTTTCTAGCTTACTTTTAGTAATTTTAAGGTTTGTAGAAACGTTAGGTTTTCCAAATTTGTTTATCAAGTCGTACAACTGATCTATGCTCTTTCTACACTCGTCATTAGGAGCACTTTTTTTAGAAAAGTTTTGTGTTGCAGGGACTGTGGATGTTGGTAAGGTACTCTCCGCTATAGGTAATAACAGGTTTTCGCCAGTAAAAGATTCTTCGTGGCAGCCTTGAAATTTAGTACCTGAGAGATATGTAATGTCGTCAGTGAAGTTCGTTTCAGATGGGGTCATAAGTTCTTGCAATATATCAAGACTTGCATTAAAATCATTGGATATATTAGAATCAGACGCTGAGCATGGATTTTGCATTTCTTTGTTCTCATTTTTCTTCATTTGCATATACATCATTTCTGTCTCAGCATCGTCTAAATAATAACTCCTGTTAATATATTTCTTGCTGTTTTTGTCCAATGTCAACATAGGCGACTCAAAATGATCTTCGTGTGTTTCGTCTATGGTTAAAGAGAGCTCGGTAGTATTTTTCAGGGGCTTGCGAGCCTTTATCTTGCTTTCCACATTAACGTTATGCCCATAAATTGAGTTGTAAAAAGACTTATTAGTAATAGAAAGTTTTGTTACTGAACTGGAAGCTTGTGGCATTATCGCTCCTTTCCCAAATTTATGTTTGGTAATCTTACAGTTTTCACTCAACGCTATTTTCTTTTTTTCTCGCTTTTCGCGTATTTCCAACAGTCTTTTTCTTTTTTTCTCTTCCATTAAAAGTGATTTGTTTTCGTAGGGCGACTTTATCCTAATTCTGACGGGAGATCTCCTTTTAGAAGTGCACTGCGAAATCGTATCTTCGGCGGTTTCATTTAGCGCCGAATTTTGTAAATTTAGCCTTCGCATAGTCATGTGTAATTCGTCAGGAGAAATCAAATTGTAAGTTTTTTCTTCAACCTTATTTAAAGAGAATACCGGTTTATCAAACGTGTCTCTCAGTGCTAAACTAGACTCACTGGAGTATTGGATACTAGCATAGGAAGCAATTTGATCACTGAATGGATAATCATTCGATCCAGCATAAGAATCTTCATTCTGAGAATCTTGGTAGTCATCATTGTCTTCTAAGATTTCTTCGACAATAGTAGTTGTTGTATCCTTCACGCTTTCCTTATGTTTTGTGACGATTGGTTCAGGGTCTCTGATTAGTTGTATGACGGTAATCGCTGGTTCTACGACATCTTTTTCTACTTTATGTACTGTATTTTCACCAGTATATTCTTTGTCTGACAGAGGAAGAATTCCTTGAGCACGTAAATCTGAAAGAGATAAAATATTAGATATTCGATCACATACATTCGATTACATCAATCGTCCCAAAGGGAAAATTCACATCTTTTTGTTGGAATTTAAATAAAATAACCTGGCAATCCTGGTGTTGTTCTTAAAACCATAATGGAACTAATATTGCTCATCACTTGTCCTGTTTGAGATCTTTGAAGTTGAAGCACTACGTCGACTCGTGACTCTTGGCCCTTCTTTTCAGCCTTCACTTGTTCCCTTTGGCAACTGATGATGAGATTGTCGGCGCATCGCTTGCTGTACCGCCGATAGGATCCCCAAACCAATTTTGGGATTTCAACTATGATTTTCTTCTCTAAAATCTTAGACAGCGATCGTACGTCCACTTCGGAATGGACAATGTCATCCCAAGTAACATTTCCATTAGACTTGCACTCCACGCGTAACGGTATGCTAGTCGACGTCGCCAGAACTTTAGTATTATCCTCTTGCGCAGCATTGGAATTCACCTCCATCCACTTTTCTTTAGCGCGGTCTGTCAGATAATCTCCATTGCTGATGCGTTTCAGTTGTTCTATGGTGTGTTGGACGTATCTTATGACATTGTCCATGTAAAAGTTGTAATTATCTTCTAAACGTTTGCAACATATGTAATCTATGAGAGATGTGGAAAATAAGTTGTTCAATTCGCTAGAGCTGCCCATTAAGTTTATATTTTGCAATTGGTTTTTGATATACGGATCTTGGAATAGGAAACTTTTATCGTAATCAAAAGATATGTTGGAAGTTTGCAATTCGAGTCCACCGAACTTTGGGCACAATAAATTTTCCAAAGATCTATCATTGAGAAAGTCTATCCTTTCTTGGTTTATCACGAATACGTCATGGATGTCGTTGGGAATGAATATTTCGCTGCAATCCGAGCACGACTCGTGATCATCTTTGTATACGACAGTTTCAACGTATTGGTTGGGCTTTTTCAGTGTCACTTCGGACGCGTCGTTCATAAGTTTCGTGCCAATATCGATGTTCTGGTATAAGAGAACTAAATCTTGAGCGGACAGAGAATAGTTATCTGAAATCATTTGAAAAGCCTAAGCGAATATATACTAAATGGAGGAAAAAATTGCTTCGACAACATTGAAAACTCTGTGCAAGTGGTGAGACAATATTCTGTCGGAGTAAAAATGCCACCTAATTAAATTCCGTCACCTGCGAACGAAACTAGTATTACGTAGGTACAAACAAGTGTTGTTGTTTTTAGTAGGTACAAGGTTTTCGATATTTCAAAGAGATGTTTAAATTCTCGACAAAAAGTGTGTTAACTTACTGGCACCATCAAAGTGTGAATTCTTGGTCATAAGATCGAAGAGTTCACTAGCGGTTTGGTACTCGGGTGCATGTGCCCCAGTCTCCCCTGCGCATCCATCCCCGCCCGACACCTCCGACACCTTACTAATCTGCATATCTACACGTACAATTTACTCTCGAAAATTCTACAAAATCTTCTAAAACTTTTATATATTTATAAAACACAATAATTAAAAAATAGTTTTGATTGCAAATTTTTCAGTTTGTTTCCAAGTCTGTCAATATTTGTCACTCGATTTGAAATTGGAAATTCTAGTGTCGTTGAAAATATATAACAAATATAAATTTGAAAATTAGTAAGGTTTTATAACCTTCTCAAATAGTTCATGTATGCTTGATTTAAGTTTTATGACAAAGCTAATATTCATTTTTATTCGTTCATTGCTGGAAAAAGTATCCAAAGAAGCGTAGGTAAGATCATGTCAAATTTGGCAAGGCAGAGATGGGACAGGCGAGCATTAATATATATTTATTTTACGTAAAAGTAATAAGACGAATGAGACGCTTTCCCGGTCATAAGAGGTAACGCCGGACCACGACCATTGTAGTAACGAAACGAGGGCGTCGCTATTTTGGCGCTCATTACTTTGAGATTTTCGATGGTTTGTCTCAATAGCCTTATAATTGCGTTGCAGTCCTTCAAATCGGAACACAGAAATGTATTAACACTACATCTTGGCGGCAGAATAGCTTGTACTGCGGCGGTACCTACCTAAATGACCTGCTTAGGAGATCTACCACTACGTAAACGCGCGCGATGGACCCTGACCCCTTACTATTCAATGCTAAGAAATTTAGTACCGCTGGATTTTTTTAATTCAATGCTAAGAAATTTAGTACCGCTGGATTTTTTTAATTCAATGCTAAGAAATTTAGTATCGGTGGATTTTTTTAATTCAATGCTAAGAAATTTAGTATCGGTGGATTTTTTTAATTCAATGCTAAGAAATTTAGTATCGGTGGATTTTTTTAATTCCATGCTAAGAAATTTAGTATCGGTGGATTTTTTTAATTCAATGCTAAGAAATTAAGTACCGCTGGATTTTTTTAATTTAATGCTAAGAAATTTAGTACCGCTAGATTTTTTTAATTCAATGCTAAGAAATTTAGTATCGGTGGATTTTTTTAATTCAATGCTATCTTAAATGAGGACGTGGTCGCAGATGGTAAGCACAACTAGCATGGAATGGAACTTGTCTGATGTGATGCTGTTGGAACACACCGTTAGATGCTTGCAGGAGATTTTCAGCGTACGGTTGCCAGTCAAGTACTAGAGAGTACCTTTGCACCATGCTATGGTTTTCTGTCGATGTTGAATTCACCAGTGGCTCAAGCTAAATTGTAGGGATTTGAACCCACGCCCACCAGCGTAACGTGCAATTCGGCCGCGCTAAACACTGATGTACTATCACTACAACGGTTCCCGTGCTTTTTATAACCCGGCTTTGTGCTTTTTATAAATTCGGTTTTTTTACTTATATTACATAGTAAATTCAGGACTTCATAAAAATTATTTATTTAAATAAATAAATATTGGTTTTCTTAAGTACATAAATCTCGCGAATAAGCATTTTCGATTAAATAACGGTTACAATACTGAAGTATACAAATACATGGAATGTTAAACATTACTCTTGTACATATATTATTCGAATATGATAACATGATTATTCGAATAATACTGTCAGTCTTAATATTAATATATAGATAATAATATTATCTAAAACGTTCTCCATCAAGACATCTAACAATCATTTTTATAACATAACTTATGGTAAGTATAGTTTATTTGAAATCAGATGATAGCCATAAATAGCCAAGCCATTTCTTAACAAAAAAATATACGTAGCAATTATTTAGCATTTTGCAATTCGTTGCAGCTATCAACGATCGTCATATACTGAAGTACACGATTGATTATTCATATAAATACATTGTGCATATATTACAGATCTGTGTACGACGTAAACAACATTATCAAGTTTTTATAAATTAACACAAACATAATATTAATCGACATATATATTACTGTACGTCCTATTTATTCGCACAGAACACAACGATCGTTTACAGTAAGAACGCTTGCGGTCGCTGAGTGCAATGCAAAACATTACTTGCGTTCTGAGAAATTTACGATGCATGCCTCGCTGTCTGGCACCTCATTTTTATGGTAAAGTTATGAGACGAACATGACGCTCTTCCGATGGTAAGAGATAAAGCATGTCCATGACCATTGCTGCGGTACATCTAATACTTTTAAACGAGCAATTCTTGTATATATGTATACCTATATCTGAATCTGAATCTTGGAAACGGCTCCAACAATTTTCATGAAATTTTGTATTCGGGGGTTTCGGGGGCGATAAATCTTAGTTTTTAGAAAACGTCGTTTTATCTCTGTTTTCAGCCAATGAAAAACCGAGCAAAGCTCGGTCATCCGGCTACTGTTTAATAAATTGCCTAAGTGTATTATAGAATCAAATTTTACCAAATTAAAAAAAAACCATTAAAAATTTCTTGGTAAGCAATCCTTTTTACAAATTAAGTGAACATATGTTATTACGGACCATGCGATGTAGATAGAAGTATGTTCGTCGTTGGTAACTAATTAATTATAATTCTATTATATCCATTCAAATGTAATTGTAAGATGTAAGATTATTGTTATATACTTGCTACTGCCTCAGTTCAGACCCTCGCATGGGATCGATGAACATGTATTGTCCCAGAGTGTAATAGGCCACGAAACGTTCACAACGTTGCAATTGTATTAATATTATGATAGAGTGAATAATATGTATATGTCTAGGGCAACGTCTAAAGTTCCGAAGCCAGTTTTAGATGATTGACCTATACAGTTGTTGGTTACGCCGGAGTCGTGAAAAGTGACTCGAGTAGCTCGGGCTCCGTCAGGTCCTTCTTGTATTGTTGAGCCAGTTCTTGTATCAAGTGGCGGCGGCGCACGTGAGGTGGCTGGTACCTACAGACGATAACAGACTTTACATATATTGTTTTAAGGTAAACTATTAATAAAATGTATAAAAGCGTTGGTCTGTCCATTGAAGCTAAGCGAGTTCCAAATATTAAATTAAAAATTACTTTAAATTTGAAGAGAATGAAGAAAGTTGTCGATGCACCCGTGCAGTATGAGGTTGGGGTATACAAAGCAGAAAGGAATCAATTATCATCATTATGAACTACTTTTACTATGGTTACAACTAAAAAATCGCGAAAAAAATAACAGTTACTCCATAGTTTTTTTGACAATGACAGTATAGTGATTAACGTGATCGGATCACATCCCGAGAGGCATGGGTTCAAATCCCAATAACGAGCTCGAGATGCGGGTGAAAGAAAACATGCCAGCTACCACCCTCAGATTGATAATCTGCCGCCAAGTACCTAACAGTGTGTTCCGGCAGCCTCACTTAAGAACCACTTCCATTCCAGGCTAGGTATTCTTGCCAACACCGACCACAGCATCACTTAACATCAGGTCAACTGTAATCAAACACCTGGCCTATGAAACAAGTCAAGGGTCAATGAACTTTTCTATAGAATTGTGGCCTTTATAAAATGAGTTCGTATGTTATCCCTTGGAGTCGGTGGAGGTGTGGGACGTGGGTGTACTGACAGGTCGGTGTTGAGGCGCGCGCGGGCCGCGGCGGCGCGCGCGGCGCGGCGCAGGCAGTCGGGCAGCAGCGCGGGCGCCAGCAGCGCGCCGTCCGCGAGCGCGGGCAGCGCGGGCGCCGGCCGCACACGCAGCAGCCCCGCGCGCCGCGCCGACACGAACACGCACTGCGCCTCCTGCCGCCGCCACGGCACCCCGCTCTCGCACTCGCGGAACAACTCCTCTGCACGCGACACACATGCTATTACTCCAAGTTATTTATTATCCACTTAGAAACATTAGTGAACAAAATTGTGTTAAGTTAAAAGGTACATATAATACATAAAAATCAAAAAGTAATTTATTCAGTTTAGGCCCTGGTAAGGCACTTATGAACGTTTAGTTACATGTCTGAATCTACCACCGGCTCGTATAGGCAAGCGTGCTCTACCATAGACCGCATCTTCGCTTTACATCAGGCGAGATGGCGGTCAAAAGCGAAACGCTATCTTAGATTTTTTTTTATATGGACAATTCGCAGCTTACACATAGAAGCAACGAAGTGTGTAGTATACGCGCGCACACAAAGGCATCGAGAAAAGTGGCGTAGAGAGGGCATTACAGTATAAGAACGCGTCACGCCGTTTGCCGTCACGGCATTCGTGTCGATTTTAATACTAAGGCGCGCTAATAGTTACATCAGAGCCTGTTTGAAAAAATATGCAATAGTAGGTACGTATATAGTTAAAGGACTCACCGATGGGCAAATTGAGATGATCTTCGAAATCCTCCAACCAAATGATCAGTATTTTTGTAGTGAAATCTCTGTTGCGTCTGCCGCTTCCTGCAATAAAAAGTAGAATGAATACAATGAGCGTGTGTTTATCGAATACCACATACAAATATGGATCTTATTTCTTTACAAATTACAGTTGAAACTCGCAAGTCCAGTAACAGTTTGTTTTTCAATATCCAACTTTTCATCAGACATGTTGATTTTATTTTCAAATATGGAATTTAAACGTTTACTCTAAGAGTCGAAACTCGGCTGTAACTTTAGCAGCCATCTGTTTACCAATCTCCATACACACATTTGTCAGACTCGTGGATGCCATGTTCAAATTTAAAACGTAAGCCTTTAAGCAATGAGTAGAAACTCGCCTGTAAGTCCAGTAGCCGTTTGTTTGTCGAGCTCCAGTGACAGCGCGCGTACTTTCTCATTCAAACTGACGCGGGCACGGTCGCCCTTGTCAGACTCACTGATGCTGCGTTCGTAGGAAGCCGCTCCGGAACTGTTGCTTGAGACGTCCCAGTTTGAACCTGGTTTTTCTGCAGCCCTGTTAGAACGTTGTTCTGTTTTATTCACGGAATTGATAGCATAACGCAAACTTTTTGTATATTTTAAAAAGGTTTCTTATACCAGCCTTTCTGGTTTTCACCATGACTTTGCTAAATGTTATCAAAGTCACAGTTGAAATCAAACTCGCATCAGACAGACGGACAGAGGGTCAAACATATAGGTACAAACAAAACATATAGAAAAGCCAACTTCAAATTCAAATTCAAATTCAACTTGTTTTTTTTTTTTTAATATGACCGGCTTGGTGTTTGACCACAACTCACCTGATGTTAAGTGACGGTGTGGTCGAAGATGGTAAAGCACACCTAGCCTGGAATGGAACTGGCTCTCAAGTGAGGCTGCCAGAACACACCGTTAGATGCTTGGCAGCAGATTTTCAACTTGAGGGTGGTAGCTAGCCAGCCGAGTACTAGAAAGTACCCTACTAACACGCTGTGGTTTCCTCACGATGTTTTCCTTCACCGACAGCTCGAGCTCATTGTTGGGGTTTGAACCCACGCCCTTCGGCATGCGAACCGACCACGCTAACCACTGAGCTATCATCGCTATAAAATTGATATAGAGGGTAGTTTCAAAGTAAATTTTCTTCTTTTTGTTTTAGTATTACTGCTAACAACAACAAACACATACTACTGTACTTTGCCTGACGTTTTATTAATTTGACATTTTATCAATCTAAGTTTGACATTCATCAATTTATTTCAATTTCTATAGTGATTATTATTGACATGTACTAATATTTCATTTCAATTTATTAATTTTTTCAATGTATATATTTATTATATCTATAAAAGAAGAAACTGACAGATTGATTGAGTGATTGATCGATTAACGCACAGCTGAAACCGTCGGGTGACGACTAAAAGCATGACATTTTGCACAAATGTTCCTTAAATGAAGTGTGCGCTAGGGGTATTTGGAAATTCATCCCCTAAGGGTTGAAAGTTTGTATGAAACAAATCTAAAAAATTACAATTAAAAAAAAACATGAGTGAAAATCGATCAAAGAGGCTAAAGAAATTTTCACCTCAAAAAAAACACACGATACAAAAATGCAAAAAATGAATTCGGTTCTTACTTAGTTGAAACACAACCTCCATCGGAGTCGGTCTTGCCGCCGTCCGCCTGTTTGTCGTCGTCGGATATCTCGTACCCAGAGGGCACCACGAACGCGATCTCGTTTGTAGCGTCCGACCAGTACAGAACCTGTGCAGAACGATTTCAACCAAAGATTGCCATTATGCCGCATTAGGTATGCTAAGTTGAGGTCAGTTTGTGATACAAAGTTTTTTATTTCTTACTGTTTATAAGCTTGTTTTCCTCTTATAGATACTTTAACTAAACGATCTCCATTTAGTTTTAAGTTAATTATTTTAAGTTTTCTAGATAATGTGATAATCATACTTTGAATTGCATTGCTAAATGTTCTTATTTTTACTTATTAATTTTATATTTCGTAGTCTGTAATTCGATATCTATTATATTTGCCCTTATGTCTAATAACGTAAAAAGGAATGAAATAAATTTCTTTAAAAAAAAAACACAGTTGAACCTCCACCTTTTTTGAAGTCGGTTAAAAATAAAACTTATTTCTTCACTTTCTAATACATATAGTATATGTATGTATGATACTCTCAAATCTTCTCTGAAAAAATATACATTCAATAATAAAAACCCCATATAAATCGGAAAGCAATTTTGGAGAAATTCGCAGACATACAAACATGCATACATACGGATCGAATAGAGAACCCACCTTCTTTTGAAGTCGGTTAAAAAAAGATATCAAACGAGCCGCGGTTAAAATGGCTATCTATTTATGTATTTAAATTACGCAGTGTAATAAAATATTTATTTCATTTATTTTTGTATAGTGTTTACGGCATATGTATTTGTTTACAATCAAAAAAAGATTTATTGATAAAGAAAAAGTCATAGTAAAGTAGTGTTGTCGTATACAAGCCGTAATTTTATATTGGTATGCCGTCACAAATAAACCATTGTCGCCCAGCTAAATTTACAATCACAACTTTTCTCTGTTTATCACGTTAATCGCTTTTTGACAACTCATACAAAGTAGACGACATAACTTTGTAAAGTATAAAGCGTCTCACAAATTCGGTATGTAAAGAAAAAAAATACTTTGCTGATTCCATAACCATTTCGAAATATTACATTCCTGTACATTATTTTGACGTTTAAAACTCTCTAAACTATGAGATGGGGTATATTTCAATAAAATACACAAGATAAACTTGACTTTCAATGAGTCCCATAATGACGTCATGTAGTTCGCTGTGCAAAAGCAATGGCGAACCTAAACAAAAACTGTCAATGTCAAGTCAACGCAGCGTTGGATTTTTTACTATAATTACAGTATTTGTACAACTATTTCATGCTCCGTACTAGATACTATCCATATCTAAGGATAGTACGGAAAAATACTATAATTTCGTTACTTCATTTATAAAATACCAAAATAGGTAAATATAACACCCGTGCATTGCCAAATCACGTAAAAAAAAAGTTCATTGGGTTTGTCCTTTTTCTTTTTGGCATCATACTCTGTGCATTCTGTCAGTTCTAATGTTTCTGTAAAACAGCTGTAATAGATCCATATATTTTTTTAAATCTTAATAGATTTGCCAGCGGCGTAATAGCGTAATAATCCATACAAAAAAGTAATAGATTAGCAACATTAAGAAGCTTTGATAAACAAAATTCTTTACTTCATGTCAGTTGTCAAAGTCAATCAAATGTGTCAAAATATTATTTTTTGTTTTACATGGCAAAGGCCTACTAGGGATATTCAGTCAACCTTATGACGTCATCGCTATCGAAAGTTTGAAAACGTATTAAAAATCAACTACCGCATAAAAAGCCAAAATATTCAAATTAGTTTCATGAAATAAAGTTTACTATCAGAAAAAAATATAAAATAAATACCAAAAAAAAACTTTACATACCGAATTATATCCCATACAAATAAATACGATTGGCATTGCCCCACATATGGATATAACTTAAATATTGACCTGTTCCCTGCCGTCGTAGATACCAGGCGCTCCAGGCGGCAATGTGTGCGTGCTGGGCGGGCAGTAGTGTGCGTCGTAGCTCGTACGCACGTGTCCCGTCCACCCCGCGTGCCCGCGCACACGCACTGGCTTACCCAGACTGGAAATTTGAGAGTATTGTATGAGTAACATTTGGTGAGCGCATAATTTCGCGTAATGGACCTGTGAATTGACCCATCGATCGTGTGATCTCACGCCTTTAGATTAGATTTAGATTTGAGGGTATGTGAAGTCACTAGTCTATGCTGAGAAACCAGAGACGTTAGACCATTTGCAAGTCAACATTTACCGTGTTTTTACTGCTAAATAGCCGCAGTTACAGGATAAAGTTGTCGAAAATTGGGTTTCACGACTGCGCTTCAGTCGCGCTAACCGTGACGCTCATATGCCCGAAATCATATTTAAACACTAATGGCATAAAATAATCTATTAAATAAAACCAATATTATAGACATTAACATTATTTTAATGTGTTTTATTTAATTTTGAATTAGTATACTTGTAAAAAATACCAGCCAAGTGCGAGTCGGACTCGCGCACCGTTCCGTACAAACCTGTCGGTATATAAGTAAAGTTATGTTTTTTTTTTAAATGGTAATTTATGCTTTTCGCAATTTTTCCTTTATCTGTGCTGTAAGACGTTGCTTCGTACCAAATTTCAAATTTCTGAGTTCATGGGAAGTACCCTGTAGGTTTTGATTCCCTTGCGAGTGTCGAAAATTTGCAGCAAAAACGGCTGTATCTTTTGATTACATTGGCTTAGAAGTTTCTTTTTTTTTAACACCCAAGGAACAGTAGATCTCAGTATTTGATGTAAATTTCAGCTTGATACCTCCACGAGTTCCTGAGAAAAAGGGTACTGACAGACAGACAGACGGATAACAAAGTGATCCTAAAAGGGTTCTGTTTTTTCCTTTTGAGGTACGGAACCCTAAAAACACCCTTTAGATAGCTGCTAGAAAGAGACTAGAACAGAAAGCGTGCTCACCCTCTCAGCATGTGTACGTATCCAGCGGGAACGTTGGCCGTGCGCGCATTGGCCAGGATCTCGGCCGCGGTGGTCTGACCGGCGCGGGCGCAGAACACGTGCACAGTTATCACGCTGCGCGCACCGCACGCGTCTATACGACGCAGGGTCGACGAGAACCCGGGGAGGGAGTCGTCGAGAGCGACCAGGCGGGGCGGGGCTCCCTGAAATATAATTCCCTAAGTCACGGCCTCTCATTTATTGATTGAACTCTTTATTGTCCACAATAAACTTAAGTGATAAGTGTAACATCAGGCGACTTAAGAGTCAGTGGATAATTCTTATCCACTGACTCTTAATAGTTAAGGAGTTCTATTTTCCATCATCAGCTCAGCAACATGAGATGATCAGAACCAGGCGCAAATACTTGAATAGTTTTAGAAAATCTATAAAACAAATTATGCGTCCCTATAAAACTTGAGGGTTGCCCTCGATTTTTCTGGGATCCCATCATCAGATCCTGACTTGATGCCAATGGGACTACCTGGGTAGTATATTCTTTTAAATAAAAAATAATAATTTCTTGCATCGGTGAAAGCGTCCTCGAAGCGTCTTCGTCGCAAGTTTCCGACGAATTGAGAACCGCCTCCTTTTTTGAAGTCGGATAAAAAATTGGCCACACAAGTAAATGTTGTGTGCAAGAATGTATAAACATGTATTTCTTGACATTTGTCAGTGTTATAAGTAACTTAAATGTTTTACCTTTTTATCGCCTCCAATGTTGAGATATCCGAAATTAGATAAGAACAGTCTCGCAGTCTGGAACTCCGTCACCGGCTCCGGAGGGATGTACTCTTCAGGCGTCTGGCGAAGGAATGTTGAATTCTACCAATGCTTTAACTTTCTCTTAAATAATAAGAAACATTATTATAAAGCTTTGTAGGAATATACTAGAACTTGTATTGATACAGATTTTCCTCACAATTACTGATATTTCGAAATGGTATAATTTCTTTTTTACTGTTGACTATGTGGGTGTTTCACAACAGCTTACCTGATATTAAGTGACGGTGTGGTTGTAGATGATAAAGCACACTTAACCTGGAATGGAACTGGCTCTCAAGTAAGACTGCCGGAACACACCGTTAGGTGCTTGGCGGCATATTTCCAACTTTAGTAGTAGCAAGTCTGCTGAGTACTAGAAAATACCCTACCACCGTGCTATGGTTTTTTCACGATGTTTTCCTTCACGAGCAGGTCAGGCTCATTCTTGGGGTTTAAGACCACACCCTTCGGCGCGTAAACAGACCGCGCTAACCACTGAGCTATCATCACTACAAAGTATCGATAAGAAAATTTGAAAATAATATTGATAATGACCACCGCGGTGGTTCTTGTTAGCAGCAGCCGAACCAGTCTAATAATTAATTATTTAAAAAATCAACAACTAAAAATCTTAAAATTTTTTCAAATAACACTTCCAAATTAGCGACGCATACGAAGCCGCGAGTAAAAGCGCGTAAGATATAATTACAGTTTATTAAGGATAACGGGACTTAATGTATGAACGTCATTGTTTTAGCGATACGAGCGCAGTCTAAGGTGGTAGAAAGTTCCCTTCAATAACAGCTAGTGTGAAAGAGAAAGACTCACGACATTATCTTCGCTCTCTCGCACTTTTTTCTCCAAAGCAGCTTGCGTCTCCAGCAGTTTGAACAAGGTATTAGCTTCAGGGTCGTTCAGCTGACGCAACACCGCTTCTAAGCTTGGGAACGCCGAGTCACTGTGAAAAAACAAGAGTATAAACATAAATAGATGGTTAAGAACTGGTTTACGATACCCTGATGAAGTCTAGTCTAATTACTAACATCTAAGCGTTAAAATACTACACGACAAAATGCAGGTGCTATGTGTACAACAGGTCGCCGGTTCATATCCAGCTCGAAGGACCAACATAACACTATTCATGCTTCCAAAAACTATAGAATAAGTTTTACTTCGTTTTGTGTGTAAAATGTCATCCGTTATTTATGTGTTTAGTGAAAAGCAGTATCGTCATGTACGTACAGAGCGCAGGGTGGCGCAGGTGGCAGCGCACGGCATGCGGGCGGTGGCGCAGCGCGCGGACCGCGCATGTCCACGGGTCGCGCGCAGCTGCCCGCACCGCGCCCTGCGCTCCGCGCTGCACCTCGCACGCACGCTGACCACGCGTGGCGCCCCCACCCAGAACGGACTATAACTGTAATAAAACAACGTTTCTATTTGTATTAAATTGATAACGTGTAGGACAGAGCCTCTACCTAGTGACTCAAACCCTCATCATTTCGGTCTGGAAGGTTACTATTCATCTGAACTGTCGGTTATTGTGCTGCCACTTATAGCGAATGTAAGTTTTTTAATTATTCCGATATGTCCCACAAATCAGCAAAAGACTCATCCAATTTTTGTCGGTCTAAACAAATTTGCCAAGCTCAAATTACAACTTTTTTTTTTTTAAATTATTGCTAATCCTAGTTGTTGTCCGACAAGATGCCGACGATGAATTCGGGAAGTTCAAAAAGATTATGAAATAGTCATCAAAACGACCCCAAGATTGATGTATCGACTAATAATTGTTGAGGAAAATTCTACTACGTAGGTAGTAAAAATATGTAGGTATAACGCGACACGTTAGTTACCGATGAGCGTAGGCTGCGGCTCCTGGCTGTTGGCGAGCGGCTCCTCGAGGAGGGACAGAAGGATGGTGCCGTCGGCGACGTAGTGCCGCAGCCGGCCGTGCCCCAGCGCTGCCAGCCAGCGCTCGTCCAACCGGCACCAGCCCGCGCCGGTCGGGCTGTTACCCTCCTGTACAACATTACCATGGAGTCTAATTATGGTATGGTATCGGTAATAGATAGATAGAAATTCCGTATAGTGCACAAAAAAAACTGATAACAAAAGAACCTTATGAATTAGTGCCACAAGTGGTGCTCTCATGGCTAAAAGCGATCTCTTCCAAGCAACTATGGGATACTACATTATACTGTACTATTATTTTATTTATTACTAGTTGTTGGCCACGGCTTCGCTTGCGTCGACAATTACAAAAAAGTTGCCTACTTTAATCCCCATGACATAAAGCTCCTTGTTGAATTATAGTTAGATCAGATCATCCGTTTAGGCCTGAAAATGTACCAAACAGAGTTACAAAAGTTTTTTTATAATATAAGTCTGAATTTGTGACACAAAACAAAGAACATAAGAAATGTTCGAATATTTATCCTATCGATATCGGTGGGAATCGATAGAAGGCGGCCGTTACAACACTACGATTGTGTCATATCATAATTCGCAGAGCGAACGCCACAAAATGGCTTATTTTCTTGCGTGACAAAACACTCGTTTTATTTCGGAATCATCAGGCGTAAAAAGGGTTTTACCCTATGAGAAAGATAACATATTATAACTGTCAAAGTGTGAACTGCTTACCGTCTCCAGTATAAGCATCAGTAACGATTCTGCCGCGTCGCGAACTCTCATTGAAACAGGTTTCAGTTCTTTTTCGTCTTTCATCTTCGGTGGCTCGCCGGGTTTTCCTGTGAATTGCAACTTTTTATTTGACTTCTCCAAATTCAGTCAATTTTTATTGAGTCATTTTAGTTTGTATTTTACCAGCATCGGTTTTCCCATAGTCCGTGAATTTAGGAAGACTGATATATACAATCATGCTTTTTTCGATAGGCGTAAGCAGACACTATATCTTTCCTGCTACCTGCATCTTTTGTTATTTCTGATTTATTAGCGTTTTTTATAGTTTCTTACCTTACACGCTTGTCGGTTGCTTTGTTTTACGTGATTTTCTTTAAAACGCTTTCAATTTGAATATGACATGTTCTCTTATGTCAATCTTGTTTACCGACTTGCTCACTCACACTCCTTCTAAATCTGTTTCGTTAATCTTTCATCTATCCTCTCTACATAGTAGGATATCAGTAGGTATTTATTGGCCATATTTAAAATGCTATAGACAAGTCATTGTTACAAAACGACACATTTTTATACATATACTTATGTAGGATTACTCAGGTTTAATTATGTCGAATAGTTCGACTATAGCTTCGGCCACATCCGGTGGCCTTCTTCAAGGAGATAAAGCAGAATAGTACGCGCGCGGTCTCGCGGCATCGCACGTGAATACGGCGGTTGTTTTGTGGCCGGAACTATAGTCGGAGTATCCGACATAATTAACGTAATCCCACATGAGTAAAACAATCAACATACCTTGACTCTTGGTGCCGGAGATGCCCAGTTCGACCACTTCCATGAGCGTGGCGAGGCAGTCTGGGTCGTTCAAGAGAGCAGGGCACAGCCACGCCGCGAGACACGAGTACGCGGCCACTACGCACGAGTGCAGGTCGCGCGAGTGCGCCTGCGGCGGTCGGCTGCACTGCACCGTTATATAGTCGCAAATCCAACGCACGGCGCGCTTTCGTTCGATCGCCTCTGTCATGGATATTGCAAATCATTTTCACTAAGCCTACATCACAATGAAAGAAAAGTTATTCAAAAGAAATACTACTAATATTCACCATCATCATAGTCAGCATATCATATACCACTGCTGGACATAGGGCTCTCAACACGGGGTTTCAAATGTTACCCACAGCCTCTAAGTCTAGGTACGAAAAATCAATAAAAGTACAATCACACTTACCAATGAGATACTCTAAGGGGCGTGAAAATAAAAAAAAATATTGTTGAAAGACACATTACATTTTTTCCTAATGAAATTAAATATTTTTATTGTCTAAAAGAGTGTGCAATTTAAGGTGATAAATATTTTGTAGTATGTGCTTCAAAACAGTTTTGTCCTCGTGGAAATACACCATTTTATAGCCACAATTTATTTTTTATATTTATATGTATATCGCAATTTTGTTAGCTATTTTAGACAATAATTTTAAATATAAAATTTAATATTCAAATAATGTTATGTACCACTGCAAAATCTTTCACTAAATAAATAAATATAAAAATCGTAGCACATTACACACACAGCGCCATCTGACCCCAAACTAAGCAAAGCTTGTACTATGAAAGTCAGAGAAAAGATAGAATAATACATACTAATAATAATAGTTATAATACATACAGAACATACAGACACAGAAACAATTTTCTTTATACCACAAAATGTTTGACCTGGATGGGAATTGAACCCTCACCTTTCAGCTTTTAAAGCAGATATACTACATGATGAGCCAGCAGGGCTGCATACTTCGGTAAAAGACGGATTATACGTACCAGGTTTAGAGGTGTGAAGCTTTGCCAGGCCAGACAAGAGTTCTAACGCCGCCAGAGAGACTTGCAGATCACTCTTCCACGACGAGATCAGACGATGGCAGACGAGATAAGTCGCGCGGACCACTAACGCTGCACCTATTTATTGATACACTTGATTGATTGATTGATTTATTAACACATAAAAATAATTATTTTTATGCAATTTAAATTGTGCTTCAAAAGTTTCGTAATAGATCTTTTTATTTTTGTTTTTTGCATTGTACTTTGTGTATTTTGCCAACGTCAAGCATTTGATGATAAATCTATCACACTAATATTATAAAGGCGATGTATGTAAGCCTGATTGTTACTTCTTCACACTCAAACGGCTGGACCAATTTTTATGAAATTTGGTATGGAGGTAGCTGACACCCTGGCTTAACACATAGGCAACTTTATCTAGAAAATAAATTGTGTTTACATAGGAACAGCCGGTAACACCGCAGGGCGCAGTTAATACCAAATAAGTCCGAATCAGGCTGAATTTTCTTTGTTTTTTGAAGTGCTGTTTATCAATTTTTCCTAATGTATTTGATGATAAATGTAATGAAATAAGTCTGAGTCACAGTCAAAGTTAAAAACAAGATTGAATCCGGTCATGCTCTAGTACATTTTATCAGAAGCTTTGACGGAGTTTTTGAAGTAACATTTACACAAGTTAATTAAAAAACTCATTATTTTTATACATGAACTTGAAAAAGCACAAGTTTTAGGACACAATACTATGCGAAGACACGATTTACCCGCATTTTTTCTTTGATTACATAAAACACACCTGAAAACGTAAAATTTAACAAAACTGTAGCCTGCAGTTACTTCTATATGTAAATAAACAACTGTTAAAAAAATAACACAGCAAGCAAAATTAATTAAAACAAAAAGCTTTAGTAACTTACAAGGGCAATATTTGTTTTAAATTATACATCAGATTTGACAAAAATGGGAATATGAATTTTAATTATGTGTTGTCGTTGTTGACATTTCAGCAGTTTCGTGTACCGTCCTGAAGGGCAGTCTGATAAGCGAATATGGATTATAGGAACATGTTCAAAAAGTTCAAAATCGAGAGCAGATAATATCTCTTACTCAGGTAACACAAGGTTGAAACAAACCATTGCTTTACCCTTTCCCAATTATTTTTTTTTTAAACATAAAATATCCCCGTAGGTAAATTAATGGTCGTTTGATCAAATATAGCCCTTGTTTTAGTGCAACATAAGGTGCATAATTACCGAAAACAGGCGAGGATGGGTCTAGCTCCCTAACGTCAGCTACGAAGTCGTCAAGTGATCGCGCCTCGCCGCCACCCGCGCTGCCGCTCTCCGAGCGCGCTATGGACGCAGTAACCGTTTGTATTAAGGCCTATTTACACCACCCGATATTTAAGGAGTCTTACCACGAATCAGGGAGGAGTAACAAGAGAGCCGACACGCGAACAAATGGCCATTCACGCCTTGACAACCGGTGTAAATAAGAATGCTGTAAGGTTTTACACGATTTTTTTCTTTGAACTGTCTAGTTGAACTTCTACGAAACAATCGCAAAGATTCTTAAAAACACAATTACTTTAAAAAAATCATATATTAAAGGGCATTTCATATAACGCCATCTAGCCCCAAACGAAGCCAAATTTGTACTATGGGAACCAAATAACTGATATAATATATTAAGAGATTTTGACAAAAATATAATTAAATTGACATCTTAATTATGAATTAGAATATGACTTGTGACTTTGGTGTTATCTATAAAATATAGTATTGTATCATGGATACTTTTAATAGTTAAAACATACTTGATATTAAAATATGTAATATTTTTTTATTGTTGTTGTGTTCGCCTTTATGTATGTTTATGCTTTTATATTGTTTTACCGATTTCTCTGTCAATTGAGAACCAATTTTGAAAAAAAATAATATTTTAAAGTTTCCCCTTTACATTGTCCCATTGTCACCAAGTCAGGATCTGTCCAGGTGGTCCTATGAGAATTCACAAATTGTATTATTATGGACCATGTCAAACGAAATCGTTTGATTATATTTTTTGAATTATCAATCCTGTTAGCTACCATTGTATTTGGATATCTTTATGTGTGAAGTAGCATTAGCAAATTAAAATGTAGCGTGAAATGTGCCATTAGGTAACTGTTTACATGTGATTGCATGTCTGCGACTGAACGGGCTGTCACTTGTGGCAAGCTGGATTCTAATGTGGCAAAGTATTCTAAGGCCTTAGAAGTCACGGCAGCCTAGTCGGGAGACCGTTTGGTTTCCAATCTGAAGGTCTTGGGTTCGAATCCCACGGCACGCACTTTATGCACCTATTGTCGATGATTTTAAACGATAAAGAAAAACATCATGAGGATACGTCAGAGTTCTTAAAAAAAAAGTACTCGAAGATAAGCCAACTCGCACTTGGCCAGCGTGGAACAGTTTATAAAAACAGAGCTCGACCGTAAAGTATTCTAAGGCCTTGCTTAACCACGTCGGGCTTACTTAAAGTTAACAAATGTTTAAAATGATATGTCAACTTCTCGCCGACGTGAAATGTCACGCGTGGAAATGAGACAGGATTATCAGCATACATGTACTTTAAGCGATGTTTATAAGTAAAGCCATAACGTGTCTGATTTCGTTGATAAAAATAGTGACAATATTCATAGAGAACTAAAATTACAATTCATTGACAAAATCAGATAACAATAAAGTATAATGATTATTATGTGGCTATACAGTTGGCACATCGAAATTGATTACGTCATAGTTATTCGGGAGTAACGCTGATTTAAAAAATAACCTTTATAATCCGTGCTATGAGACATGGTGGAGCCAGGAGGCGCGCTGTGCGCCTTGCCCGGCGGCGCCTGCGCGTTGTGCCGCACACACAGGTAAAGCGCGCTGAGCAGCGGCACCGCCAGCGAGTCGGAGGTCTCAACCTGCACCGCTGTCACGCAGATCAAAGCCAGCTTACCGCGTGTGTAATCACCCAACGTCATACCCGAGCTGGAATAAAACAACAATATATTCAGTTTTGGCGGGAACGCGGAAAGAGTCGTGTCGCCCCATTGTATTTTTTTCCAAAACTAGTTTTTTTTCGAGTGTTTATGTATAAAAATAATGGTGTTTTATTCATAAAGTGCCGAATTGCAAGCGCGAGTGCGAGAATGTGATATAATGTGGTGAAACATGACTTTTCGTCTTGATTCCAAAACTCCATCGAAGCTTATAGTAAAGTCGCCACTACTTTACTAAAGCATGACTAGATTTGACTGCATAGACTGGACTTGACCAAGACTGGACTTAGACTATAAAGATAAAGAAGCTGAAAATTTAAGACTGCTCACAAAATATTGTATTGTATTGTAGGAGCCGTTCGAATCTAATGAATCAGACCGTCTCCCAACTAAACTGGGTACCTTTTTGCTTGATGATTTTTTACTATGTAAAAGTAATGAGACGAAACATCAGGAGATTGTTAGATGCTCATGTCCATGATCATTAGGGAGGTACCAAGGGCTTTAAGTAGCAAAACAAAGTCGAAGTCATTTTACACTCATTATTTTAGAGAATATGATGTATTTAATTTTGTAGTGGCTTTGTTCTACTTATTCCTTTATATGGTCGAAGTTTTCACATTCATATTAGTACTTGTGATGTAAACTCATGCAGTCTGCATTATGATTGCGGTGTCGTTTATCTCTCTTACTTTTTGCTTCATGTCTCCGTAGCCATGCCACGACGTACATCATGTTGGTGTTCATACAATAAAATTAAAGTAAATGATTTGATGACATATCCAATGTATACGGGCTGACAGTTAGAACATCAGCAATATTCAAAGACATGTTAGTTAGTGGTCATATGAAACGTATAAAGAAATAAAATCGAAACAAATACAAAAAAAAATAAGAAAACCTTGGTTATAGTTTTTCCCAAGACTCCAGAACTTATGGACAGCGCGCAGCCTTACGCGCCGAGCTAGCGCAAGACATAACTACCATACGAAGACTGCGCAGTAACTATAATCTAATCTAGGACCGCGCGCGACTATCATGTCATTTTCGGTGCGCGTGATTTGAGTGTCTGTATCTTTGTGTTTGCTCAGGATAATTAAGTCAAATATTAACCACCTATTTTTTTAATTATTTTAAACGACAATCGATTACTGAACCCCTTGTATCAATATTGCTAATGTTCAAACTTTCACGGTGTATTTATCCATATGGATTGAGTACTCACTAGTCATTACATCCCGGGAACTCTGGGACAGGCAGTCCTCTGTAATGGTAAGGGAAGGCGACCAGCGACAGTAGAGCGCTGATGGCCGCCTTGCGAAGCTCCCTTCTGTCCGTAGCGCCGCAGTCGGGTTTCGGTTCGCGTTCCGTTAGGATGTGCTCGAGCGCGTTAATGAAGTCTGGCACTAGGACTAACACTCCATCTAGGTCCAATCTGAAACATTTCGTGACTTCAGCAACTGATTTCGAATGTTTATGTATAAAAATTTAAAGAAGTGTGAGAAGTGATATAATGCGGTGTAACATGGTTTTTGAGTTGCTTTTAAAACTCTCTAAAGTTTCTAGAAAAAAACTCACTACTTCATTATGGCATGACCGGACTTGATCTTATCTTACTTTGACTGTGACTCAAACTCATTGAACATTATTTATCATAAATTACCTATATAAAGTTTATTTCTCTTTTTCATGTGTAATTTATGAATATTAAATAGTATCATGAAATACATTTTTAGTGTTGGTGTATTTTTGCACCTACTACCCCATCTCTACTACCGTGTGGATGACTGGTAGAAAATACTTTGGCATTGAGTGCTCCTACTGTACATATCATTTACTTGTAAGTGTGCAATAAAGAATTAAACAAACATATTTTTTGATGAGAACAATAAATAGTTAATCTTTCTATCTATCTACGTTACACTGGCAAAAAGCACAAAAGTGCGATGCCAAAGACAGAAGAAGGTACCTGAATATGTCGTGGGCGTTGAGTACGACGGCGGCGGCGGTGGGCGAGGCGGGGTCGGCCAGGCCGCGGTGCACGGCCGCGTAGCAACGCGCCAGGTACGGCGCCTGCACCGCCTCGCGGCACTGCTTCGAGCACAGCACGCGGCACAGCGTGCCCAGCGCTTCCGCGCGACCTGACGACGTCGGGTACCAACTGATGACGACTTGTACGAGCTAATGCTGTCACGTTACAACAGACGGGCTAGTAATCTAACATACAAATTTGCGAGATTAGAAAAGTGGACTAAAAAGAGCAGTTTCTATTCACGCCCAGTACCATTACCAAAGCACTGCTGTCCTAATTTGCATAAGTATCACGTAATTCTGGCAAATTTGTATACTAGACCCTCTGATGATATCGTATTTGAACCGAGAACATCGTTCTTTATTTGTGTTATAAGAACTTACGGCATCTTGAAATAAATAAATATTGGAGGGCATTTTCACACAGCGCCATCTAGCCACAAACTATTTAGGTATATCGTTTCATTATTTACATAATCTTGTAAAACTTGATATGTCAGTGGATCAGAGACTAAGGAAGATCGTGAAGATATTTTTTTAATGTGAAAGTATTGAGGCGATTGATAAACTCCCCTGATGTTAAGAGATAACGTCCATGAGCATTGTAGCCATACCCAGAATTTCAAGTAACAAAACGTAGTCCAGGGCATCGCTGCTTTGGCGCTCATTACTTTGAAACATTTCATCTCAATGACCCTGCAATTATATACGCTAGCTGCAGTACCTTTCAGCCGGAACACAGTAATGTTGAAACAAAACTGCTTGGCTACATGAATATCTATGGTGGGACCTACATAGAGAACCTCCTGCTAAGGAGATCTACCTCCGAGTAATTTTTCTTACATACCTGGCATGTAAGCCTGCATATTGAGTTTGTAGGTGGCGTCAGACAGAGACGGCGGCGGCGGAGTACCGTCGGTGCGCTCTGAAAGTTATTCATGTGTAATTTGATATAAATTAGAAAAAAAGGGCGTGTCTGTTGGCCTTTGAGTTCCTTCGTCTGAAGCGGGGACCTGGGTGTAGAATCAGATTATGCTTTATGACAAGCATGACCGGATATTCATCTGAACTGAACCAACATGCCAAACAACTCTGTAGGATAACAGGAAGTGGTTCCATTTCAACTTCCAAGATTTTATAGAAACTAACATTGCAAGTTAAATGAAAGCTTGTAAATAAAAAATTAAGAATTATTATTATTGAATGAAACGAAAAACATAACTGCGTAAAGACATATGGTAATGGATTTATTTGCTACATTTGAAAATGGAGCCATCTGTCGCCATATTGAATAGAAAATATATATACGTATACGATATCTTATACATTCAATCTGAAATCTGTTCAGGCATTTAAAAGTTATGATGGAATAAAGAAACACATACATACATGAACCTTGAAAACATTACACTCCCTTTTTGGGCGGTCGTGCAAAAAAGAGATGAAGTTTGCGGGTAGTATATATCTGTCACACGAATACGAATTTTATAACGCAAGAGTTACGGAAGATTATGTAAAAGCACAGAAACTAACACATTAACGTTTTTCTAAGTTAAATTGACAAATATAAATAGCTAGGGAACATTTATACTCACGTTGCGTGTTAGCAGGCTGAGTCCCGATGAGCGCCGCTTCAAACAGCCATTCGCCAAACAAATGGAAGATGGAATTCACCTTCGGACGCAATGGAGTCAGTGGAAGCCTTTCTGTTTCACCTACTGAAATAATGTTTATTAAACTAATGTAAACACTAGTAACAATAGAATAAAGTCGATAATGTTGATTAACGATAATTTTTATTTAACCTGCCTATTCCCACTTCTAGGCAAACTCGAACGAAACAGTTTGATTTTATCGTACGGTCCGCCAAACGCCAACAAGACGTGGTGCTGTTTTAATTCTAAAAACACTGCGTTCCAATGCTCTCTGGCAAACCGTGAGACGAGACTCCGAAATTTTGGTAAATGACACCATAGGTTAGGATTGGCAAGATACAAATGTCGATACTAAAAGTAGAAACACAAATGAACAAAAGAACCATATAATAACAAATGACACATCATCGTTTACCATCAGGAGAGATGGTGGTCAATGCCGGCCATATCGGTATTAAAAAAAGAAATGCAGTACAAATCAGTCTATGGAGTGCTTTCTGACACAAGTTGATACGTTCATTCGACATTTCTCTCTTCTCCCGTGACCGATGTTGTCAACGCATATGCTCCGGTATTGTAAAAATCTATATACATGTAAACATAATTATATAATTATTCTTATGTACATGTGTGTGTCACTGAACTCTTCTTAAACGGTTGGACCGATTGATGAAATTTTTGAGCGTGTTTATGTGGATCCTCGCATGGATTAGCTTCACAATTGAACCGGATGGTGGCGTTGCAATCAAGCATGACAACGTCTGCCAGCCTCGGTAATTTATTATTTTTATTTATTTTATTTTATTTTTATTATGATAGGAAAACTTACAGCTAGGAACACAGAAATACAATAAATAAGAATGGAAGGACAATTAAAAGTTTTCACAGGTTTTTATATTTAATTCACAACATATTATGGTGTCAGTCTGTAAGGCTCTATCCTAAATTTCAACGTGTCTTAACATCAGACATGTAGAGCTATTATGACTTTACATTGGAAACTGACGTGGTTTTGACATGTGTGTGATGTCACCGAAACTATAATTAGAGTATCCGACCAAATCAAACGTGAGTATTCCCATATAGGTATAACTAAAATCTATTATGAACGAAAAAAATTGGATCATTTGAGGTCGACGGACATGTTAATGATCAAACTTTACGTGTAGCGTCGTTTTAAGTCCTAGCGTCCGGGCCGGCATACCTTGTGAGGAGATGGAGTTGGGCGGAGTGGTGGGCGCCACGCTGGGAGGACGACTGCTCGTGATACCGATCAGGGACTGCCGCGGAGTACCTGCACATTTACCATTAGAAGCCACACCTTAATAACGCCACACGAGGGCCGTTTAAGTATTACGTAAGCACCAAATTTCCTTGCTCTGCTTTGGGGATGGGGGGATCTGACATTAGACATTATTTATCCCACTAATATTATAAATGTGAAAGTTTGGATGAAATGAAAGATGAAAGTTTGCCGTGGTGGTGCCGGCGTAAGAATTGTACACCACCCTCTCTACCCGTGGTTGCCGTAAGAGTCGGCTAAGGGATGTAATCCGGAAGATGGGCAGCTGCGTCTTCCTTGAACAATCACACCTAACTGCGCTCGCCAACCCGCCTGCCAAGCGTGGCGAGTATTGGCAAAACCCCTCCAGGATGAGGCCTATGTCCAGCAGTGGACGTCCTATGGCTGATGATGATGATGTGAAAGTTTGGATGGATGGATGGATGTTTGTTACCCAATCACGCCAGAACAGCAGAACCGATCTGGATGAAATTTTGCATGTAGATATTTAGATATCTACATGCAAAATTTCACATAAACAGTTGCAATTTTTACATTTTTCTATGTTTTATTCTAGGAATTAGGTCCTAGAATAAAACATACTTTTCATCATCATCATCATTCATTACCACGCGGGCAAAATCGCGGGGCGCAGCTAGTTGATAAATAATTATCATCAAAATATCAAAATTACATGTCAAGTTACAACAAGTATGAATGATGATCATATTATGCTAAATGTTTATTTTTCTTTGCTATCGGTACACCTAATTTTACTTGTTCGTGAATCCTCTTTATATTTAATTTGCCTACAAGAAATAGCTTTTAACGATGAAGGTCGCTAGTTAAACCGATGTTTACGAAAATATAGTGGAGTGGGTAATAAGAGCTTTACTTACTTTTCCTGATAAGGGGGAGGGAGGGGTTAAAAATTACTTAAATTCTGCTTACGATATACTTAAACGCTTCACGCTAAAAGGGAACGAGTTGAAATTGCTGTGTTCACACTGATACAAATAAATCGAAAGTTTGTCTCTTTGTGTGTGTGTACATGTTTCCTTTTCACGCTGTAAGATTATAACGCAAAATATATCGGACGAAATAGAATTGAGATAGAATAAATAAATAATAACTTAATAAACATCATATAGGACATTACACACAGCATAATCTGACCCCAGCAAAGTTTGTACTATGGTCAGGTTATAGTATAGTCACATAACTGATCGAATGCTTAAATACTTTTTTTTTTATAAATACATATAATACATATAGAACACCCAGACACAGAACAAAGATATCGTCATACAAATGTAGCAGGACATCCTGGGTAGCAATTGAACCCACAGCTCACAAAGTAGAGCTAACAAATAAGCAATCCCTCTTAAATTCTTAACTTGTAATTTAAGTTATGTACAATACAAAAATTAATTCATAAAACAAATTATTAACTTGAAGCGGGTTTAATAGTGCAATAATAAATCAACCAACGTGTTAAATGAATAGTAACACAAAAATGTGCAAAAAAAAACGGCAAACACCCAAACAAAAAAATCAGCAAATGAATTAAAGCACACAAACTACATTCAGCCGGACTAGCACGCGAGCCATATTAAAATTGTACAAACTATTTTTATCCCGCGAAAATGAAACAGAGGGCCTAGGCATAGTAACATAAGATTGGCCATAATGCTAAAAATCCAAAAATGTAAGGGATTGACATAATCTGTCCACGTGACATAACGACAGCATATGTCAATCCCGTATATTTTTAGACTTCTATTTTAGCGTTATCGTTAATCGAATGTTACTTTGCCTAGGCCCTCAAGCGTCTCTAAAGTTGTTGTTTACATACGAATGAAATACAATTTCTTCCCGGCACGTGCTAAACCGGTAGAAGCGGATGTTAATAAGGAACGTGCCCGACGACGAAAGCTTTGCCATCTAGTGGCCGAAATAGGTAAACAGATAATAGTGTTTCTTTTTCAGTTTGCATTGTATCGAATAAATGTTTTTTTTTTTTAAATACGAAATTGTGTCGGTATTGTCCTGTCACCTAGTGTCGCAAGTCGGAATCTTAACAGTTTAAAAATGTTATTTATGTTAACAAGTTTGTGTTTAAGATTGTGCTTCCACCTATATTTCCCTGTTAGTACATTAACCGAGGCTGATTCACCAGACGTCCGGCTTGTTTTATTATCTGTTCGTGCACGTTCCATATAGCGGACCATTGACGACACTGGCAGAGTGCGACCTTACTTTTCTCGGAGTTGGCGGGCTTGGCTTTAGGCGCGGCGACGCTGAACGACTTGGCGAGGCGGCGGTGCGCGGGCGGCGTGACGTCACCGTCCTCGCGCTCCGCCCCGCCCGCGCCGCCACCTCCGCCCGCGTCGCTCTCCCACCAACGCGCGCTGATCCCTGTGCCACCCGCACCCACACTACCTTATACTACCCGTGTAGGCCACGTGACCAGAAAAACATCCTCGCAAACTATAAAACCCGCCCACTTTGTAAAGGAGCTTTTTTTAATATTTGGAATGTGCTCATTCAGGTCGTCAGTGATTGGCGCGCAAGATTTTATTTTAAGCGTAAAGAGGAACTGACGCTACTTGTGCGAAGTTGTACCAATATGAATTCCACAATGAGTTTACAAGGTTACAAGTTTGGGGTATACTAAGCTGAAAGAGAGTAATTGTAATTTGTTCTCTTTGTTATAAAATAGTGAAAAAAGATCAACTGTTCTATAGAAAAAGTTCATTGATCCTTGGCTAAATATATGGAACAGCGAATTTTTTTTAAGATTTTAGATTAGTGGCGCCATAAAAATTGTACGGCACAGTACACATCAAACTCATAGCCCCGTATACGTTGTTTTAATTTTTGAACTTTAAATAAGTCGCGGCACAGACAAAATCCATTTTTTTATTATGAAATATTTTTCTGGTCAAGCTTATTAGTAATAATTAAAAGTGCTAAGTCCCTGACAATACAGAATAAGAATTTAGAAATTACAAGCCTGTATAGTGTACAGCAAATATGTATAATATCATAGATTTTACCATCAAAGTCGTACGATAGCAATATTTATAAAAAAAATAGTATATTTATAGCTGCAGGAATAGTCCTATAAAGTAGTTTAAAATATTTCTTGGTGATAAACTCAATATATACATCTTACAAGTCCATTTTCTAATTCAAAAAAGTCATAGATATTTAAATGAAGGCTATAATTTCAACATAACAATCAAAATCTTAAAAGCGGTTGTCAAATAAACAACCAATTATAAAAAATCAAGCACATGACTCAAATTTCAAAATGAGGACAGTGGAAAATAACTTTTTTCGTTAATAAATTATTTATTAATGTTGAATCTATAGTTTTAAAAACCATTTAAAACGCATGAAATAAAGAATTTGTGAGTGTTGATAAATTCCCAAACCAAACTCACTACTCGTGCCAAATACACTCTACATACATTTATAATAGTTAATTTATTAACCCAGCATCAACAGTAGAACATCACAAAAACAATAGTGCCAATGGAAAAAAACCGTTACTAAAAGATTACTTTTAAATTTCACTCTGTTCAGTATAAAACTGCTAAGAATGAACTAAGGAGACGAACAAACTGACGCAATAGCATCGCAAAGACGGCGATCAGAAGACGTCCAATCAAAACTCACGGAACTATGACGTCACGACGTTTGATTGGGCGTCTGCTGATCGCCACGTGATCGTATCAGTTAGCGGAAACCTAAACTAGTATTATGTTAGGGTAAGTAAGGGTATCCACACGCATAGACAATAACCAGTTGAAGCTCTAATCGATACAACAATAAATACCGAGAAAAGCGTCGACGTGAGCCGCAATTCCCTTCATGGCTTTGTGGAAGATTGCGGGTAGGGCTTGTAAGCACGGGTGCTGACTCGGGTCCCGGCCTCCTGCGCCGCCGGTTATCGAATACTGAAAAAGATATCGCGCATAAAAAATCCGACCAATGCCAAAAGACGTTTTTTTATCAAGCGCAGCTAAGAACTATCTTGATTGAGCTAGTACTCATTTAAACGAATAACTCAATGATAGATAGAAAAAACAAAAATGATATTAATAATTGTTAAAATATAGGCAATTTAATTCTTATAATTATAATATTTTCTATCTAGAACCTCTATAATATTTTAGATATTTATGACTAATTTAAGAAAACAATCACAAGCAAGTAGGACGAGCCGACCGCTGCTTTAGAGAAAACTTTAATAAAACATTCGAAATTGAAGATTGAGGCGGATTGTAGAACTGCATTTATAAGACGCACAACTAAGCATATTTAATTAAAAAAATGTTTTACTTATGAGGGATTATTTATGTTTAATTATATCGGATACTTCGACTATAGTTTAATAAACATAATCATATATAAACGTCGAATCAACATAAATTTACTAGTAGAATAACAAAGGTAAGGCTTATACAAAACACAGACATTCTTTCACAGAATGATGACGGTCCTAAGTGACATCCTTACATATTTTTTTTTTAATGTTTTGTCAAGTTTTAATGGACCTTACGTGATAGATAGATAGAAACTCTTTATTGTGCACACCGATAAAGAAAAAGAGTACAGAAAACAAAATAATCTTATGAGCTAGTGCCACTTGTGGCGGCCTTATCGCTAAGAGCGATCTCTTCCAGGCAACCAATAATGGAAAAACGATATAAAATAAAGAGCAGACGGCACAAAACACAAAACAAACAAACAACAAGTGATACAAACTAGAGACAAAATGTTTTAGTAGAGATCTCAATTAATTTCTGAGATAAGCCAATTTTGAAGATTTAGTTCTAATGACCTTTCGATCTCAACTTTGGTAAATCATACCTGAAGGAAGTCAGGCGTTTGGCTGATGATATGCGGGCGGCATAGGTCTACTGGGTTACCGACGGTGTGCAAAATCCGGTACCAACTCTGCATCACGGCTTCCGGGCTCATGTCCGGTGGGATCAGATTTGCATCTTCGTCACCTAAAAGAACATAATTTAACCAGTCAGAACAATGGTATAATCTGGGTGTCTTCAAGTCTAGAGTGAATCGGTATCTTCTAGGCAAGCGTGCTCCATATTAGACCGCATCATCATTAACATCAGGTGAGATGGCGGTCAAACGTGAGCCTATTTATTATAAAAAAAATAATAGAAAATGTATTTGTGACGAAAAGTTGACGTTGCAAAAACATGAAGGTTGTTATTTTTTTCATTCAATTCCCGATTCATTTTCTATTGTGTATTTATCACGAAGTCTCAACTTATTTTTTCACAGCTCCAAGGGACATTAGACCTGAATATTTGATATTATATAATTTCATCTTAATACCTCCACGCGTTCCTAAGAAAAAGTGTCTTGACAGACAGACAGTCGGACAACAAAGTGATCCTATAAGGGTTCCGTTTTTTCCTTATGAGGTGCGGAACCCTAAAAACATTCCAACATTAAACAAATGGTATAGCAAATTGAGTTGTGAAGGGGACTTTCCGCATTTAATTTCATGCACTTCACGGAACAAATCAGTGGAAAGGTTTAATTGGTGCAAACACGCTGCGCGCTCTTGACCGTGTCGACATATCAGGAAGACAATAGAAGACATGTTTTAAACAACCATAGTTTGATTGGAACCAAAAAGACTCACTGATAGGCATGACGGGGAACAGCGGGCCGTACATATGTTTCAGCAGACGGGCAGTGAGGCACAACGAGGCGCGCGTCCATTGCTCCGTCAGCGGCGCGCGGTGCCGCCACGTTAGGCACTGCTCACGCAATGTGCGCCACAACGGCGGAGATGGGAAGCATCTAAACCAACATAAACGCAAATCATTTCAAGTGACAATCACACGTAAAACAAACAACAAATAAAAAAGTTTATGAGGCTGTAATGATTCAGTACCTGGATGACCGAGCTTTACTAGGTTTTTCATTGCCTGAAAACACGGATAAAACGTTTTCTAAAAATGAAACCTAGCTAGATCGATTTAACGCCCCCGAAACCCCCTGCATACTAAATTTCATGAAAATCGTTGGAGCCGTTTCCGAGATTCAGAAAATATATATGTATATATCCAAATACAAATTGCTCGTTTAAAGGTATTAGATTAGATAAATAGATTTGACAGAAAGTATAGAAGTAGAATATAACTTGAATTAACACATGCATACATATATGCTACTTTTAACCCGTATAATCGGTTCTCAAAGAATAGCGGTTTTGCTCCTTAAAATAGCGTGTATTCTAAAAATAAATACAAATATTTTATTGATAACACCAATGTTACGTCAATTCCCTAATATCATTACATTATATCATTTAAGAGTTTTAGAACACCGATTACATGTCAATGAAATAAAAACAAAATGTCAAAGTATACAAACATGTCAATATAAGAATATTGTCAATATAAAAAATAATTTTACTTTACTTTTTTGGTATTTCTTTTTATTTTTTCTATTCCTATTCCTCTTTACATTTTTAATAATTAAGTCTGCATGATGAGCAGCACTATAATATATATTTCAACAAATATATAATCTCAGTAAGCGTATTATTGTAATTCTTA
The DNA here is from genome assembly GCA_950106695.1 of Biston stratarius. Taxonomy (NCBI): domain Eukaryota; kingdom Metazoa; phylum Arthropoda; class Insecta; order Lepidoptera; family Geometridae; genus Biston; species Biston stratarius. The sequence goes on along the minus strand of OX467114.1, from coordinate 25,748,204 downwards.
TGATATTAATAAAACTCTTGAACTATATACGAGCGTCTACATTATCATCATCCACAGTCTTCGTTATCCCACTGCTGAGTTATATAGATCTTTTGTTATGGAAAGTGACGAGTTTTGAAACATTTTTGTTTTACTCATGCGGGATTACACGTTTAATTATACCGGATACTCCGACTATAGTTCGGCCACGTCCGGTGGTTTTGAGTGATATATAAGTAAAGCCTGCATACGTAAAATAAAATTTGTGTCATCTGCTTCGATCACGCATATTGTTTATCGTCCCTCACCCACGAACTGCTCCATAGACCTAACGAACAATAAGTGAGAACACACCTATGGCAGGCCAGGATCCAGACTTGAAACAGCACGGCTAACACGCGTTCGCAGAGCTGCGCCGCTGCGGAATGATGTGGTGCGGGCGGTGACAACAGCGCCCCAGCCGCTGCCAGCAGCAGTAGCAGCAGAGCGCGCCATTCTGCCGGCCCGAGGTCCGCTGACGCGCCAAGAGACCCCGCCAGACGAAGAACTCGGTGGCACAGGACCGCTTGCTTGCTGATCAAGTCGCCGCCTATACCAGCATGACGATACACCCAACATAAGCGTAAACGATACAACTATGACTATGAAGTTGACATGATTATAATGTTAATGCTATTGACCAGTAATGAGCGCTAATGAAATGATGTACAAACGCCCTCACTAGGTGGTAATCCTCCTTAGCAACCCGCTTAGCACTCGAGCAGTGATAGAAGTCTTTCACTCGCAAAAAAAAAAACCTTATTCTGCACAGCACACATCATGTAAACATCACTGTGCTCCATTAAGAGTATAGTGCTAGCTATGGAGATACATCATCTAATGTCGCAAGATAACGAGTGCTAAAGCTGAGATGCCTTGGACTTTGTTTTGTTACTTAAGTTCTAAGTACCACTACAATTTTCTTGGATAACGAGTGTTTTGTTCATCTAATCACAAAACATTTTCTAACACTCAGTAAACTATAGATTAAAATCTATAGTTTTCTTACGAATCTACCACCATATACCATGACATCATTTCACATGTCACACAAAGTAAACCTAAGCAAAATCTTTTCCCAAAAAACAATACCTTCACCTCAACAAAGATGGTAGACAAAACATACAACAACAAACAGACATGTCCCCAGGTGTATACTAATACAGCAGACTCTCGATAATTTTATACTAGTTAGTTTGAATCTCTCGATAATTTGAAATGTCTTTCCGGTACCTAGAAAAACATTCAATTGAAATTGAATTTAAATAAAATCAATTGATTGGAATAGTATCTTGCAATAATTTGAAGTCTGCTTCCCTACTCACTATAATTTGTAACGATTATCATGCACAGACCTTTTGTTCGGTTACATACATGTAGAAATCTATCGAAATGAGTGAGATAAAGTCGCTCACTTAACAGAAAATTACGAACTTCTTTTCAAAATAACCATTTGTGAATTGAAATCTATATCTGATCCTTTGGGTGTCAAATTATTGAGAGTTGACTGTATAATGGATGTATAAGTATATATGTTAAATTTTCTGATAATTATAATATTGTTTGATAATTATAATATTGATGTTTGTTTATTTTGTTTATAAATTCTTCATTTATTTAAAAAATAGTATCATTATTATCCACAGCATTTTAATCCCAATTCAAAATAGGCCTCTATTTTGCTGTGCCAGCTCTCTCATAGTTGCACATTAATCGGCGAAGACACATAAGTAGAGCAGATCTTGCCTGATGATAAAAGCCATAATTTTTCATTACAATTCAGTGTCACAAATGAATGATTCTGACACATGTGTCAAAATTTACCCTCTTCCAACACTGATCATTGAATAAGCAAATATACATAATCCAGAAATAAATAAACACCCGAGTTTACTTACCCAGTTCCAATTGGTAAATAAATGTGAGTGCTTGTAACAAGAAAATAAATTATTTTCAAACCAACTTTTAACATGTCCTAAAAATATAAATGTATAAATCCACATAGCTAAATTATTACCAGCAATAATTCTTATGTTTCTATATGTATATCAAGGTGGGGGTGACCTACTCTTATCAACAGGAAGCACATTTACCTGTTTGCCCCTAATCTAAAACATATAAATATCGAACCAATGTAATTTTTTACTAAGACTAAAAATCTAAATCTAATATCACAAATGAAGGAATTCATGGTTGACATTCAAATTTACATTTAATTTCTTAAAACTCTCTATACAATACACATGCCAGAAATGCAATTCATTGCCATTCAACTTAATAATAAATAAACAAATGAATAGAAATCGAATAAGTAGTAATAAAACCAGAATGTTTTTGGAACTGGAAAAACTAACAAAACATAAATAACAGAGCCGAGTAAGTTAATGTTAAAGCCTCATGGGAACTCAAAAGATAGAAAACTTCAAGTAAACTCACTTTCATTGGGTCTCGGCACAAAGAGATTCTGCAAATGCCTCAGTATCTTCTTGGCATAGACGCGCGGCGCGGCAACAACTGGGGGCGGCAATGCTGGTGGGGGCGGCATCGCCGGTGGCGCAGGTGGCAGAAGCGGTGCGAGCCATGCGCAACACACTCGCACACAGTCACGCAATGCCTCGTGCTCTTGGAGTGGAAGAGAGAGACCGAAACGGATCACTTCTAATACCCATTCCACCTAGTGAGGAAAAAGAATAATTTTTTTTTTGTAAATACCGTCATATTGTTTCAAAATACCAAATTTCAAATCAATTACACCTGTAAAAGATGTTCACATCCATTCAATACTAACCAGCAAATGACTAATAATCTTCAAATGGCTAACTAAAGAGACTTTCTTAAATCATAGCAAAAAAACAGATCAATCAAGTCACTTTTCAAATTTTCTAGTTCCCATTCCAGGATGTGTTTACAATTGTTGACATGCCCGTCTCAAGATGAGAAGAAGCCTGCACCAAGCCTTGAATAGTTTATAAAACATGGCAGAACCTGATTGCAATTGTATCATATGTCAAGCCAAAATCATGCATAAAAACATTTTAAAAGGCATAAAAAGCAGATGGAACTCTAAAGTCAGAAGTTATTTCAACCTACAATCAAGTAATTTATTTGGAATAATTAAGGAACTATATTTATTCTCAAGATATACTTATGTATTGTATACATGTCCAAGAAATGATTAAGTCATACTCATACATGTTCAAGAGTAAGTACCTCAGCATCAGTGGTGAGCACACTGGGCTCTGGAGAGGCGAGTTGCTTGACACAGGCAAGTACCACATCTCTCCCTCCCACTGCACCCAGCACCCCACGCCCGCCACCCTCGAGCGGCAATGAGCTCCATTCTGAGTACATGCCGCCTGTTTCCACGTTCTAAAAAAATAGAAGTTTTTATTTTCATTTTGCAAGTTCAGATGTTTAAAATATCAATAAAAATAAATATCTAAATATCCTGCAGTATTTTTTTTTAAGCTACATATATATATTTTTTTACCTACATACAGTATACCAAAATAACTGATTAAAAATCGCATGTAAATCAAGTCTAGACCCAATAGGCGTTGCAAGTTATAGCTATATAAGTAGTAAAATAATTCTATTTTATTATATTCCTATTAGCTTACCTTATGGTTAACTCTGTTGAAGATTCCCACATTCATAAATAATTAGTAACGGTACCCTTTGCTACGGGTTACACCTCACAACACAACAAACGAGACCAAAACATCAGCGATCTCACTAAGATTGATTTCAACGATTACAGTTGTAATATGGATTATAGGGTAACAAATACGGAGAATTCTGCAAGTTTAAATGAAATCTGAGTCGCTATTTTTCCAAATTTGGATTTCATATCAACCTGTTTTCTTTTATTGTTTTATTTACTTTTCTCTAATATGTATTTATGACACTCCATCTGTACTTGCTGTTTTTTTTAACTTTATTACCAGTATTGCCATCTATTTCATAAGAGTATATCTAAGCCAAATTAAAAAAAAACACCACATTGCGATAGGCTTTTGTGTTACGGTTATTCATATTAGTCATTACAAACTCTACACAGCTCGTCAATTATTTTTGTATCTCTCTGCTGGGTAAATGCCTCTCTCTTGTTATGCCATCTGGCGCAGATCTATGCTAATCTGGTCCAGGTTCGACCCGCAACGATGACAATATCGTCGACCCATCTTGCGGCTAACCAGCCGACCAACGCTCTGCTAACCGCTTACCTTGCCAAAGCCACCACTTTGTTGCAACCTTACGCCACCTGTCGTCACTTCGTCTAGCAACGGGTCTTGTCCAGCCCCACTCGAGGTTTATAATTGTGTTACCAACAAAGGTAATTAGTAAGTTAAATTATTTTTGCCTTTAAATTTTCAAAAACTTGCTAAAGACGATGGAAGGACATCTTTAGTGATGTCTTAGTTTTATCATTTGCTCAAGTAGTTTAAAGTACACTTACCTGGCAATTCAAATCCATGTGTCAGCAAATGAAATGTCATTAATGGCATTTTCTTTTTATTTTCTTCTTGGCATCGCACTCTGTGCATTCTACCAGTTTCATATGTGTCTATATTTTGTGTGCAGTCTTCAGTTTCCAGCTTCTTTATAGTCAAAGTCCAGTCTTGGTCAAGTCCAGTCAAATCTAGTCATGCTTTAGTAAGGTAGTGGTGACTTTATTATAAGCTTTGATGGAGTTTTGAAAGCCACACGAAGTCATGTTTCACCATATTATATCACTTTCCCACACTTGCGCTTTTAATTCGGCACTTTATGAATAAAGCACCACTATTTTTATGTATAAACACCCGAAAAAACACAAGTATTGGATAGAAATATAATTGGGCGACACAACTCTTACCGCGTTCCCGCCAATGCTCCCAACCCAAAGACGATCAAAGTCATGTAAGATCATACACTTTACCTTTACCAGCAGCTCTAAAAGAGTTTTTTAAGCAACATGAAAAGGCATATTTCACAACATTACATCACTTTCTTACCCTCGCGCTTATAATTAGGCACTTTATTAATAAAACATCATTATTTGTATGCATAAACACTAGAAAAAACACAAGTTTAAATACTCTAATGCGAGGACTCCGGCTCCAATGATTTTCATGAAATTTAGTATGCAGGGGGTTTCGGGGGCGATAAATCTATCTAGCTAGGTTTCATTTTTAGAAAAGGTTGTTTTAACTGTGTTTTCACCCGAGCAAAGCTCGGTCATCCAGGTACTTTAACTATTAACCAGTAAATACTAAAGGCAATTAAGGTGAAATAGTGCTCTATTTATCCAGACGAAGTTTTAATGAAATGCAGAAAACAAAAATAAGATGTTGGAAATAAATACTAAATAAATATAATAATTAAAAGATATAAAATGTTCAATACATCAAAGCAAACAAGTTTATAGTTAAACCATAAACTATTTTTATACAAGATTAATTAAAAAATTAAACAATTCGGTAATTGAATAAAAAAATATAATTATATATTATAAAAAAACATTTAAATGCTGCACCTTAACAAATAATATACAATAACCATGAATAAGTATTAAATATGTACTAGTAGCTTAAGCAAATTACAGCATCATTACAATTAAGACAAATCAGCTTATAACACACCGGTAAAAATACTTGATAAAAAAACATAGAAGTGTAAGAAGTAATACTTCCTAAGCTGTTTAGCATAAATGCTCTATTGACTTTCATCACTGAGTTAACATAAGTATACAAGAACAATGTGACATAACAGAGTTTTTAAGTACCCACAAGGACATACAAGAATGGAAAATTTTAGAAGAGCATATCCTTACTTTTGAGATCTTTCTTACATATATAATAGACTAGAATTGCAAAATTTAAGATCCTTACATGATCCATGCATTTCATACTTTTTATTTTTATAAAACTAGAGACCCATTCTAAGAATGTAATTATCAAATCAGTCCAAATAGCACCAAATCCTCTGCACATCACTGCTATCATATATTACAAAGTATTATCAGCTAAGCTTAGAAACATATACAAAAATAGTAGTAAATGGAATTGTTGTAAGTTTATTCTTCATCCTTTCCAATAGTCAACTCAGATTTTGCTTCTAATTCCAAATATTTAGTTTTCCATTCCATTACTTCTTCTTCTAACGCTTTCACCCTATTTTGTTCTTTTTCTAACAGAGCTTCAGTGAGTTTGTGGCTTTCAATTACATTTTTAGCTTCATTAGTCTGGATTGTGTTTGACAGCACAGTACTTTTTGCTAATTTAACTGTTGCTTCTGCTTCCTTTATAATTTTTTCTGCCTTAATACTGAGTTCGTCTTGAATAATAAGCATAGTAACAAGTCGCCTGATAACAAAAGCTAGGAAAATACTGAAGCCTGTTATATAGAAATTCCTTTGAGCTCTGAAGAGCTTTACTGATCCTTTCATTTCAGCTGCCAGGTGAACATGTGTACCATCAGTGCTATGAGAATACTTTTTGATTTCTCTAATAGCATCAAATAAGAATAGACAAAGTACTCCAAGCAAGACATAAAAATAGACAGCTGCATGTTGTTGAAACATTGAAAATATCTGGGATTTGAAGAACCGATTCCATTTTCTTGGGCTAAAAATTGGCAGCATCATAATTATTACTATAGCAATCTCTAGATAGAGATAACCGGCTATAAATGTCCACTGGATAGACATTTTTATTTATAGATACCTATGTTGATGATTTCACAATAATACTTGTTGGCTGGTTGTTCTTGGTTGAAGAGAAGTTTTATAGTCTTAATGCTTTATTAGAATTCCTTTTAAAGTGAAGTAAAAAACACAAGCACACGATTTTTAATATCACAACAAACAGATTTTTTATTTAATTGCCAAGACCAAGAGATGAAGAAGAGAACACAGCACTGACAGTGTTACCAACTCTCAAAAATATTTCCTCTTGAAATCTAATGCCGGTACCACACGTTCGTCCAACAGTCGAACACTCCAACATGACTCGAGTCTGTCTCGATCAAAACCGACCCTCCACACAGTATACACGTTCCAACAGTGTTCCCAACTTGGGGGTATTCCCCCTAAATTTAGGGGGAAAATAAAACAGGTGGGGTTTTTAGGGGCGTTATATTTTTAGGGATTTATGACTGCTTATTTTTTACTAAGAAAAATAAAGGTATAAACATATAGGGTCTGAAGTTATTCAATCTAGCCATAGTAATATTCTAGTCTAGTAATATTTATTTGTTGACCTAGCGGCTTAGCAAGATCCAGTACGGTTCCAGGTTCCTAATTACTAAGTATGCGGAGTTGAATAGAAAACAAATGTCGCCATAGTGCTTACCATAAACATAAGACAAGTGATATTAAAACTACTCTGTGATGACTGGTGGTTACGTTATCTATGCTTACTGGAAATAAGTTGATTTTTGTTTAATTTAATTTCGTTATTGTAATGCTGTGTGGACAACCAATTTGTTAATTATGCCTAAAGAAAAGAAGAAATACATATGACGTTTAGGGGTTTTTGCATAGCTTTAGGGATAAATATTTTTGAGAGTTGGTAACACTGCGTTCTAATCTCATTCTCTATGGACGGTCTATGCAACTCCTTTGATCTGTGTACGATTTACCGCCAACAGAGCGATCGCGCGCCAACACGCTCCAACACCGTCAAACACGCACGAACTACCCCTCCACACGTGCGACTGTTCGACGGTTGGACGAACGTGTGGTACCGGCATAAAGCTTATGTTAAAACCCCCTAAAATCACAACTGTTACTTGAAATTCCCCCAAAAAAATAATATAATTTAAAAAGAACTTCCAATATAAGTTCATTTCCTTTTAAATCTGCATCTGTTTCCCAAATCTTTGTGTACTTTTGACTGTATTTCTCCTTTTCTTTAGGCATAATTAACAATTTGGTTGTCGACACAGCAGTACAATAACGAAATTAAATTAAACAAGTAAATTAATAACAATCAACGTATTTCCAGTAAGCGTAGATAACGTAACCACAGTCACCACAGAGTAGTTGTAATATCTCGCGTCTCATGTTTATGGTAAACACTATGGCTCAGAGGAATAACAAGTAGTGTTTGATCTGAGAATAACAAGCACACTATGGTGACATTTGTTTTCTATTCAACTCCGCATACTTAATAATGACAACAAATAAATATAATTGGCTAGATTTAATAACTTTAAACCCTATATTTTATACTTTTAATTTTTTAATTTTTTTATATAAAATAAGCAGTCAAAAAATCCCTAAAAATACCCCTTAAATATAACGCCCCTCCTGGGAGTTTTGGCGGGAATGCGGTGAGCGTCGTGTCGCCCCATTGTATTTTTTTCTAAAACTAGTGTTTTTTCGAGTTTTTATGCATAAAAATAGTGGTGTTTTATTTATAAAGTGCTGAATTACAAGCGTGGGTGTGGGAGAATGATATAATGTGGTTAAACATGACTTTTCGTGTTGCTTCCAAAACTCCATCCAGAAGCTTATAGTAAAGTCGCCACTACTTTACTTAGGCATGACTTGATTTGACTGGGACCGACTGGACTTGATCAAGACTAGACTTTGACTGTAACTATAGATGATAAAGAAGCTGAAAAATGAAGACTACTCACAAAATATAGAAACATTGAAACTGGCAGAATGCACAGAGTGCGATGCCAAGAAGAAAGAGAAAAAAAAAAACGCCCCTCCTAAAAAAACCCCACCTGATTTTCTCTCTAAATGTAGGGGGGAAAACCCCCAAGTTGGTAGCACTGAGCACAGATTACCTATGAAATACTGCGTATTTTTTAAAATAACGTTAATGGTCTGGCTACAGAGGCCTTTGAATCATGTCTTTATTTGGAATTAGAGCACTTCATGCCTTGTCTTCAATTTGAGGATAATAGAAGAAACTAAAAATTTATTTAAAACAATTGAAAAACGATAGATGGTTTCTAATATACAGACGATTAAAGTTTTCAGTAATTTTTTTATGCATTTAATTTTAAATTTGACTATTAAAAAACCAACAAATAATATAACTAAAAAATAATATCTAATATAAAAAAAAACATCACTCACTAGTCAAGTCACTATTGCTATTAATTTAAAAAAATGTCATCAGCTGTCGTTTGTTCGTGTCTGTCTAAAGAATTTTTAATAAATAAAATTTTAAAATATTGAAAAGCGATGGCTAGTATAGAATTGGATATTTGGCGAGGCGAATGGGGCCTTGCTTCGATTGATTTAGAATGCTTAAAAGTTCTGGTAAGAAAAATATTAATTCAAGAAATCAACATAACCTAAATGATTCCGAAATGTACCGGTTTGAGTTTGATTAATAATTTTTATGTGCAGACGTATATGAAATTTATCGGAGTTCCTGTGCGAGTAAGAGAATCAGGCAATCCATTTTTCACACCCAAAGGCACTCTCCCAGTAATGAAAGACGGCCGCAAAGTCCTTACTAATTTTGAAGAAGTTGTGGAACATTTGAAATCTTTGGTAAGCTTTGCTTAATTTTTTAATATTTCAAATTTTGATAAAAGTTTGACTGTCTTTATCCTTATAATATTATAAACTTGTTCCTATCTTAAGAAGCAACAGTATATGTAAGTTACTAGTACCTGGGTGATCAAGCTTTGCTCAGTGTATGCAAAATAAAAAACTTGCCAGAGATGAAACCTAGCTAGATTGTTTTTTTTGCCCATATAGCAATTTTTATCAAAATTGTCAAAGCCGTTTCTGAGATGTCAAAATGCAAATATTGTTATTGCAAATGTTGTTAAATAGAATATGATAGATGTGCGCCTGGAGTAAGAATTGAATTAAGTTCTAAACTTCAGTTTTTAGTATTTTTAATGAAATAGCAAGAAAATTTGGTATTGATTGGTGCTATCCTCTTTTTTGTCAACTACCCTTCTGTGTCATGGTGGTGCCGGCCTAAGAATAGTACCCCACCCTCTACCCGTGGTTGCCGCAAGAGTCGGCTGAGGGATGTAATTCGGAAAATGGGCAGCAGCATCTTTCCTGAACAATCACACCTAACTGCGCTCGCCAACCCACCTGCCAAGCGTAGCGAGTATTGGCAAAACACTCCCAGGAGGAGGCCTATGTCCAGCAGTGGACGTCCTATGGCTGATGATGACCCTTCTATTATTGTTGAGAGTGAATTGTTATACTATCTCTTCTGTTGTCATCATATAACTGTACATTTATTCTACAGCATTATAGTACAGACGTCCACCTCAATACAAAGCAAGCTGCAGAAGCTAGCGCTTTTACACAGTACCTTCGAGACAAGCTCTATCCTGCCTATCAATATGCCTGGTGGGTTGACGAGAAGAATTACACAGAAGTTACCAGATCAACATATGCTAAAGCATTACGTATACCATTCAACTTCTATTATCCTTCCAAATACCAGAATGATGCTAAGGAAATGATTGATGCATTGTATGGAGAACATACAGATCTTAAGGAAATTGAAAAGACTGTGAGTTGTGTTTGTAAGTAGTTGTAGTGAGCAGTCCAAGAAGCCTGCATTTGCATGCTGGGGATTCTTTCAGGAAATTTCAAGTCTTATTTAGTTTTAACAATATGACCTTATTTTTCACTAAATAGCTTTGGTTGTATTGTTTTTAACTTATTGAAACAAAGAATAAATGCCAATGTATGATATTAGGTCTTTAAAAAACTGTAATATTATTAATGTAAGTTTTATGTATGTGTGTGTGTGTATGTTTGTTCCAAAAGTAAATTTTTCTGTTGGCTTACATTTTGAAAAAAAAACCTATGCTTTAAAACAATTAAATCATTTAAAAAAGAATAAAATTTTATAATTAATGCTGACCCTTATGTTGTAATTTTTAAGTCTTAATGAGTTATAGTGCTTGTTAAGCAACCATTTCTGTGTAAACATCGCTACAATAACTATAATTGCTCATGCATACCTTTAGGAGTTTGGTGGCACATTTGCACTTGGTGGTAACTAGCCACACAATAGGAACTTTGGTTCTAGAAAATACATTTTCTAAATATTTACTCCCACATATCCATTGTCAAATAACAATTTCGGAAGCAAGCCTGTTGATTTTACATTTTAAACATGTCTCCACTGTAATTTTCATAAAAAAACATTTTTTACAAATCCTTACAGATTTACAATGAAGCAGAAAAATGTCTGAAAACACTATCAGATCGTCTCGGTGAAAGCGAATACTTCTTCGGAAACCGACCATCATCGTTCGACGCTACAGTATTCGCGTACCTCGCGCCACTAGTCAAGGCTCCTTTCCCCAACGGTACTCTGTCAAACCACGTTAAAGGAATTGCCAACCTGTCTAGATTTGTGGCACGGATCAACCAGAAGAACTTTAGACATGTTACAGACGGTATGCTTTTATATAACTATGATATATTTTTAAAGGACTTTTTCATATTATTCTAAGTAGGTTAAGTATCTTGAGACAAAACTCTTTCCATTCCGAATTTCATTTTTTATTGCATAGTGAAGAAGTAACAAATCTACCAATACACTCAAACTTTCACATTTGTAAATGATTTGATGTAAGGATTTATCTACGACATTTTTACCCGACTGCTAAGGAAGGGTGATGTTTTTCGCGTGTATCTTGTAAAAATATATGCAAGTTAAAATATTTAATAAATGCAACTACGGAGTGAATTATAATTATTGTATTGTATCTACCTATAATGGTCTAATAATATTACATATACTTATATAAATATGTAATTATTAAACTGCTACCCTCATTGCATTCATCATCATCATCATCATCTCAGCCGTAGGACGTCCACTGCTGGACATAGGCCTCCCCCATTGACTTCCATAAAGACCGGTTGGAAGTGGCTCGCATCCAGCGCGTTCCTGCAGTCTTTATGAGGTTGTCTGTCCACCTTGTGGGTGGACGTCCTACGCTGCGCTCGTCAGTCCGTGGTCTTCACTCCAGAACTTTGCAGCCCCATTGGCCATCAGTTCTGCGTGCTATGTGCCCTGCCCACTGCCAACTTGCTAATCCGCTGGGCTATGTCGGCTGATTGCATTACATCTGTGGCGCCAGAATTTAAGCAGTAAATAACATGACTGATTTTAAAGAAATAAGATCTACATTTGCCGACCTAACAGAAATCTTAAAAAATCTAAATAATTATATTTCAGAGTACAACAGACAGAACGCCAAGAAGCAGTCGACGGGCACGCAATCGGACCGCGAGGCGGCGAACTTCCCCAACCAGACGCGGAACAAGGTGCTCGCAGCGCTCTTCGCGACCGTCGCCATGACGGGGTACGCCGTCGCTAACGGCATGTTCCAGGTAACACTTCTAATATTACAGATATATCTATGCTTATAATAAAACTGGTGGAGGTAATTCTGTACATTGAAAATATTTTGGAAAATTTAATTGGAGGGCACTTTATTTTCGATACTGAAGCATTAAAAATTTTTTTGTCTATATGTCTGTCTGTACGCCGAAACTATTGAAGGGATTTGAATAAAAGTTGGCAAAAATACATAGATAGGTTATACAATGTTTAATGTGTTACAAAAAAGTAGTGTTCACTGCTAAAAAGCACTTTTTTATCAAGCAATCAAAGGAAAAATGTCTGATTAGTCTCTACGTGTCGTAATCGATTTTGCACATTTGGACATGGACATTCTAATAAAATAAAAATTCACTCTTTCTTCATTCTTCTTTTATTTTCTACTAGCTGCACCCCGCGGTTTTACCCGCGTGGTGATGATGATGAAAAGTATCCTATGTTTTATTCTAGGGCAAACAAAATTAAAAATTTTACATGCAAAATTTCATCCAGATCCGTTCAGCCGTTCTGGCGTGATTCACATTTATAATATTAGTGGGATTTTAAAGTGTACATAATTAAAATAAGCGCCATCTATTGGTTTAACAATTTACTAATACGACATGGACAGCGTAAAGCCAAAACGGCTAGCAACACCCATAGATAATGGCGCCATCTAGACCCTCGCATGACACTAGATAATATCCCCGTCTATGTAGCACCGTTTCTTGCATGTGGTAATAATGTATCTGCTCTAGTATCTATGTGTGGTAGTACTAAGATGAAATTATTAATTTGTGCATATAAAAAATTAAATGAATGAACTTTTACTATGGGAACAACTCTTATATCGCCAAGAATATAAAAATAAAAAATTGAACAAACTTTCGGTTTAGAAGTTACACGTTACGATATATTTGCTTTCCTTTTATGTTTGTTTCCCTATACTTAAAAGATTTTATGCTTAAACCTTGTCCTCCACTGTGTACATTCTATAAAGCATAAGATAGTTCAACTATGCATAACTTCCATTACATATAGTGACTTTCAGGCTTACGTATAAATGATGTTTCATTGAAGTACACTGATTCCATAGTAAAAATCTGTAAAATGTTTCTTAAAATAGATTGTCACGTCTCCCATCCCTGTAGAGATGTCATTCCACATGTCATATTTAAAGTTGAACTCTTATTCATTCTCACACATTGTTGTCAGGAGCTGACGGACTTCGAACAGTCGCGCGATTACGACGACCTGTTTGAGAATGAGGAAGAGCACAACTGACGCGCGCGGCGGCCGCGGCGTGCGCGCCGGGCATAACTACCCCTCCCTCTTGCGCTACGGGGGTAGCTACCCCGCCCGCTCTGCGCGGTTGGTGTAGCTACCCCACCTGCCTTGCGCTCCGAGGGTAGCTACCCTAACCCGCATGCGCGCTGCATCACCCCTGCGGACACCTTCCATCTACATATATCTACGAAATACCTAGGGAACATCCCTTAAAGACAGTGTCAATATTCGTGGGCGAAAGAAGTAAAGGGGTCGCACGAACTGAGGCACACTAAGTACTAGTATTATATTATGTCTTTATATCGTATATATATATATCTTTTCCCTAAGCCAGAACAATTAATGGAGTTACTCCCAATCACAGCATAGTGAACACTAAGTGTGTTCAGGCCACAAGTGAATCGAGATCTTTTATGCAAATATTCTCCATCAAAGCATCTTCGCTTAATATCAGGCCGTTAAACGCAAGCGTAACATAACAAAGAAGTGAGTTATTGTTCTCAATCTTCTCTATTTTGGTGCCTCAGTTTGATTAAAGCGAACCTCCATTAATATCTTTCACTCATGATTATAGATGATAATTCGGCATACCGTGTCATATTTAACGCAGCTTCAGCAAGACTATTCACAGTATAAACTTATTCTGTTAGAACATGAGACAATATGTGAAAGTGCAATTTACGCTTTGACTGATTGTGAGCAGTACAGCGATAATAAGTTATGAACGTTTATTGAGTTTTATTTCAATGTATTAAAGTTGTTATTGCCATCTCGATAGTGCCATGGCGTAGTACCACTTACCATACTGCATATGCGAGATTGCATTTTTGCATGGTATTAAATGTCATTACATGCAAAAAAGCCATTTTTGTTCAAAGCTGAAAAAATTAAAGCTTAGTTGCTCATGTGTTAATAAACAGTACTAGAATGCTAAAATTGTATATGTATACAGGCTTATAACCTTGGGATTACTATGTCGAAAAGGGATTATTGTACATATTATTGTGAACAACTTTTACTAGTTGTTCCCATAGGCATTGCTAGGCATTTAATGAGAGATCATAAATGATGCCTTGTAATAAATAATATTGCAATTCATTTCTCCTTTTATATATGGTCTGGTCTAGTATCTATCTTTAGTTAAGTTGAAAGTATGGTGCAGCTATGTCTATAGTAATATTATCTTTTCACGCCTAAACGATATCGATACAGTTTTACAAGGAAATATGTTTTAAATTAAAAGTAATTTAACAATAAATGATTCTTCAATATTATCGACATTTTTAAGGTAGGCTAATAAGTTTCTTGGGTTGGGTGGTTTCTAGTCTTCCCTTGCCCTCTCCTGCAACGTCCACTCTTGTTCCATGCATTTTGTTTAAGGCCAATGACATTTTTCTGTAGTTTTTTTGCGATTCTGGGGTTGTTTCCATAGTAAAAGCTGTTCACAATGATCTCTTTTTGGCTTAGAACAACCCAAGCATATAACCCTGTACAATATTGTAGATAAAATATATATATATATATAACAGCAATACCAAGCACTGTAATGATTTTATTGTAGTTGAAATTTGAAATCTTAATTTTGTATGGATAACTGACGTTGAGAATGTTTAGTAAATAATTTTGACAAAGTTTGATGCGTGAAATTTTTAAGATGTTAAGGGTTCAACACCAAATGTTATGTTCCTACTTGTTGGATAATTGTAAATTATTGAGATTGTTAGAAATAAAGAAAAGTTACTAACACCTAATGGATAAATACATTTTTTTTTATGGTAATCCGGCTAAGTGTTTGACCACAGCACACCTGATGTTAAGTGACGGTGTGTTCGAAGATGGTAAACACGTAGCCTGGAATGGGAACTGTCTCTCAAGTAAGCCTGACGGAACACACCGTTAAGTGTATGGCAGCAGGTTTTCGACGAGAGGGTGGTAGATAGCCAGTCGAGTACTAGACAGTACCCTACCACCATGCTATTGTTTCTTAACGATGCTGTCCTTCACCTGCAGCTCAAGGTCATTGTTGGTATGTGAACCGGCCGCGCTAACCATCGAGCTATCATCGCTACAAAATGATTGAATGAAGACTCGTTACACACATATCTATTGCATTTAGTGCTTGTGAGCATGGTTTAGGATGAACATATGAATGCCTTTCGAATGATATGGAAGAAGCACTGCCTTTATATTTTAGATGTACCAGACCTATTTTTAGTACATCAGCTTGTAATATTACAAGAAAATCTTTTAATAATGTTATACGTTCAATGATTAATAGAACTAATTAATTAATGCAGTTCCTTGGTCCATTATCATTAATTCTTATTCCGGTTATGCATTTCAAAAACAAAAAGTTATAATCCGGACAGTTTGCGAAAACGTAATCTGTTTATGCGCGTTTCTTCGTAAATTGGCCGAACTATTCAGACTAGAATAATAATAATTGTCTCTCGTGTGGAAATGAGTTGACTTATAGACGTAGAGATGGAGGATAACTGCTTTCGTAGTGGATGTAAATTTTAGTTTAAATGGTTGAAAGTATTTTATTTGCTGTTTGTTGTTAACTTATTGGAGAAGTATGAATAAAACGTGGTTCGTTGACGAGTTTTTTTTCTTGTATTCTTATTATTTGACTAAGAACGATGCTATACGTTTTGTAGGAAAGTTAGGCATTTTTTTTTCAATTATAAGCAATGCTTATAATAGGTAAGACCGCTCGTATTTAAACTAAATATTACATGGATTCCGGTGTTAGGAGGTACCTACTGTCGCTAGCGAAATGACACTCGCCGTGTATAGAATCTATAGGTATTTATAAAGATGAATCTCTGTTTCCCTTGGTCACTTTACCGATTTCATTTGTCTTTTTTAAGTTTTCTAAAACTTCGTAGAAGGTTCATGCAAAAATAAAAATTGAGAAAATTACGCAGAAAATTGGAAAACTTCAGTGCTTTTTTGATAAATTCCACGCGGATGAATTCGCGGGTAATAGCTACTATCTTATAAAAATGTGCCATTGCAGCGATGCCCGTCCGCACATTTCAAATGCGATCGATTGCAACGGACGTCTTAATCGTCGCTGTTAAAATACCAATAAATCTATGTCAATGACGGTTGTCAATCTGCTTATGAAAATGACGTAAAACCTAATACTTTGTTCTAGCCGCCACCACTGGTGGCTGTTTTAGTGGTGGTCGTTGGAAATTAACCCACAGTCGTGTTACTTAAAATTAAATTCTGGGTTTCACTGCAATGGTCATGGACAGGCGTCTCCGTCACGAGCGTCTTGTCATATTACTTGGTGGGATAAAAATTATTAGAGTCGGAAACGATATCGAACTATACATATGAGAAAGACCTAAGTTTTTAAATCTCTCAGCGTTGGGCGCATTGGAGCTGGGAGCGGACTAAGGCAATCAATCGGCTCAGGATCGCGCGTAACCGGTTCGAGAGGATCAGACGGCTAAGAGCAGCCGCGGAAGACAGGACTTTGTGAACTGGAAACTGCAGCAAGCGTGTAAAAACAATGCTATGTATCATAGGTACCTCATTCATTCTACTGTTGCTGGTCAGAACAGGCGCAGATCCAGGATTTGGTTCCCTAGGGGTCTGCCCTGCACTCTATGTCAAGTTTGATGGTCGGTTATAGTAAGTAATAATTATTATCATTTTGAATGTAGTACCCCACTATTTTCTACATTGGTGCCCTGGTGACGATGTGAAATGACTGTAATTGATTTAAAAAAAGGTTGTGATCGTTGAAATATTTGTTAGGAGATCGTCCTTTTTTAGTAAATATTTTTATAATATTACAAAAAGTTTTGATTCATTCATTTCACATTTGATTAAATAAAACAAAATTATGTCCAGACATCAGAGAAATATAAATATTTGAATCCATATTAGACGGCACATTACTAAGACGTAACGTATGTTACACGCGCGCCGTTCAAATTTTTCGAGATTTTAAGAACGAGGTAGAAAATCCCTCCAATCCCTATTAAATATGTTCATACGTATCAAGGTTTCTTACACAGTGTTCCTATCTTTGTCTAACCAAATTTGATATGATCTTACCAACTGCTTCGAATTCTCTTCTGAACAATGAATTTATGGTTGTTCTTGGCAGGCCTTTATATAGAGAGTTTACTGTTATTTATATATTCGTATAGTTTCCACTTCTACATAATTATCATCCGCAAAACCTAATTTAGGTATGGTGAATTCATTTGCGAGGTCATAATAGAATTATGTTTTATACCTCTATATTCTTCATAAAACTTGTTATTTTTAAATTTAGTTATCTACTCTATTATAGTAGGTATTATGAAAGTACAACAGTAGTTCCTAATAGCATAATCTCCGGGTGCAACTACCCAAAAGTTGATACTTATAAAAAAATCTAAGTTGATCATGTATGTAACTTTATTGAAGTATCTATTTTTTACTGTCACTATAAAGTTAATACTTTGTAAGGTGCACGAATGTGCACGTTACGTGCGAAACGTTGTTTGAGGCTGAATTATTGAAAATAATTATGAGTTAGTAGTGTAACTATGTGTTAGTATTAGTATAATTATGTGTTAGTAACTAGTAATATATTTGTAATAGGTAGTAGTATAATTGTGTTAGTAGTTAGTATTATAATTGAGTAAATAGTTAGTAGTATAATTGTGTGTTGTTAGTAAATAGTATAATTATGTGTTAGTAGTAAATAGTAATATAATTGTGAGGTAGTAGAATAATTGTGTTTGTAGTTAGTAGCACAATGTGTTTGTGCTCGCCCAACCAGCCTTTTTTATATCTCTATAGGAGTTTGTATATTATACTGTGGAAACGGCTCAATATTCTATGTATGACTTACGCATTTGTGTAGCCTCAAGTTGTTTGTTGTTGTCGTGTTGCGAAGTATTTTCGTACTAGGAATAATATGTGATTTATATCTTATATGTATACCATGAACACAAAAATATTTATCTATAACGATTTATATGAAATAAAGAAAACAACAGTAATTTAATAAATCAGTTTTATTCTCATTCTTTGAACATTTCTTCGTTTCACATTGTCAGGTACAGTTGACAACAGAATTTGGTCGATATTGTACAGCACTGGGTTAGCTCGAAACTGTCCTGTTATGGAAGATTCTAGATCGTTGATGGCACATGGCTGTGGAAATTTTACGAAAGGAAGCTATTTTTTTTAATGAAATAGACTTGACATACGCCGACTTGACTCAAAAACCCTTTAAGCACGGTGCGCTGTAACTTGCTCAATAAATACAATTAATAATGTTATTTTTAGGTAAGTTTTACTAGATGGTGTAGTTTTAAAGTTGTTTTCTTTGTGGCTGCTGCGGTTTTGCCCCATTTTGCCAATTTGTAGGGTCAAGAACATAGAGTGCATACAAAGTCACGACAACGAAAGAACGGAATAAGCAAATAAACAGCTTAAAATTAAGTTACGTTACTTAATATTTGTTTCACGTAGAATTTACACGTAATTGTGTACAACCTACATAACCTACTGTATATTGTGTACAACGGGTTTTTGAGTGTAGTCAGAGTACATTTGTGTGCGGAAGTTTTATATGAGATAAGTTTAAGTTTCAGCCAAAGAGAGAGTGTTGTGTTGACAATTTTAATATTGAGTCTCAAATATACTATAATATTAACTTAACCACTCTCTCTAAAAGCTTTCAATGGAGCCCTAGTAAAGCTATACATGATAACAGTTGATAAAATAGTTAATTATACATCAATAGATACAGGCTTATTTCTAAATCATACATCTATACAGACTAAAAATCTTTTAAGAAGTCAACAATATATTCTACTTACTGACTTGGCAGTATTCACATAATTTACCTTTGTAAACGAATAAAAATATTTTAAGAGCCATCTATCGTTAAAACACGTCATAATTTTGTGATGCTCTTTCTATTTAAACTATCTACGTATCATTAATTAATTATTACAATAAGTGCTAACGTTGCTTCAGCCGTAAAAGAAGCATCATACAATTAAATAACATTAAGACGTATCGATGACCGATACATGTTTTAAATATACCGTCAGTTCTAATTTCAATTATTTTTTCACCGGCCTCCTACTTTAAAGACACTTGACGATTATTAATAACTCTTTCAGGCGCAGAATACTAATATAGATTATGATTCCGATACACGATTTTAGTCCACCGAGCATCAGTTAAAAGTGATATAAACGCAGTTAAGTTCTCATTGGGTACCTCGTGACAGCTAAAGTTAGTATTTTTTCTGTCTTCGTAACATACACTGTGAACAAATTTTGGTGACTGAACAAAGATCTCATTATGTGGAATCTTTATGGTGTAACCTGTGCTTTTAGGCAAAACATTAAAGCTTACGAATCTCTTTACCAACCAGATTTCGATTTCGATGACCAATGAATGTGATGGAATGTCTACAAGACAAAAATGGTTGACATTTTGTGAAAACACACAATTATGAAAGCGAATTTGGTCTATTTCAATTTTACAACAGAATGGACGAAATCGTACTTACTAGAATTTCAGCTATCTCTTTCTAATTATTATTAGAAACTGTGAAGATTGCTTCGCAAATAATACATGGACTGGACTCACTTTAAAAAAAAAATGTAACGATACGCTTACCTAATTATTTATAAACGAATAACAACGAAGTACACAAACAAAAAACACGTAGCTGCCGTAAGTATTTTATGTACAGGAGATATATTTACAGACTTTACAAGTATATATTTATATTGGTAACAGATTTTGACCTCTACATTATTATACGAAACTAATCCCATGTTAATACGGATTTCATCTGTTAGGTAATGGTGGCTATATTGAAAACAAATTAAACCGGTTTTTATTTTTGTCTCCTTCGTTTATTGCGGAATAATTAAAAAAAATAAAAATAATATAATTAGTTTCGTACCATAACCAAATGACGTAGGAAAAGCTAAAAAAGTATTTAAAAGGTGCAATGTAGTCGAACATTGTTGAAGAATACTTCGTTATTTTTGGAATACTTTGGAATGGCCCAATATACATACATCAATAAAAAATTGTTTGAAATACTTTATTACTGCAGCTTACGAAACAACAGCTCTTTAGCAGTAGCGTGAATGGATTACAAAAATACAACTTAGTTTGTTCTAAGAATTAAATTCTATATCTTTTTTGTGTTTCTCTTTAGAAGTCCAAAAAGTTGGGAGTATATATTAGAATAGTTTTGATTGTATTCTATAAATTTCTGAACAGAATTAAATTTGACAGAGGTCTAAAATCGCCGTTATCTTTTTAAACAGTATGAAACATTTATTTATTAAATGCTTATAAAAACGGGGTAAATCAAGATTTTTTGCACTGATGTTTTCCTTGAAGGAACAGATTCAATTCAGAATCTCAAGCATGAAATAATAATAATGACACAATAGAAGAAAATCTTTCGTGTATAAAGTAAATTAATATTTAGTTTAGTTCTACTGAACTATCTTTCTATTTTTTTAGCTATCTTTACTATAATTTTTGGACGGCTAAGGAAAAACACTATATACTCTTCTAATATTCAATTCCTTTTGACGCGGAACTAGAATAAATACGCGCGTACTAATCTAATCTCAGTTCTATTTACAATAATTAAGTTATAATAATGGTCATCTTTCACTGTATCGAGTTAACACCACATCGACCAAAACCAAATCATCGGAATGTGGAGTCTATTCAGTTGTATACAAAGCAGATTTTCAGGATGCAGAAAAAATCTACAAACGCCAATTATTTTTTGACCAAAGGATCATTATTTAAACTGACATGTAACACCTTTTATCGTGTACTTTACACGATTTAAATCCTTAACTATACCGCTTTCATAACTATAAAGTAAAGTTGCTGTATTAATATTTCATAATGCTCTACCAGGTTTATGGTTCGATTTCTTTTTACACTTTATTTGCATCATTAATATACATTCTACTATACGTTGCTGAAGAGGCCTTCAAAATTTTGTTTTTAGCCAATCCGGTGTTGAGTTGGTGTAGTGAACGATGACCACAAGTCAGTTGTTAAAACATAACACAATATATTAGTTCTTTATACTCTAATACTCATAGATGAATGGCATTAGTTTTATTTACGATACTTGTTCGTTAACGTATTGATCTATTTATATTATTATTTTCTAGTCTATAAGGCGCTTAACTGTCACAAGCGGTAACGCAGTATTGTAATGTAATCACTTGTTGACTAAGCAATTTTCGATGATGTTTTCATGCGGGGAATGACAATCGCGTAGCAATGCACATTGCACAAGGCCGTGCTAAAATATTTAACTATCAACGTTATACCAGAGCTGTCCAAGCCAGATATGTTTTCGGGCCAAGACAAATACATTAAATTTTTTAAGAAAATATAAAAATACAAGAATCCCATTGTTGTATTTAATTTTAATCGACTTTTCATATCTAATTAATCTTATGCCGTGGTGGTGCCGGCGTAAGAATAGTACCCCACCCTCTCTACCCGTGGTTGCCGTAAGAGTCGGCTAAGGGATGTAATCCGGAAGATGGGCAGCAGCGTCTTCCTTGAACAATCACACCTAACTGCGCTCGCCAACCCGCCTGCCAAGCGTGGCGAGTATTGGCAAAAAGCCCCCAGGAGGAGGCCTATGTCCAGCAGTGGACGTCCTATGGCTAATGATGTGTGTGTGAATCGAATCTGTAAAATACACGGAGACTATTACAGTTAAAGAACTCGCTGTAAGATGGAATGTCTACTTGTTACACGATTATCATCCCAACCCTGAATACAATTACGGTGCAAATTAATCTGGCGCGTTGAGTAGCGACTGCGAGTCGAGTAGTTGGCTCGCGTCTATGAGACTTAGCTGCATGGAGTCGAGGGCGGCGGTGACGTCACCGCGGTGCAAGCTGAAGGGGTGGAAGCGGGGCGCGGCGGCGCGCGCGGGCGGAGGGGACGCGCCGTTCGACTGCCGGTTGGAGAGGATGGAGAGGGATTGCAGCTTCTCGTTCAGTCGGCTTATCTGGAACAATTATTACGTATAATATACTGCTTGCTGCACCCGCATGGAACTCGAACGTTTCCAACAAGTTCCGCAAGTTTTCCAGCATTAAGTAATTACGTGAGGTGATTTTGGCTATTTTGACCCCTTTGACTCTTCTCCTGGTGAGATGTCATGAGATTTTTCTCAACAACCCCCAAATCTTACCTGAGATTTTTTTAAATGCATACTTACGTTTAATCTAAATAAGTTAATCTATGTTTGAATGCGTTAGGTATCATAAAAAAAAAGTTTAATTCTTTTCACATAAGACTATTTACGACTAGTTTTTAAGATTTCTAAAAACGTATTCTACAATCACAGTCAGAAAATAGAATAATAAAATATTTAAGTAATGAACTACTAAAATTCGTTAAAGAATATTCATTCCAACTCAACCCCCGGAGACTCGTGTATGATGTCAAGAGTGACTACTGTTCACTGATTCATTTTAAGAGATTATATTTTGGTGGAGAAACATTTCTTATTTAATTTAAGCCAGTTTTCATTTTGCGGAAAAGTATTAATATTCCGAGGTGATTAAATATCTGCCGAGGCCCCCACGTGAGATTCGGCTTGCCCATAAACGCCATGTAATATTAATTGTCGTGGGTGGGAATCTAATAACCAACATAATACCCTTCTTAACGTTGGTGTGCCCGACAGGGTACATATTTGATAATGTACCATATACTTTTTAGGGTTCCCTACCTCAAA
Organism: Biston stratarius; assembly: GCA_950106695.1. Taxonomy (NCBI): domain Eukaryota; kingdom Metazoa; phylum Arthropoda; class Insecta; order Lepidoptera; family Geometridae; genus Biston; species Biston stratarius. The sequence continues at coordinate 25,724,792 of OX467114.1, read as the reverse complement.
AAAAATATGGAACCCTTATAGGATCACTTTGTTGTCAGTCAAGACCCCTTTTCTCAGGAACGCGTAGAGGTATCAAGCTGAAATTCATATCAAATACTCAAGTCTACTGTCCCTTGGAGCTGTGAAAAAATCAAACTTCTAAGCCAACGCAATCAAAAGATACAGCCGTTTATGCTGCAAATTTTCGACACTCGCAAGGGAATCAAAACCTACAGGGTACTTCCCGTGAACTTAGAATCTTGAAATTTGGCACGAAGCAACGTCTTATAGCACAGATAAAGGAAAAATAGCGAAAAGCATAAATTACCATTAAAAAAAATACCATAACTTTTACTTATGTTACGCAGGTTTGTACGGAACCCTCGGTGCGCGAGTCCGACTCACACTTGGCCGGTTTTTTGTGGCTGACAGGCAAGGTGTTTGACCACAGCTCACCTGATGTTAAGTGACGGTGTGGTCGAAGATGGTAAAGCACACCTAGCCTGGAATGGACCGTTAGATGTCCGGCGGCAGCTCTGCATGGAAGCAAGGGATGTGTTGAATGTTGAACCTGTTGGCTGAGCGCCGCGTTGAACACGTGGTACTGCACGGGCCCCGCGTGCGGCGCGTCCAGCGGCAGCAGCCAGCGCTCGTAGCACTGCGACCACACCTCCATGCCGGCCACGGACGAGCACGGCTCCAGCCGCGGCAGCTGCTCCGAATACTTCTTCGCCGGACTTATTTGAGCTGGGGGGAACCACAATGACACATTTTTTATATTTGACAGACTAGGTAGTATTTCAACCGTAGGTAGTTTGCTGTGGTGGTGCCGGCGTAAGAATAGTACCCCACCCGTGGTTGCCGTAAGAGTCGGCTAAGGGATGTAATCCGGAAGATGGGCAGCAGCGTCTTCCTTGAACAATCGCACCTAACTGCGCTCGCCAACCCGCCTGCCAAGCGTGGCGAGTATTGGCAATACCCCCCCCAGGAGGAGGCCTATGTTCAGCAGTGGACGTCCTATGTGGACGTGGTAGGGTACTTTCTAGTACTTGGCTGGCTAGCTACGCCAAGCATCTAACGGTGTGTCTCGACAGCCTCACTTGAGAGCCAGTACTATTCCAGGCTAGGTGTGCTTTACCATCTTAGACCACAAGTCACTTAACATTAGGTGAGCTGTGGTCAAACACCTAGCCTGTAAAAAAAAGGTGTTTGACCTTGATGTGATGTGTGGTCGAAGATGGTAGACACACTGTTAGGTGCTTAGCGACAGATTTTCAACTTAATAGCTAGCCAGTTTTTAACCGACTTCAAAAAAGGACGCGCTTTTCAATGCGACTGTATTTTTTTAATGTTTGTTACTTCAGATCTTATGACTGGGTGAACCGATTTTGATGATTCTTTTTTTATTTGAAAGCTGGTGCTTTCCGTGTGGTCCCATTTTTGGTCCAGTTCTGACAATGGCATCCATGAGAAAACCATATGAGGTCGGCTTTTTTAATATTACGACGTTTTCCTTCACAGAACCGATTAACCGATCGCATTAAGTATTGAGCTATCATCGCTACAGAAAAAGCAATGAGACGAACGAGGCGCTCTCCTGATGGTAACTCTTACCATCAGAGCGCTGAGAGGAGTGGTGAGTTTGGTTGGTGGCTTAGAGTTGTTTAAAATTATCTGAACAATGAACTACTTTCAGTTTGGTACCACCGTTCTGTGTAACCCTGGTATAAGTTAACTATCACTAACGCCTTAATTTCCGTGTGTTTATACTCACATAGCCTCTGTTTAGGTGTGGGCGTCACTTGGTTGCCCATGTACAGCGGGTTGTAGAACATCGCCTTGTCTTGTTCTGAGAACTGCTCGCCCCAGTCCCACACTGGCCGCTGAACGAAATTCTGGAAAATAAATACATTTAAAACAAATATATTTACATTTACAATTAAAAACCGACTCCATGACCAACAAAATGTATTTCGGACACCAAAAGTTTTTCCTATATTAATATTGGATATTATCCCATACGTGTATATAAATATGCTATGCGTACGTGTGCGTGCGTGTGTGTGTACGCATGTGGTGTATGCGTTTGTATGTATGCGTATGCGTGAAGTGTGTGGTTGTGTGTACTTTTGCGTTCTTGATTTCATGATTCATCTAAGTAAGTAAGCATATGTTCCAAATTATCATAATTAAATATATTGAAATAAAAATATGTCAATATACATATATTTGCTATAGTTACCTTTTGCACGGCCAAGTCTCGGTCCCTCGCGCAGTTGAACAGAAACGTGTCGAATAAGTGGTTATGGCAGCAGTCCCAAAGCGTCGTCAGGTAAGTTTCTGAACACACATTATAATGTGTATTAACGCGGTGTATTTCACCAGCCTCATTTGATAGTCAGATCCCATTCCAAGTTAGGCGTGTTTGTTATCTTTATAACCACACTGACATCAGGTGAAATGTGGTCAAACTTATAGCCTGTGACCAGTAGAAATATGTTTGAGATCAATCTTTTTACTGCAGGTTTTTATTTAACTTGCAATGTATGTTTGTATAGTTCAAATCTTTAAGGTAACCATATCAAATTTTACAAACTGAGGTTCCTTAAAAGTAAGCGTAATCCATCCTAGACCACATTGTTGTTCAACATCAAGCAGGATATGGTCAAACGCGAACCTATTTTAAATGAAAAAAAAAACACTTTCACTTTGACTGTTTCGGTTTTAATGACAATGCATTTTTATGGTTGGAATAATCTGATTCTACACCCAGTGCGGGCTCTAGACGAAAGAATTCTTTAACAACAGTATAGACACTCACATTTTTTAGCCAATCACATTTGAAAATGTGAATATAAAAAAAAACGTTTTTGACATGGCAATCATTCTTTTACTCGTTAGAAAAACATTAAATAATAACTCATAAGCATTCAATATCCCGTTTCAGGGCATAAATGAAAACACTAAACTTAATCATATAAGTGACTTACGATGTCAGGTGTATTCAATATCCTACTCATATACATATATGCCGTACGAAAGGCTCTTGATAAAAATAAAAAAAAATTATGGGCCGCGATTAATCTTCATTTCGAATTAGCATCCACAACATATAGAGATATATGTATGAGCAATATAAACAACTAGCTGCAATGGTCGTGGACATTATCTCTAAATAAGTAGGTTAGTTATAAATGAGTTATAATCATGGTTATTTCTAACAAGGTCAAATGTTCAATAACTTTTATTAAATTTATATAGAGGTTTAGCACATTGGGCATTTTGACACTACAGTAAAATTATAGTACCTGTGAACTGGAAGGCGGCAGGGAACTGCGCCTGCAGTTGCCACACGCAGTCGAGGAACAACAGGAACACAGGGGCGGCCTGCGCCGCGGCCGCGTCCTTGGCTGTCGGCTCCTTGGGGTTGCCGGGCCGCGGGAGCCCTAACCTGAAACGAGCACCATTTTTTTAAGCAGATATCTTCACTTCGAATATCCGACCACAACATATGGCGAAATAGAACAATTATACAGTTGTGTGGTCGAAACTTATTTTTACAGGCGTTAATTTAACTTGGAATGTATGTATGTATGTTTGTTTGGGTGGAATCTTGCAAGTAAAATTTGACCCACTTCCCGATGTCCGATTGGACTCAAATTTGGTGTACTTATGTATCTTCCGTGACAATACAATGATATGGTACCATGGAGCTGGTTTGATGATGGAGACGGAAGACGACCATAGGAACTTTTGAACTAAACAAGATAAACCCATCGAGTTTGGGCCTAATTGATTCGTCTTGAAGAGCACTTTATGCCTATATCCAGGGTATGATAATGAAACTAGAAGGTGGCCGCGGCATCTCTGTGATATAACAACAGAATCCCACCGAGTTTGGGCTCGATTGATTCGTTTTGAGTAGCAACCTTTAAAATACTTTACAAAAAAGTAGAAAAAAAAAAAAAACCGTCTTTTTTTGTTTTTACTTGTGACAGGCTACGTGCTTGACCACAGCTCACCTGATGTTAAGAAACGATGGTTGAAAATACTCTAAATAATATAAAATATTGTTGAGACTAACCATCGAAAGTATTAAAGTAATAATCTCCAAAGCAGCGATGCCCTGGACTTTGTTTTGCTACATAAGTTCTGTGTATCGCTGCAATGGTCATCTCTTACCATCAGGAGAGCGTCTCATTCGTCTGTTTTTACATATTAAAAAAGAATTCGTATTCAAAAGCGTTGTCTGTGGCGTAGTTGGTTACCTATCGCAGAAGGGATGTCCGAGGGCGAGCCACTCCTTCTGCACGAGCGACTGGAAGCCGGAGACGGTGCGGAAGTGAGGGTCCACCAGCAGCTGCGTCAGGGACGACACCAGAGCGCAGTAGTCCACGCCGTCTCCTGCGAACAATATTACTCACAAGTTACCTTTATCCAGGGTTGCAAGCTTGGGTATACGTTGGAAAAGGTAATTATCCTTATCAATCACAAAAAAGATCATATGTTACACATTTTGGCCCAAAGAGTCAAATACGTAGCCTGGAAACTAAAAAAAAAGTGCAGTGTAGGTACATTCATACCTTCTTGCAGTACGACGGTGGCGTTGTGCGAGAGGTGTGTGGCCGCCTCGTCCGCGAACGCGAGGCAGTTGGCCACGTGCCGCAGCCAGCGGCTCGAGTCCAGGATGCTGTAGTACTGCGAGTCTTGAACCTGGAACCAACACACTCAAAGGTTACGACCATATCAACAAACAATTACTGCTAAATATATATATGTCTCTTATGTATTATGTTTAAAATGTTTTCCCCCTCTTATCAGCACCATCATCTTTAACTAACTATAGAATCCTTTACATACTGAGGTTGCCTGGAAGAGATCGCTCATAGCGATAAGACCGACTAGTGTTGAATATTTAATTGTTATAATTGTCTGTAACTGGCATAGACAATAAAGAGTTATATTATTATTGAATTATTTATTTACTTAAATATGATTATATGAAACAATAAATATTATAAAACATCTAAATCTAGTGCCGCCGGCAGCGGGGAAAGGCTCAAACTGCCGATAGTTAGGGCGGCAGAGTGAGAGTGCCTCCTCAAAATGCGCGCCGTGTCAAGAATCATTGCCTTTTCGATCTAACCCTTGACCCAATCATCTAGCGAGTCTCAAATTATTAATAGTACCTGGATGACCGAGCTTTGCTTAGTTTTTTTAAGGAACTTGAAGAAAAAGGGGAAAAAAATAATCACCAGGATTCAAACCGGAATTCTTCTGGATTCGGGACCGGCCGATTTCCCACCTGAGCTATTAAAACCTTTTAGGAGGTGGCGAAATTTACCTTCGCATTCTAATGATATTGTAACAGTTTTTCATTGCCTGAAAACACGGATAAAACGACGTTTTCTAAAAATTAAACCTAGCTAGATCGATTTATCGCCCCCGAAACCCCCTGCATACTAAATTTTATGAAAATCGTTGGAGCCGTTCCCGAGATTCAGATTATATATATACATACATATATACAAGGATTGCTCTTTTTTTTATATGTAACAGTTATGAAACGAACGAGGCGCTCTCCTGATGTTAAGAGATAACGCCTGTCCATGACCATTGCGGCGATACACAGAACTTTGAGTAGTAAAATCCTGGGCATCGCTGCCATTAATATTATTATGCCATAATTATTGCTCATTACTTTGAGATTAGATGGTTGGTCTCAATAGCCCTGTAATTTCGCTAGCTGCAGTACCCTTCAAACCGGAACACAGTAATGTTTGCACACTACTGCTTGGCAGCAGAATATCTGGTACTGGTACCTACCTAGACGACCTCCTGCTAAGGAAATCTACCAAAATCAAAATCAAAAATTCATTTATGAATTAAATTAAATTCTTTTATTGAAATAAAAACGTCAAAAAGCACTTACATTTATATATGAACGTTAAGTTACATGTTTGAATCTACCACCGGCTCGTACACTTATTACACTTCAACTGAGAAGACTCCGGCAAGAAACTCAGCAAGGCATTTTTTTTTTGTGGATCTTTCTTTTCATATTAGGTTACAGTTTACAGTTTCAAATATTAATACATTATGCTTACTACAATTGTCACTTAACCAGGGGAATGCAAGTGCAGAGAGAAGCTACTACAACCATATATTCCTGTCTTCCACGTAATGAGCCACCTTATAGTAGGCTTTGTCAATTAACCTCTGCTTTATAACGTAAACCACCAAGTAAAGTAATTTAGTAATTTAAAGTTATGTGATAAGATATATTAGATGGATAGATAGATAGATTATTATGTATGAGCTCACCCAGAACCCTCCGAGCGTGGTGGGAGTGCAAAGCTCCACGAGTTTCTTGTACGAGGCTTGCAACGTCGCCAGCGGCGGCAGCACGTGCGCACTGTTCGTGTTAACGAAGCTGTTCCCGCAGAGGTAGATCACGTGCGGCGGCGTCAGCTTAGGGTGCGATCGGCGGACCTGCCCACGAACATGATCATTAGTTATTTATAACACGGCTACACAAAAAAGGAGAGTAATGTTTTCAGGATTCATGTATGGGGCCGTTCAAGTATTACGTAAGCACCAAAGGTGGATAGGGGAGTCTTTACTTTGCTTATTTTTGTCGACATTGAGGATGACCTGAATGGTGATAATATCAGCAAAGTCGTATAAATTATGCTGATTGTTTGGTTTCCTTGTTATCGACACACCACGTTTTAGCGAAATGACTGCTAATTAAACCAATATTTACTTAAGTATAGGAGAGGGAAGTAATAGCTTTGCTTACTTTTGCAGACAAGGGGGAGGGAGGAGTCAATAATTACTAAAATTCTGCTTACGTAATACTTGAATAGTCCTTATGTATAAGAGTTTTGCCGTGGTGGTGCCGGCGTAAGAATAGTACCCCACCCTCTCTACCCGTGGTCGCCGTAAGAGTCGGCTAAGGGATGTAATCCGGAAGATGGGCAGCAGCATCTTCGCTGTCTACGGTATATGTATGTGAGAGAATGTTTGTTTGTGCAATTCCATGTTGTGCTATTTTTCTCCAAAACTACTAGTCCGATTTTGATGCAGTTTTCAGTTATGCGTTCTGGTTTGATTGGTGCAAGTTCTTAGATAGGTGTTACGGTGACAACTCACCAGGGGGCACTGCTGAGGTCGTGGTTTTTTTTTTTTTTTTAATTTTGTTACTTTTTATTTGCTTTTATTTATTAAATTAAATTGGTTCACTAAACTGGGCTTTACATAAATACATATCAGTAAACATTAGTGAAAAGCAAAAATTATAATGCGCGACCTTTCCGAAGAGAACACTGCATACACAAGAATAATTACATTAAGGTACACCAATCGTTAGTATTAAGTGATATGGTAAAGATTATTATGGAAAGATTTGATTTTTCCTGGTGTAGTGATAAACATATCTAAATTGTTGTGACACGAGAACATCCGGTACAATGGTGAATGTTGACAATACACGGTCCGACAAAAATAAAGGCTAAATGTTTTTATGTGTCACCTGTTCCAGGAGTACGCTCTCCGCGGTGGCCGAGGAGTCGGTCTGCAGCAGCTCGCCGCTCCGCAGCAGCGCGGCGCCCTCCGGCCGGCCCCACACCCACACGGGCACCCGCCCCGACCGGAAGTGGCGCGCCGACTCCATCAGGTTGTAATCTGTAATTAAACGAAAAACTTAGTCGCCGTATGGCCCGGGGCATGCACAATAGGAACGCGATAAACGGCATGTTCTCCTGATGGTAAGAAATAACGCATTTGTAGCGATGATAGCTCAGTGGTTAGCGCGGTCGGTCCACACGCCGAAGGTCGTGGGTTCAAACGCCAACAATGAGCTTGAGCTGCCGGTGAACGAAAACATCGTGAAGAAACCATAGCGTGGTGGTAGGGTACTTTGTAGTAATTGGCTGGCTAGCTACCACCCTCAAGTTGAAAATCTGGCATTTTCACAGTTCCATTCCAGGCTAGGTGTGTTTACCATCTTCGACCACACCGTCACTTAACACCAGGTGAGCTGTGGTCAAACACTAAACACAACAAAAAATGTCCATGACCATACCAGCGATACACAGAAAAGAGAAAAGTCCAGGGCATCGCTGCTTTGGGCTCATTACTTTGAGACTTGATGGTTAGTGTCAACAGCACTGTAATTTCGCTAGCTGCAATACCCTTCAAATCGGTACACAGTAATGCTTCCACACTATTGCTTGGCGGCAGAATATCTGGAGTACTAGATTGATAACAGGGCAGTTTATAATTATTTATTTATTTATATTATGAACACCAATGTCGTGTACATTATCTCATGACAAAAAGTAAGAAGTACAAAATAAGTATACAGTAAATGTCACAAAAATTATAGGTGCAGACAGCATGCAATAAAAACAATAATTCATTAATAACTAATACAAAATCAAATGTCAAAGAATAATCAAACAATAATAAAATCAAAAATAAAAATAGAATTATCCAATTTACATGTCAATTTAAACTTTTTTTTTTTTTATAATTTAATTTTCATACTCATGTAAGAAAGCAAAGTGGCAAGATTGTTTTGTTTGATAGTTCGAACGTTGTATACAAATTTACTCAAAACTGAGATCGTTAGACGGCACGTAGAGTTGATCTAGCGCGTATACTCACCTAGTACAGAGCTGGGAACAATGAGCGTCTCTCCCGCAGTGAGCATGAAAGCGTCCGAAGTGCCGTTGATGCAAGTGATCCGCCAATGCGGGCACCCGCACCGCTCCAACTCGCGCTTCCAGTCACCTGCGCAAATAATCAAAATTACATATTTTTAAATTAATATATTCCCTTCACAGACACTAGGGCCGTGGCCTTTTTCAACTGTTTTTATTACAATATTATTTTACTTTATATATAAATACAGGGAGAGGGAAGTAAGTTTAATCTAATCTATCTATGTATATCTATCTATCTAATAAATAAATAAATAATAAATATCGTAGGACATTACACACAGCGCCATCTGACCCCAAACTGATAGAATACATATATACTTTTTTTTGTTGTAAATATTTACTTATAATACATACAGAACACCCAGACACAGAACAAACATTTTGTTTATACCACAAAATGCTTGTCCTAAGTGGGAATCGAACCCACGTCCTACAGCTCTACAGGCAGATATTCTACCAATGAACCAAAAGGGCTGTCAAATGTAAATCTATCTAATACCTTTAAACGAGCAATTCATGTAATATATAATCTGAATCTCGGAAATGGCTACTACGATTTTCATGTTTAGTATGCAGGGGTTTTGATGGCGATAAATCGATCTAGCTAGGTTTCAATTTTAGAAAACGTCATTTTATCCGTGTTATCAGCCGAGCAAAGCTCGGTCGTCCAGGTACTTAATCTTATCTAAGGTTAAAGTAGTTACAAGTTTGTGTGTATAGACCCGCAAGCAGCACCCGAGCCCGAGTATGCCGCTATAATATATTATGACGATCAAAATGACGTTTAATTGTTAAAACAATAGGTAGGTAATTATAGTTATTTATCAGCAGATTAAAAAATAACATTTATCCATGCAGATGATTTTGTAGCGATGATAGCTCAATGGTTAGCGCGGTCGGTTTACACGCAGAAATGATGGGTTCAAATCCCAACTGTAAGATTGAGCTGCAGGTGAAGGAAAACATCGTAAGGAAACCATAGCATGGTGGTGGGGTATTTTCTAACACTCAGCTGTCTGTTCAAGTTGAAAGTTCAAGTTGAAAATCTGGCACCAAGCACTTAACGGTGTGTTCCAGCAGCTTAATTTGAGAGCCACTTCCATTTCAGGCTAGATGTATTTACCATTTTCGAACACATCGTCACTTAATATCAGGTGAGCTGTGCTGTGGTCAACCACCCAGCCTATCTACCATAAAAAAAACATGAGTAATCCCGCATAAGTAAAACTGACGATTCAGCGTCAAAACCACATTAGTTTTCATAATAAAATTGAATTCGAATAGTAAATAAATGCGAAAGCAATCTTAAATCCGTCCTCTAGAGTTATTACCTGGTCTAAGGAACATGTTCATGTCTGGCGGGAGGGTGGGGTAGTAGGGTTCTCGGTATTCGTACGCGAAGAGTAGATCGTGCCGCTTGGGGAATGCGTGGTGCATTAGTGCGAGCGCGATTTTACGCCCATTGTCGATCGGAGAGTTAGCGAAACTGAACGTTAGGACTTTCATGTTCTGAAACAGAAAAGAACTAAAGTTAAATCACATTATGTCATATAATTTCAAATGTATCACATGTATCATGTCAAAAATACTGATTACATGTCAATGAAGAAGAAACAATCCTGATTAAGAGAATTAAAAAAACACAACTAAGAAACATATATTTTTTAATGTAAAAATAATGAGTCTAACGAGACGCTCTCCTGATGGTAAGATATAACGCCTGTCCATTACCATTGCAGCGATACACAAAACTTTGAGTAATAAAACAAAGTCCAGGGCATTACTGATTTGGCGCTCCTTACTTTGAGACTTTCGATGGTTACTAATAGTCTCAACAGCCCAGTGATTTCGCTAGCTGCAGTAGCCTTCAAACCGGAACACAGTAATGTTTACACACTACTGCTTGGCGGCAGAATATCTGGTACTGCGGTGGTACCTACCTAGACGACCTCCTGCTAAGGAGATCTACCACCAAGTAAAATAACGATAATAAACAAGGATATTTTTTTAATACTAAATAGGTTTAGGATAATAAACATTTATTTAGTCACATATTCGTACATTTACTGGGTATTGTTAATATGCTAACAAATTTCGCAACCAGCATCTCAAACGAATCTTTTTTTTCCAATGACATAAAAAATACATTTTACATTAATCGAACAAACAGGCCAAATAGCACGGACATCAAATTGCGTTAACCGCGAATACGAATCATCAGTGTAAAATCTCCTTAATACGTACGAAATAAATATATATCTGACGAAAGATTTTTGGACCACGTTTTGTGTATTTAGGCTTTATTGAATCACTGACATCATCGCTTAAAGAAATATAACTGCAATGCGTTTTCCTATAACCTTGACTGTAAAATAAACGTCTAATTCTCGGAATACGGGTTATTTTGAACTAAGTTACTAACAATTAAAGTATTACAGCGAACGTATCGTGAAATCTGATTCATTATGTTTTTTTTTTTTTTTTTTTTTATAATTGGACTCTAACTTAATTCTAATACAGTTCAAAATCACTTAGCTATATATTTGTTAGCAGCGAATCAGCGGTGCTCTAGACTTTGTTTTCCTACTCAAAGTTCTATATATCGCTGCAATAGTAATGGACATACGTTATCTCTTACTATTAGAAGAGTATATAGCTTGACTTAATACATACACATTTTAAAAAAATACGCCATAAAGTTATGATATAAGTTGTGTATACCACAGACACGAAAAAAGATAATCGACACGCGGTTTTTTACATAGCTGTATCTGGTATAAGATTTCCCTATGTAACATTCCTAAGATCGAGTCCAATGAGTCAGATTAGATAAGCAGCTACAAATCTTTTGCTACTTCGATACAAATATTAATGAATCGTTTATTCTCAATTGAACCTAAAATCTGTAACTTTTAAGTTTCCTTTTGTTTTAATTTCTATATTAAATATAAAAATTAAAATTAAAAAACGTGCCATAAATAAACCTTGCTTCTAAAGCGTCTGTGTTTGTTTCGATACCTTCCAATTCCGAGGTGCGTAAATGTTATCTGTTGTGGTCTGGTATGCGATGATTGGCCTTGGTCTGTTATCAAATCATACTTGTTGGTGCCGGCCACATTACTTAATCGGCTTTGATAACAGAGTCCACAATTTGACTCCACAATGTTAGGCGAAATCGACAAAAAATAAATTAGACATAGATTTTTTTAATACTTATTATTTTGTAATAAAAAGAGTTTTGTAAAAAGATTTGAGATTTTTTTGTAGTCTAACAAAATTACACTATTATAGTTAAGGGCTATATTCAAAGATCGTTTAAACTATTTGTATGAGATGAACTATTAATATAATAAACTGTAAGTAATTATGAATGTATGGTTGCCTGGAAGAGATCGCTCTAAGCGATAAGGCCACCAACTGTTGCACTTTATTTGTTTGTGTTTTTATTATTTATATTCTGTAATCTTGGTGTGAACAAGAAAGAATTATCTATTCTATCTATGAAGTATAGGTATGTACCTGAAATATAAATTTAGCGTGTTTCTATATTACTACTGTATAATGACGAATTTTTATGGTGTCCTCTTCGTTTCTTTATGATTCCTTGACGATACCCTGGACTTAAGTTTTGTGTATCGCTGCAATAGTCATGCGTTCCGAGTATCTCTTACCATCAGAAGAACGTCACATTTGTCACATTACTTTTACATAAAAAAAGAATCCCGCAAATGTTCAGAATACTTTGATTTTATTTATTATGCTAAATCTTACACTCAAGTTTGTTTATATTTCATTGTACTTTAATCAGTTTAGTATATACCAATCTAAATTTTAGTGTTGCAACGCTATAAAAAAGTATCTAATTTCCTCAACTGTGTTGTCCCGCTCACACAAGGTCTCTCTGCGTCATAAAATACCTTACGTTACGATAATATCGACGTAATCGGAACTTTACTAAGCAATAAACTATTATTTTATTTAAAACCTTACTTAGAAACGTTTGATAAGTTCGTGGTACGTAACGATAGGATAATACATTATGTATTGCGTAAACGATAGGAAAATACTTTACGTAGAACGTAAATGATGGGAAAATACATTAGGTAGTACGTAAACGATAGGAAATACATTCAAGAATAAATTGTATGACTTGTAATATCTATATGTATGTTTGTTATACACACAATCATTAGGAATAATAATAATTGTAATAAAACATACCCAAACAAAATTCATAAACTTTATAAACACTTAACACTATTTAACTATTCACGTTAATAAATAATTTAAAATATAATATGCCGTGGTGGTGCCGGCGTAAGAATTGTACCCCACCCTCTCTATCCGTGGTTGACGTATGAGTCGGCTAAGGGATGTAATCCGGAAGATGGGCAGCAGTGTCTTCCTTGAACAATCACACCTAATTGCGCTCGTCAAACCGGCCTGCCAAGCGTGGCGAGTATTACCAAAACCCCCCCCAGGAGGAGGCCTATGTCCAGCAGTGGACGTCCTATGGCTGATGATGTGTTAATAATTTATCGATTACTAGCGACCCGTCCCGGGTTCGCCCGGATGTATTCTCCTATTTGCATATCCTCGTTATTGACACACCCCGTTTTTTTCTTCCTCTAATCCTTTCCATCCTAAGGTTGGCTGGAAGAGATCGCTTTTAGCGATAAGGTCGCCAGTTGTTACACCTTTTAACTAGTTAATTTCTTCTGTATTATGTAATTTTAAGTGTGTACAAGGCAGGCAAGGTAGATGGCAAACGTCCCAGAGGACGCAGTCCCACGTGATGGTCGGACCAAATACGATCTTCTCTAAACATCAACTTCCACAATGCCCTTCATGAAGCTAAGGATTGCAGCAGATGGAGGGAAATCGTACGGGAGAAACTGATGCAGCGGGGGAGTCACGACCCTCAGTAATGAGGAAAACGACGCGAGGAGGAGGAGGAAGTGTGTACAATAAAAAGTTATTCATTCATTCATTCATTCATGTAATTGATTTTGGCGATTTTATTATAAAACATTGAATTACTCTAATTAGGATGACTGTGTTTGTATATACATTTTATACATACCTTTCGGAAAAAATTACCTAAATGACAGTAAAAACAGTATCCGTTGCGTGGTTTAGAAGAAGCAAGCGGAGAAACAACCAGACGCGGAAAGAAACATCGTTATATACTATTTAGAATAGTTCCATGCAAGAATTAAGTCAGTTTAATGTTCATAAATTAATGGATCGATTATATTACATTGGTAACAAAGGACTGTTTCTACTATTCTTTTGAAAGCATTCGCGTGTAATTTAGATAAGGCTCGTGACAGTTTTTAAAACAAGCTATTTTGTTTTAATTGCCTTGTTTTAACCGAGTCAAAGCAGGAAATTCTCAATTCGCCTCTATTTTTTTAAATGTTTTCTCTTTCTCGAAGTTGGAGAACTAAATGTAACTAAATGTACGTGTCAACAACTTCAAGAACCGAGCTCCCAACTGATACTGGGGTGGGCGCAACACGGGCATTAAACATTACCTTCGTCTTGTTCATGTTCATTTTAAGACCCACCCGTGAGTGTTACTCGATAAAGCTTATTCAAATAATTTATAAACAATGTTTTACCTTAAATAATTATTTTTAATCACCTAGTTATATTCATTCTATCATACTATGCCTTGGTTTATAATTTGAATTAATGTGTATTTAATATTCGCATACATACACACGAGTTGCAACCGATGATAGCGTAATAGGAAGTCTAACGAAAGCGAGGAGATAATTCATCATGTAGCGCTCACCTTGCATATGACCTGCAGCCCCTTGACCTTGCCGGGCATGTCTCCGTAGGGCATGAGCCGGCGGCGGCGCACCGGCCCGCCGTCCGTCAGCCACACGGCGCCTACGCACGTCAGCGGCACGTCATACGTGCCTAGTAGGTGGTTGCGTTGGCTGTACTCCTGGAAGAACAGCTTTTTGACTTAATATGGTAACGCACGGAATCGTAAACACTGTAGCAATGCGGGACTGGAACAAGCCCGAAACTGTGCACTGGCGAGTGCATCGAAGTATCAGCACAATCCTCTTGTCGTTCCGTTAGGCTTTTCGACGAACCAGACCTAACAGACAACCGTACCGTTCGATTTAATCGACTGTTCCTACTACGTACCTGTCATCTGTGGAATGACTGAAATACTTCAAACAAAGGGTGAAAGCCCTAAAAAGGTAGTCAATCTACTGACAATACTCTAGGTATTGTAGGTGCCAATAGGCGGTGGTGACCACTTCCAATCGGGTGGAAAATCGCGTGTTTACTAAATTCACACATAAAATACCAGATTACCCAGATGGAATTTGATAAGAGAGAAAACAATAAATCCTTTTATGCTATAAAAATAAAGGTGACCTTTGACCACATATTGTGATATGCGAACGAAGTAAGTTGCAAAAGAATGGGGCAAGATGCCACTTGGGTACAATATGGCGGAATCAGGATGACATGACCGAGGCCCTGAGGGAGGGGAAGTGTCTCAGTTCCATTCCGTTCACGTCCAGCTGGGACAAGTCACGGGTGCGTTAAGAGTTGAAGTGGAGGTGGGGTAGAGCACTGGGGCGATAAAGGTGCGGGTCAGAGGCAGATCGTGGCTAAGACGACACGGAACGTCACGGAATTGAAACGACAACGAATATGATAACAGCGAACCTGAGTGAAGGGAATGAGACTGGAGTCAGCTATAGGTGGTGTGACAGTATCGATATCTCTTATACGTATAAAACATAATCGTCTGTCCGTTTCGCCTTTTAATTCCTTTAAATTACGCAGCGGATTTTAATACGGTTTTCGGGAAAGTTAAAATATGAATCAAGGAATTCTGTATGAATTGCATCACAACACTAAGCGAGTGAAACCGCAGCTAAAGGTATTCTGGCTAATGTGGACTCAAATGTGCGTTACCTTATTTCTCTAAAAAGGAAAGAAAATAATAAACCAATTACGTCATTGTTGGAGTTGTCGAGGGGCACGAAGGTGAGTTTGTAGTTGGTGACGAAGAGCGAGCCGAAGCGGCCGCGGTCGCGCTCGCTCAGCGGCGTCAGCATCACCACGCTGTGTGCCGCGCCCGTCACCAGCTCGCCTGTGGAAAAACCAACACATGACTACTAGCCGTCTATGTACCTCCAACATTACCGTCTGCATCTCTCCGAAAGGACTACCTTTCTGTTTCCGAAAGGTTACTAGCTGTCTAAGTCTCTCCAAGAAGACAACCTGTCTGTTTCTGTAAGATTACTCTGTTAACGTCTCTCTAAAATTGCTAAAAGAAAAAAGCTGTCTGTTTTTCTACAAGATTTATATCCGTTTGCAACAACATAACTGTCTAACTTTCTTTTGACATGACGTCCTGAAGAGTTGACCCTTAAATGTGGTGCTGATTCTGATCTTCAATATCTATAAAACTATACGAGTAAGGTGATGGCAAAATCAAGTTCAGTAAAAATATTTTGATTGTAAGAGCGAATGTTTTCAGAAAGTTTCAAGGCGGCTCCAATTTGTAGTAAAAACATGATATTCGAAGCCAATGAACCGTCAAATCAGATGACCTTGCCTTGCTAGGATTACACCGAATTAAATTGCTTTGTGTATCAAACTATGTACTCCACATTTTTGTAGAGCTAAAAGACTGTGTACGCTAGGCAGATGTTTTTCGTTAGTCGTTTAGCTATCAAAATGGTAATGACCTAGAATGAGTCATGCGTTACAGAATAATTAAAACTATTACCACAGAATATATAATAATAGAATATGACGTGAGTTTACACAGATAGATAAACTCTTTATTTTCATAACAGAAATTACGCACAAAAGATATCAAGAAATACATTTCTTTGATAAAAAAAAAACGATTAGTTTTTTTTTTTATCAGAAAAAAAAACAATTAGTTTTTTTTTTTATCAAAGAAATGTATTTCTGTATTGCAACTCTAGTTTAAAATACTCAATAGCTATTGCTTATGCAATTGAAGTTAATAGGTTTTTTGAGAATGACGAGATAGGTAAAGCTTGATAGTAAGCGTCACCCTTGCGCCTACAACAGTACTTTGCGTGGTATTAGCGTACTTTCTAGTACTCGGCTGGTTAGACCACCCTTAAGTTGAAAATCTGTCGCCAAGCATCTAACGGTGTGTTCCGGCAGCCTCACTTTAAAGCCAGTTCTATTCCAAATAAGGTGTGCTTTACCACATTCGACTACACCGTCATTTAACATCCGATGAGTCGTGGTCAGACACCTAGCCTATCAACAAAAAAAAAGGGCTGCAAGTACTTGTACATATATTGCAATTAAGTACTTAGTATTGACAGGTAGGGAGGTAGGTATCAGAGACCGTCGCAAGAATCTTGAAGTGTTTTGCTCAACCTTCACGGTCACTAGGCTGGCTACAACGGATCGCGAACGAAAACAAAAGCATTTTGCGCAAAATGCACCGACCGTGAATATCGGCCTGACTCACGCACTAGAAATGACCTGATACGTATTTGTAAAAACAGCAATAGTTTGCTCAAATATTGTGCAAGTAGTACTCGACGTATAAATCTCAACTTGACGTAGTTATGATTTCATACTTCTGTGGTACTAAAAAAATATTACTTTTTTTTAAATGATAAATAGGCTTGCGTTTGATCGTCATCTCACCTGATGTTAAGTGAAGATGCGATCTACGACGGAGCACGCTCGTCTAGAAGATACCGATTCACGCTCGATTTGAATACACCCAGATTGTATCTATATCAGGGTACACCCACTCGGGTAACGCATTCCATGCTTTGGCCGTTCGAACAAAGAAAGTAGATTCAAATCATTTCGTACGGATTCTTGGAATGTCAACCATAAAACGATGTCGCTTTTTCGAGCTTCTGGCGGTCCGATAGAAAAATTGGCATGGGGGAATTAGAGTATGCAGATCCGAATAATTATCCGATTACTCGTATAATAACAATGTTAACAATGTATTAAAACGATTACGTCTTCGAAAAATAGTTTCTAGTTTTGTATACAGTATCTATTTGACAATAACTTGGGAACCGTTAGTACAATCTGCATAAAATTTCATGAGCATAAAGTAATTGCAAATAAAATGGTCGGAATTGGGTCAATTCAGTCAAGGTATTGTGAAGATATAGGGGTTGCAAGGTATCAGTTCGAACCGAACAACTAGTTATCCATACCAGCCCATACTAGTCCACTGAAGTACGAAGGTACTACTTAAGGGGCCACCATCAAAAACAATTGTTTGATCTTTTAAACTGCGCAGGAAATTGAAACAATAAAAATAGGATTGTACGAATTTAGATACCAGAATCAAAATTTATATAAAACAATTTTTGCTATTTTACATTACATATACCTACCTACTAGGTGATCTGACAGATGTTGCCCTATCCTAGCTATGGATATTCAATTTACGACTGTCAAACGTGCGAAGTTAAAATATTCCTTAGCTTTTTGAAATTTTCCAATTTTCTTAATATTTCTTTCCGTAAGAACCTTCTACAAAGTATTAGAAAACTTTAAAAAAAAGAGTGGGTAACGTCGTTCTCAAGTTATGGCGTAACCAAGGAAAACAGGGACTCATTTTTAAATATATAAACTTGACTGCATGCAACACATATGAAGGCACATCCAGCGATTCAATACTAACGCGAGTTGTTTTTTTAGGGTTCCGTACCCAAAGTGTAAAACGGGACCCTATTACTAAGACTCCGCTGTCCGTCTGGCACCAGGCTGTATCTCATGAACCGTGATAGTTAGACAGTTGAAATTTTAACAGATGATGTGATTCTGTTGCGTCTATAACAACTGTTGGGTACTTGCGGAGCAAGGCGAATTTTATCAAAATGGTCACCGGCCCAATGTGGTGGACTACTGCTTGGAAGAAGAATGGAAGTCAGAAAGGACTCACCCTTGAAGCAAATGAATCCACTTAGTTATGTACACCGGTGTAGCACACTTTATTTGTCTTTCCGCAAGGAATACAGCTACTACTTCACTTTTCTACGGAGCGCGTGCGGTTACCGAACTCAAGTATCGCCATATTACTTTTTTCATTCGATGCAGCGCCGCACGTAGATCGGGTGAGAGGGCGCGTGGCGCCAAATTTGAATGTGGAAGGAAACAGTTTGGACAGGAAGTGAAGAAGGATTCAGCTTGTAGTCTTTACATATTCCCCCACTTGAAATTGACTAAAATTTCACGAGAAAGATTCATTGGTATGTGCACGAGACTATTACATAATTAAAAATCTATTAAGATTTGGTATATACCTACTAATAATGCTTAACACTAATGGCCTATGTCTAAGAATAAATGAATAGGTGCTATATTGGCTTAAGCATCAATAGGTAAAGGGCAAATTTTAACCACTGGCCGACGAAAGACACTTCCGTTCGCAGTGCGAAGCGTAACAACACGGACTACGTTGTCGCGGCCGGGATGTAATTGTTCTATTTTAGCTAGTCTCCAAGACAAAGTAGGTAAAGTGGGTTCAATTACGATAACTAAATCGTTAATTTTTATATTAGGGGTTCCCTTGAACCATTTGTTCTTTTGTTGGAGAGTATGAAGATAATCTCGCTGCCAGACGCGCCAGAAAGATTGTGTCAATTTTTGAAGTAACTGCCAGCGAGAACGCGTTGTAGTTTTGTCAGTCATTGGGGGTTCGGGCAAAGAACAGAGTGGACCACCAATGAGAAAATGCCCAGGCGTCAATACGTCTGATTCCCTAGGATCAGTTGAAATAGCACAAAGTGGGCGCGAATTAAGAATCGCTTCGATTTTAGCAAGAATTGTGCTCATTTCTTCGAATGTGAGCACCTGAGTACCAACAATACGTTTAAAGTGGTACTTAGTGGATTTTATTCCACTTTCAAAGATTCCACCGAAATGAGGCGCACTCGGTGGATTAAATTCCCACTTGATACTGCGGTTGGCTAAACCATCAGCTATGTCAGGGTAAGAATTTTTGAGTTCGTCGATGGCATTCTTCATGTGCCTATTTGCACCAACGAAATTAGTCCCACAATCTGTGATAATTGTGTGACAAATTCCACGACGAGAAACCATCCTATCTAAAGCAGCTAAGAAAGCTTCGGAGCTCAGTTCAGTAACTGCTTCCAGGTGTATAGCCTTTGTGCTTAAACATATGAAAAGACACATGTACGCCTTGAACGTGCGTGCATTACGACGTCGGCTTTCTTTAAGAATAAAGGGACCACCGAAATCTATTCCTGTTGTTTGGAAACAACGACTTGGTTGAAGCCTGGATGCGGGGAGTTTACCCATCTCAGGCTGACAAGGTACAGGTTTAACTTTAAAACACTGTACACATTTGGAGACTACGGTGCGAACGAGTAGTCGTCCACCAATTATCCAGAATTTTCTTTGGATCAATGACTGTAGAGTTCTGGGTCCACAATGTAAGTATTTAGCATGAAAATGCTCAACAATCAGGCGCGACAAAGCGCAGGTCTTTGGTAAAAGAAGGGGGTGTAGTACAGAATTGGGCAAACCCGCATTATCAATTCGTCCCCCCACTCGCAACATACCTGCACTATCTAGAAACGGAGAGAGTTTCTGAATTAGTTTAGAGCATGTTTGGTGATGAGTCACTTTATCAAGTTCATCTTGTAAGAATTTTCTTTGCGAATGTTTGACAAGTAACATCAATGAGTTGTCCAACTCAGTGGTTGAAAGAGAAGAAAATCTTCGATCTTCCTTGTTGCACTTTAAATTGTTTGAAAAGCGCAATAACCACGCTAGAATTCGAATTAACCTAGGTAGAGAAGAATACCTATTCATTAATTTATCAATCAAGTCATCATCCGGAACCACCGTAAGAAGACTAAACGCTACGGCGGGTTTCATTTCTGGTAGCTCATTACCCGAAGATATGGGTAATTTAGACGGCCATTCAGATGGCTGCTGTGAGAGCCATGATGGACCTGACCACCAGAGAGGGTGATTGGTTAACTCTGAACAGCTGATACCTCGGCTACAACAGTCCGCCGGATTGTCCGCTGTCGATACGTAACTCCAGCTCTTAACATCGACCACATCAGTCACTTGTACTACCCGGTTCGCAACAAACATTTTTAGTAAATGCGGCGGCGTACTTAACCAAGCTAATGTGACAGTACTGTCTGAGTATGCTCGGACTGAGTCAATGTTAATTTTACTTTTCAGAACATTATACATATGACTCAAGACGCGAGAGAGTAGAACCGCGGCACACAGTTCCAGCCTGTTCACTGTCGTAGGCTTCAAAGGCGCCACCTTAGATTTGCCTATGAGTAGCCGCGAAACCGTTGAGTTGGGTGTAACCGCGCATAAGTAGACACAACAGCCATAACCTTTAGAGGAACCATCACAAAATCCCACTAAATGAATTTGTGTAGGATTTGGCGGAAGAACGTTACGCGGCAATTTTATATGTTGGATATCATGCAAATTTGCAGCAATGATGTGCCACCTCTTGGCTAAATCATGGGGAATAGGTTCGTCCCAATCTAAATTCAATTTCCACATGTCTTGTAGAAGTAATTTTGCTGAGAAAATCAATGGAGAAATCCATCCAAGGGCATCGAAAATTCTAGCAGTGATGGAGAGAATTGATCTTTTTGTAAATTTAATATCGAAATTCTCCGAAAAAGAATACGAAAAGCTATCACTGGACGGGTCCCATTGAATACCAAGAATTTTAATAAATTCCTGATTACCTTCATCGAATGTTTTTGGGGTTTGACAATGTTCTTGAGGAATATCGGCTAATACTTCAGGGTTATTAGAGCTCCATTTCCTAAGTTCGAATTGACCTTGAGCCAATAGAGAAATTAAATCTCTTTTGAGTTGGATAGTTTCATTCAAAGATGAGCAGCCAGTAGTGATGTCATCCATGAAGGTATCTTCGCGCAGTACTTCGCCAGCACGAGAAGAATATTGCGATCCGTGGTCGTCGGCTAACTGACGCAGAGTTCGGATAGCAAGGAATGGAGAGCTACTGACACCATATGTGACAGTGGCCAACTCATATTCAACTAACGGATCATTAGGTTGATCACGCCAGAAGATATGTTGATAAGACCTATCTTGGGGCCTAATGAGAATTTGCCGGTACATTTTACAAATGTCGGCGGTGAAGACAATAGCATGCAGTCTGAACTTGGTGACTAAATCAATAATATCGATTTGAAGTTTAGGTCCGACATGAACTATGTCATTGAGAGACTTGTGCGTAGAAGTCTTACTGCTTGCGTCGAAGACGACGCGCAGGCGTGTAGTGGAACTTTCGGGTCTCACTACACAATGATGTGGTATGATATACCTGGCATCACTACACGAAGCGGCTGCTGGTTGCATGTGACCAAGGTCTTCATATTGGCGCATGAAGTCGGTGTATTCAGACTTTAGTTCTGAATCACGAGAAAGACGTTTTTCTAAATTTAAAAATCGATTTAAACTACCGCGATAAGAATCACCAAGAGACGGAGCGTCATCCTTTAACATTATCGGAACAACATATCGTCCCTCAGGAGTCCGGTAGGTACTTTCTTTATATTTTTGTTCGCAGATGTCATCCTCAGGTCTCGGAATAATAGGACTTGGCGGTTCTTCAGTCTCCCAGAACCTTTTTACGATGTCGTCAAGCTGACACGTGGACGCAAGAAGTGATGTCAACTGATTTTGCGCAGTCGTTGGTATGGAGTAATGCAGAAACTGGCCGCTAATAACCCATCCAAACACACTAGCGAGCGCACAAGGTAAGCCAGGACCGGGAACATAGCGAGCGCCTGTGTATATTTGATCGAAACACTCGACACCTAACAGAAGATCGACGGCACTTGACCTATGGAAATTGTCATCCGCTAAATCAAGATGAGAGAAGTGATCGCGCACCGGAGGAGGTAGCGAAGAAGAAGGCATCAATGCGGTGATTTTTGGTAACACAACAAAAGGTAAGTCGAATTTGGGCGTTTCACTTTGACGCGGTATAATCGAGCAAAAAGTAACACCCTTTATATCAAGTACTGAACTCTGACCCAAACCAGTGACATTCATTTTACATTTCTTTACAGGTAACCCGAGTCGTCGAGCGCACGAAATAGTGATAAAAGAATCCATCGAACAGCTGTCTATAAGGGCGCGCGCACACTGGAGCGAACCGTCCGCCCGACGCACACGCACTATCGCGGATCCTAATATTTTCGTACTTTGAGTCGCACTCGGCGTGGTTACCACTGCACTAGTAAGCGCGGTGCTCGAGTTTACAGACTTCGACTCATGAGTAGGCTGTGAGTCGAAATGCAACAATGTGTTGTGTTTTGCAGTACAAATTAAACAATTATTATTACTGTTACATCCCTTCACGTCGTGTCCAGACCGCAAACAGTTAAAACATAATTTTAAATCATTTATAAGTTGACGCCGCGATTGGACATTCAACGATTGCAATTTTTGACAGCGATAAATAGAATGCTGATAATTACAACATGGACAAAGTGTTTTTCGTTCACCTTTATTCATACTGTTATTATTAGTTTGCGGTGTGGTTGTGGACGCAACCAAAGTTGATTTTGATTGAGACGTGAATTTATTAGATTTATTATTATTATTATTTCGGACTTGTTTCTGAGTCGAATTGGAAGGAGAAACAGACGGAGTTTGACTCACTTCTAATATTTTAATGTAACCCTGCAAATATTTTATCAATTCATCGAATGTAGGTATTTCACTTTCGGTTTGCAACTCGAATCGGCGACGAGTGTCGCTATCCAGTGCGCGCGAAGCGATATAAAAGAGTAAAAACTCGCTCAGGTTAGGTATGGAAAGTGAACGTAACGCATTCACATTTTCATACAAGGTATTTAATAAACCTGTCAAAGTATCGAGAGAAGGTTTATTAATCGGAGTAGCATTAAATATCTTATCAAAATAGGCGGTGGCTAGAACCCGCTTATTATCGTACCTATCGAGCAAAGCGTTGTATACAATTTCGTAGTTCGCGGCCGTGATAGGTAAACCCTTTGCAATAGTTAACGCGAAACCAGATAAACATGATATTAAATAATGGAATTTTTCCGCGTTCGAAAGTGTAGCATTGCTGTGGATTAATGGCACATAGCTATCTTTAAAACTCTGCCAGTTTCCGACATTTCCGTCAAACTTCGGAATTTGTAGTTTAGGTAACTTGATTTGTGGACTTGAACTAGACTTTCCAGTGACTGGACTTACAGTAGCACTTTCAGATTTCCCCACTAACGAATCGGCGAATTCCGCTACCGAAAAGTATAGCTCGTCGAATGCTAGCAACGTTTTATTATTAATATTCGATTCTGGATTCAAAGTAACTTCGATAGTATTTATTCGGTCATTAACCTCGAGAAAATTCCGCTTAATCTGATCGACAGATTTATATCTAGCACGAAATGATGACAATTTAGATTTATTTGTCAGAGCAAGTTTCGATAAATCGAATAATATTTGCATGCATGAGAATTCATATTCACGCCTGTTAGTAAGAGACTTTAATTCTATTTGGAGTTTCTCTGCCATTATTGAATCTAATTATTTCAACTATAGTGAACAATAGATAACAACGCGAGTAAACCTTTATACAAACACAGCGTAAAAATACCTAGATGCGTAAGCCAGTATATATTCCCTACGTAGGTATAGATATATGTATAATTTGCATTTAATAAAAACTACAAGTAGGTAGGCAATAAGAGGTAGGTAGGCTGCTTGCATCTATCAGGCAAGTTATATAATATTTTATACACTATAGATACCTATAAGTTTGACAATATTGTATGAAACCTAGGTAAAAAATGTACTAAATTGGTTTAGGTACACACACTCCTAACCTAGACTCGAGCACATACAAATTAAATCTTATGTTCGACAACAAATTGATAAAACCAGCCTTGCTCTTGTACCTAATTAGACTGTAACTTATATTGTGAATATGTAATCTTAGGTAAAATTATAAGTTGGAACAAAACAGATTTGATAATAATTACGTCGAGTAGGTCAGTCGGAAAGTAGTATGTAGGTAGTAAGTAGGTAAATACTTTTCTCGAGCGTTCGCTCGCGCAAGTTTTACGAGAAACGTAGGTAGGTACCTACTTAGACTTTACGATGTTCTAATCCAACAACGAAAAGAAATGTATTTACGGTTATTTTCTAATCCAACAACGAAAAGAAATGTATTTAAGGTTATTAACAATTTCGAAGTAAACAATATTGGTTATTTGATGTTTTTAATAGGGGCTAAATAACAAAATAACATTGATTGTTTGAACTGAGATTGTTTTACCACTTAAAACTACAAGTAAACTGCTTGTTTAGACTTGTAGCAGGAATTAATGAGGAATTAATCCTCACAGGAGGCACCATTTATGTTGGGTACTTGCGGAGCAAGGCGAATTTTATCAAAATGGTCACCGGCCCAATGTGGTGGACTACTGCTTGGAAGAAGAATGGAAGTCAGAAAGGACTCACCCTTGAAGCAAATGAATCCACTTAGTTATGTACACCGGTGTAGCACACTTTATTTGTCTTTCCGCAAGGAATACAGCTACTACTTCACTTTTCTACGGAGCGCGTGCGGTTACCGAACTCAAGTATCGCCATATTACTTTTTTCATTCGATGCAGCGCCGCACGTAGATCGGGTGAGAGGGCGCGTGGCGCCAAATTTGAATGTGGAAGGAAACAGTTTGGACAGGAAGTGAAGAAGGATTCAGCTTGTAGTCTTTACAACAACAAATACTAAAAACCGGTTAAGTGCGAGTCGAACACGTGCGCCGAGGGCTCCGTACCTACCCATTATACCGCCATAATAAAATTGGTATCATTTTTTGGTATGCCTATTAAGCTAGTCTTGTAAATTGTATAGGTACTATCTCAATTGGCGTCAACTATGTATGTATGGGGACACCTTTAATTTTCAACCTTTTTTGTTTTTTGGAATTCTTCCTTTATTTGTGCTATAAGACCTTGCTTTTTGCCAAATTTAGTGATTCCAGGTCAATGGGAACTACCATATACTAAGGTTTCAACCCAAAACCTGTAGGGTACTTCCGGTTGATCTAGAATTGTCAATTTTGGTTAAAAGCAAGATCTTACAGCACAAGTAAAGGAAAAATTCCAATATATAAAAAAAGTTAAAAATTAATGTAAATTTTGGTACTTACAAGTTTTCGCGAATATATAAATTTGCCCATATCTTTTTATCGTGTTGACTCAGGATCTTGATTTTTGATTTTAGGGACTATAGACCTCAGTATCTGGTATAAATTTCAACTTGCTAGGTCCACCCGTTCCTGAGAAAATCGGTGGTGACACACGGACAGACAGACAGACGGACAAGAGAGTGATCTTATAAGGGTTCCTTTTTTACCTTTTGAGGTACGAAACCCTAAAAAACAGAATAAAGTAAATATTTAAGGGGGCTTTCATACAACAGACATGATTTTTATAGATAACTAGCTGTTTCACCCGCGCTAGATACCTACGTCATAGTAGCTTTATGCATGCAAAGTCTCAGCCCGATCGGTTTAAAATTGACAAAGTTTCATACAAACTTTCATCCCCTATTTTATCCCCTTGGGGGTAGAATAAATCAAAATCCTTTCTTAGCGGATGCCTACGTCATAACATTTACCTGCATGCCAAATTTCAGCCCGATCCGTCCAGTGGTGTGGGCTGTGCGTTGATAGATCACTATGTCAGTCAGTCAGTCAGTCAGTCAGTCACCTTTGAGTTATATATATTTAGATAGATAGATAATGGAACGGAACCCTTCGTGCGCGAGTCCGACTCGCACTTAGCCGGTTTTTTAACTTATGTAAGTATTGCCGTTGATGTCACACGGTGAAGTTGTTAAAAAAAGTTCTCTACGATCTTAGAAGTTTGCACACTCGTACTTGGCCAGTGTGGTGGGACTATGGCTTTTCCCTTCTAACAATGAGAAGAGGCCCCAGCAGTGAAACAGTTTATAAAAACATGGCTGATCCAGATCCGGATTGTTGAAACGTGAGAGTAACGAACTATAGAAGCAACAAAAAGTCCTAAGTATTGCAATAGACATACCTCGTTTTAGCACACCCATCCCTGATCACAATACACCATGGACTGGGCACGGGATGTGACTTCCTATCGGGCGTGCCATATATGTAGATACAGTTAAATGTGTGCACTGCATACTCTATTAGTATTATTGTGATTTACATCACTGATGCCTTATGGGCTGTAGCTTAGCATAATACCGTTCAAGTAAATAAACCTACCTACTCTGGGTGACGTGAATGACATTATGGAGTATTTGCTGTAAGGATTTTGCAATGTCAATTGAATAACTCGATTATTACAATTACAGTAGAGCCTCGATGATCCATACCCTGGCTACATGCAGATGGGCACTCGTATTAGCATGAAAAGTGGCAACACTCAGGTTTTAAAAAGTAATAAACGTACTACCAAACACCCACCCTCTGCTGTCGTTCATGGCGAGTGCATCTTTTATGCAATTACGTGAGCTTTTATGACATACTAGCTGCGCGGCCCGCGGTTTTACCCACGTGGTGATGGATAATGATGATGATGATGAAAAGTATCCTGTTTTATTCCTGGGCCTAAACCTAGCTACATGCAAAATCTGCCGCTCTGGCGTGATTGAGTAACAAACATCCATCCATCCAAACTTTCACATTTATAATATTAGTGGGATTTATTATTTCACGACTCTGACCACGCTAAAATGACAATTGTTTTCAAAAAAAGTTCTTGCTACGTAAATTCAGGGCTGTTTTTACCCGACTGCCAAGATGTGGGTTATGTTTTTCGCGCGTATCTTGTATGTATGTAAATTTCTTTATTACTTTGTATCTTCCAAACGGTCAGATGGATTACGACTATTAAGGTATCGTTAGATTCGTCTCAATAACCTGTGTCCTGTGTCTGTGTCCATAGAGGGTGGTTTTTGAAAAAAAATCAAGATGTTGGATTTTTGGCGCGAAATAGTAAAATGTTAATTTAAAAAATAACCAAACCTCAAGTAGGGTATCAAAAAAAAGGAAATTAAAAGAAGATTACAAAAATATATATAAGTTATATGTCTAAATTTAATTAGGAATAATATATTGGTTTAAAAAGTTTTTTCCTTTAATTATATTATAGGTATTTTATTCGCAGATGGGTTATAGATTTTTGAAACTCTTCACCTTGTTACCATAAATATACTCCACCAGATTAAATTAATATTGATCAATTTATGACACAGTAAACTGAAAATTATGATTAAGAAGTTTGTTACGAGAATCAAATGATAATTAGTTCCATTTTTTATTTATTTGAAATACTATAATCTGAACGCTCTGCAACTCCGAACTGGGCCCATATTCGCTACGAGCACTTGAGCACATAACGCACCGCGTTTACGTATCGTGTCCGAATTTGAGATTTGCGTGGAATGGTACTATTAACTCTCTATGCCAAAGTCAAATTAAAAAACAATATGTTATATGTATGTGCTTGTTTGAACTATCACAATAAACTTTAAGCGTGTGTGACGTAATAAACGCTATACGCGTTTTAGGCAAGGAATTTCATGTGAGTTAGAGAATCAGGGGTCAGGGGTAACTTTTCATGGTTCACATTACAGAGTCATTACTATTAATTATTAGGTATTAATAGTAATGTAAATTATTATCTATTATTACTATTGATTTGTTTTTTTTTTTAAATAATTTCTTTATTGTCATTAACAAATGAATTTGTACTAGTTTTACTAATTTGCAAAGAGTGTCCTTATGGCCCATATATCTTAGTAAACATCAGACTGATTTTAAATTTCAAACAAAACTAAAAACTTTAGGAATGGTTGCTTGCATATATTTTAGTCTGTTCATTGACAATAGTTACTATTCTACAAACAAATGCAAATTTGTAGAATAATACTTTTTGTTAAATAATAATTAAATAAATACTATATTTTTATTGCACATTTACAACTATGATATTTACAATAGGAACTCATAACTAACGTATTTTCTACTTTACATCCCCACGGTACATGAGATAAGGTTATAGGTACGCTTCAAAATATATAAAATACACAAACACAGAAATGAGTTAATATATACAGCAAATAAGTAATATGATACTACTTAATATTTTTTACTAAATACTCTCTCTCTACCATACAATACTTAAATTAAAGTAACAACTACAAGTTTTACATGTCTTATTGCCAATGCTTTTGGCCTTGCATGTGCATTGTTTGGAACTAACTAAACAATCCTCAATTTTGTCTTCTCTCAGGAACAAACTCTTTTTTAATATTTAGTGATCACTCTTGTAGCACTAAAAAATGACAAGATACTTTTGAACCCAATTCAGGTTAAGCATTGTCCGTTAGTATTTACAGTTTTATATTATAGAAAAGGTAATTAACATCTAGTAAGCACTTACCATTCAAAAGCTTTGGTTTCACCTCTTGGACTGAACCATTCTTTTCTCCTTTACTCTGAAAAAGAAATTATTATGTGACGATTTGTGTTAAGTATAGATTTGCATATTTCAAAAAGGGACAGTCTAAAAAGGTATCACTTTTCATATTTTTAAGCATATTTACTATGGCCTTATTATTGAAATAAATAATAATATAGTAATATAGTAGTAGGTGAATATGTCTCTCTGGTGACATTTCTTCTATAGTTAAGTTTACAATTAAAATAACTATTTCTAAGGCTTAGATTATAAAGCATTCTGGCTGCGTCTGAGAGAGGCTCAGCCAAAATGCTGTTACAGTAACCAACTTGTAGTCCTGATACTTGTTTGTTTAGGACAGTTGATCTAATTCATTCATTTCAAGCACATGATAATGTAGTATAAATCATCTACAGTGTTACAGAGTAGACATTTGGGAGTAATAGATTTTCCCATTAAATAGAAGAATTTATTACATGGAGTGTGCCTAAAATATTGGTATTGATCCATGAGTGTATTATTGGGTGTGGCTGGATCGTTCAATACTGAATTCCGCTTAATTTAGACTTCTTATCTTCTAAGGAACACCAGCAGAACATAGCAGAGGTTCAGTATACCTAAATATATTTGAGCTGCGAAAAGAATTGGTTGATAAGGTGCAATAGTGTAATAAAAGGATGTATATTGGTTTTACATAGTATAGGAGCTAGCTGCACCATCACATTATAAAAATCAGAATGTAAAACTAACAAAGTGCAACTATTGTATGTTGCTATTACTGCAGTCACAATGAAATGTTGAATCCATTTTAATTGACTAAAATCTTTTACTTCTATGTACATGAATATCTCGTAAATCAGATGTAAAAAGTAAATGTAATTTTGAATCTTTTGCGATTTGAACACATAATTATATTTCTAGTGTTTTAATGTTTCTGTGCGCTATTAAAACCCAGTGATACACATAATTATGTGCAAAATATTAAAATAGGATAAAACAAAACTTGTTATTATGGTTAATTTGAAAAATACCTGGATCAAGGAAGATATATATTTATGACTAGTTAGAATTCTAGTTACCGTAGGAGACACATTGATGTAGCTCTTGAAGTTCTGAACCAATTTTTTCTCATTCATTTTAACCAAATAGACCACACAGCAAGTTGACCCACTTTATACATTTACAACTGCAAATTTCACTATATTACATATGGATATGAATTTTCTTGATCTGTTGAGTGGTGGTGTAAATTTAAAAATAGAGTAATCTTCATGATTTGTCCACAAATTCACTTTATTTGATAACAATCATCACTACAACACAAATATAATGGACTGCTTAATATGAATATTAACTTTTATTATGGGTTTATGATAACTGCGGGATGATTCACAAGCCTCACATATTCGAAAATTTATGTAAATCTTTAGTATTTTGGAAATAATTGTATATTCGAAGGAATGAGCAACACGCAAACGAGTATTAGAAGATCATAGACAATTGAAATATTGTCATTGACAGTTGAAAGAAAGATGACAACTCGATATTTTACAAAACTCAGATGAAGTAGTGTTTCAGACTCAGATAAATTAACCAGCCAGGATAGGCCATGCGCTCTAACTTCAATACACAAAAGTCTGTCAATTTTGGTGCGGGGCGAGGTAACGCACACAAAAAAAAAACTTACACAAACATATTTTGCGATCGCGTCGCTACACACGCACACGAAACTATAGGCTAATACTAGCTTACTCTGTACGCACACAATCACAATCACACATGGAAGCGTTCTATCGATACACGGTAGATCGTGTAAAAGGGTTAGGGATTGACACTATCGAAATTGAATTATCGATAAGTTCTTTGTGTACCTGTAGGATAGCGGGAGAAACCGCGGGGCGCAGATAGTAAAACAAAATATTTATCTTAGTAATTTTATTGCTAACACGAAATGAAATCACTACATAAAGATAATAAAATTTTATCTTATAATGTTAACTTGAAAAATACAATTTCTGTTCTTCACGAAAATATAATGAAACGAGAACTGTAAAAAATCCTAGAAAATATATACAATGTAATTCTCAAGAAGTTTTTAGTTAAAAGACAGGACTCAGTTTGACCGAATATAAGGGCTGGAGAGTGACATTAGGTTTCCAGGTAGACAAAATCGCTAGCAAAAGTTTGTGAAATATAAGCTCACCTCAGATATTTTATACTTGGCACAGCACCTTGTTTCAATCTTCTTTTGTTACTGGACAAGTGAATAAAACAAGAAGATTCAAAATGTTGTGAGCTTGATATGCTTGAAAGTTTTGGAATCCACGTCAAATGATTCCCACAAGCTCGGGACCGGCTAGCTTTACTCACTGGTTCATTTGGAAACTTGCAATATGAGTAGCGTGAAACAATTCAAAAAGAAAAAAAATTACATCGATATTTGTGATTGTGCTGTCCCATCCTTATTTTGCTGCGGTTTGCCGATAATGTTGCCAACTTTTTAAAAGTAAAAGGTGCCATTTTCAAGCTTTCAATAATAGGTAATTTTAGTTTTATAATATTGTATATGAATGATTAAGCAATAATACTAAACTATCTTATTATTTTTAACTTCTAGTGAACAAGATTTGCGTAGATCGTTCGCAGATGGCCATTGGAAAACAAGAAACAAAAAATAAAACCATTCTATACAGTTGCATCAATTCGCTCTTACAATACTAAATGCTTTTTGTAGTAGTAGGCTAGCAGGGCTCTTTTGCAGAGTCCGCCTGTTGAAGTATCACGCCTTTGCTAGATATTTAGCCCTCAAGCAGTAGTGTGCAATCATTAGTGTGTTGCGGATTGAACGGTAATATTTTTAACGAAATTACATGGCAAAGAGATATAACATCTAATATCTCAGGGTGGTGAGTGCAATAAATTGCAGCGCGGGGTTTTGAACTATTAAAATTCCAAATTCTGCACGGTATTAGCAGCATAGAAAAGGCAATGATATTATAGGCGTACTGTTCAGTTAAAAAAACATCATCCATAAAATCTTCCTTAAAATAGATATTTACGATTCAATGGCAACACTCTGGGGCCGACAATAATTTTCAATTATTAGCTAATTAATAACATTTTTTATAAAATAAATACTCATAGATGAAAAGTAATATTGTCCTTTTGATGGTTTGATGTCTTTGAGGTTTTTTTGCATCAATATACACAACAGTTCGGCATTTTTGTCGGAGAACATTCCGCGCGCACGACAGTTTGGGAATGGCGAAGAACACGCGTCAACCAGTTTTTAAACGAGTATGAGTTTTTCTCTTATACCTTTGGCGAGCGGGGTAAGCCTGTCGTATCGACTCCTTTTGGTTGTCTACTCGAAGGTTTCAGATAAAAAAGAACTAAATAATTTACACGTTTTATTCAATCAAGCGATATCTTCACTCCCTCAGACGAATAATTACATGAAGGGTCCAAGCGCCGGACTTTACCTAGCTACTGAGATGAAACACTACTGTAGTATACTGTAGTCTTTCATAAGCTAAGATCATAGTGATATTTTTTATTTGTCGGGAACAGGACTTGCATTATCGAATGCATTATATCTTTATGTTATGATCACTGTGATTTTCAAGATTTATGTGGAGCGGATTCATTTATACCACATTATATCTCTTGTACCCACTCTTGCATATAATTCTTCATTTTATGATTAAAACACTACCAATTTTAGACATAAGCCCTTTTAAAAACACAAATTTTGAAAAATAATCATTTTCACGTTACCGCCAAAACTAGCTTCAACTCCACCATAAAGGTTTTTTTTTTAATTTATTCTTGGCCATGGATACTAGTCCTTCAGCCTTAGTGTTTGATCTGAGCCTTTAGCCCTTACCGTAGAGGTAGTTTTTGATCTGAGCCATAGAGGTAACGTATTGCCATTTTTCGGTTATTTTACAATCTTCGTTACTTTTTATAAAAAATAACTTTTATGATATTCTAAAATGATTTATGGCCATATACGTATGTAAATATTATTACTAGACCAATAATAATGTGGAAATTGACACTAAATAAGGTAACATTATAAACGCTAAGATTTGTATGTTATACTTTTTACAATGCAACAGTATGATGAATTTGGATGAAATTTGGTACGAAGATAACTAATTCTTTAGATTATCACATAGGTTACTTTCCACCTGGAAAATATGTAAAGTTTACACATGTGTTTCACGTGTTTTTTACACTGTAAGCCTTCTGTGAGTTTACATGTATTTTACACCCGATTACTTCATTTCCAGATAGTAAATGACGTAATCGGATTCGGATCCACTTTGTCTTTTTAAAACCTCCCACGACGTGGCCTCTTTCACATTATAAAAGCGTGACATAATAAATAGCCCACCATGCTCGCAAAGTACAGGATAGCTGACTTCATATATATAACAGCCAACTACACACTTTGAAAACGACACAAACACAAAGAGCAACAAACTATATTGTTCTAAATTAAAAACTCATGCATGCATTTCATAAAAAAATACCTTAACGCAATAAATAAAATAAAAAAGTTCTAGTTTACGTTCGCAACTTCATTTGCGTTAACTTTAGAAATAGATTCAGACAGAAATGAAAAATGTATAAGTAACAAATTAGCGAAAGTCATGAAACTTGCGTTATTTTATCATTAGATTATGATAAAGGATACCTTTTATTATGGAAACTGACAATGTTTTTGTTTTATTTAAATAAAACTAATTTATATTAAATAAAATAAAAAGATACCTTTTATCTCTAAATAATGTTCCATAACACGCATCTATACAAAATTTCATGTGAAAACGTCCAGTAGTTCATTTTTTGATAATCCCAAAGGAACCTAAAATTTTTATCATATAAAATATATTTTTAAATATTAATTTAGCTAATAAACTATATGTATGCCAAATTTCATCCAAAGACGTTCGGACGTTTTTGAGTGATTGAGTAAAAAACATCCAAACATCTAAACTTACAAACTTACACATTTATAATATTAGTAGGATAATTAAAACAGTTCCGACACTTCGACGACACACTTGACACTAAGGTTGGTTGACTGGGTGAATTAAAACTCTTTGGTAGAGATGTAACAATAATGTTATTTGCAACTGTACTTAACAATACAAATATTATGTCTCTCGTAAAGTTTTAAAATCTACGAAGCGTATTATTTTTCAAATAGACATCTAGTATCGAATCCAGAAAGTTATCTTAAGGTTACAACAAAATAATATATCAACTTTTAAAAATATTATCATATTCTTTAAGTCAGTCGATCAGAAGGATCACTCTAATCATCCTAACGCTCATAGCTAAAAAGTTTTGAATACAGTCGACTGCTCATGACAAAACTATTGCAGTACCGCTGCTATTAATAAATAAATATCATAGGACACGTTACACACAGCGACATCTGACCCCAAACTAAGCAGGGCTTGTGTGATAGAAGTCAGATAACTGATAGAATATATGATTTTTTGTTTTATTTATGCGGGATTACTCACGTATAATTTTATCGGAAACTCCGACTATAGTTTCGGCCACATCCGGTGGCCTTCATCATGGAGACAAAGCTGAGACAACGCGCGCGCGGCCTCGTCTTGCTTCGCATGTGTCAAGACCACGTCAGTTTCCATAATATATGATTTGTAAATACCTTTTTATAATATATACAGTACATCCAGACACAGAACACACATTTGTTTATACCATAAAATGTTTGTCTTTGGCGGGAATCGAACCCACGCTCTACAGCTCAGGCAGACATACTACCAATGAGCCAACAGGGCTGTCTGGCCAACATAATATGCAAAGATAATAATAGGGCAAATAATTTTATTAATTGTAAAAGTTATTAAAAGCAAAGTTTTACTGTGTACTTACAGCACAGTAACCTAATATGCTAACATGCTGGAAACAACATGGGTGTCTTCAAATTCAGAGTAAATAGGTTTTTTCTAGGTAAGCGTACTTTATCTATATCCTGCTCAACATCAGACAGGGCGTGGTAAAACGCAAACCAATACAGTATTTAAAAAAAACTACATATTATCTGATTTGTCTTTTTTTTTTGTCAAAGGCGTTACTTTTTGTGTCTGAGTAATGACCACACTGAGATGGCATGTCTCCGAAAAATGGCGTATGAAATTTTTTTGGATTAAATAATTTTCAAGTTGTAATTGAAGATATTTGTGTAACTTGGTGAAATTGTATTCTCAACTGTCTTAAAAATGGCAGAGGCAGCTGTACAACGTCGGAGACCTGTCCAAAGGTTTTTCTGCCACAGGTGTAATGTTGAATTCGAAGATATTTTGCAGGTAAAATCGATTATTCATCAAATTTGCTGATTACTAACGTTATAGCTTACTTACTAAGTATTATATTATACTAAAACTACCGTGTGTACTGCTAGTTATGTTTGGAAGATGACTTCCAGCACCTGCATATAAAAATATTATTATCGATGTGGCCAATGGTACCGGCAGCGTACATACAATAAAATTGTACCGTGACGTGACTTGCTGTGTGCTCTGAGGGCGCATTCCTTGATTATTGACAATTTCACAGTGTTGCATCAACACTTGTTGTTTATTAAAAATGAAAAATATAGGTCTACTAACAATGAGCAACTAAACTGCTCTTTGACTAATACAGTCTAATAAGTTTAAATTTACTATATCTATCTAATACCTTTAAACAAGCAATTCTTGTATATATGTATATATATAATCTGAATCTTGGAAACGGCTCCAACGATTTTCATGAAATATAGTATGCAGGAGGTTTAGGGGGCGATAAATCGATCTAGCTAGGTTTAATTTTTAGAAAATGTTGTTTTATACGTGTTTTCAGCCGAGAAAAGCTTGGCCATCCGGGTATTGATTTTAATAGCCAATCATATTGCAAATTTTTAAAAGCTTTCATAAATAGGAAGGATGCATTCCAGCAGCGGTGGTTATTACAGATGTCAAATTATGAGTCATTTAGTTAGTTGTTGTACTGTTTAATATTTAACTATGAGTGTTCCAAAAAGTTCCTTTTATTCTTCTAGGTCAAAGTTTCATTCCTAATATTTTACTATAATAAATGTACTTTTAAAAATTGACATTCTGTGGATTTATCTGTTAGTCTTATCACTCGAGTGTAGTAGGTATTTAAGTCATAGGTATAGATGCAATGTTTTAATATTCTAGCATAGGTACTATTAGCACCAATATATTTTGACTTTAGATATAGTGTCAGTCAGGTTTGACATCCTCTTATAGACTATGTTTAAATCAATACAATATACCTACTTTTTGTTTTATGTTTATTGGGCTAGGTGCTTGACTAGATTACAGTGGCGGCCTTAAGGGGTGGCAAGCAGGGCCACCGCCCGTGGCCTTGCATCTTCGTGCAACCACTCAAGTAGAAAAACTGTACCATATGTGTATCTTGCATCCCACACTTCACGAAAACCCATCTTAATGCACAATCTCATTATTAGTACAAATATGTTAATGGCCACTCAAGCACTCAAACTAATTATTTATCAAAACAGACACAAAAAAGGGATCTATCACCCCGGGACTTAATCTATAAAATGATTACTGCCACTTTTTTAATGGTCTTTGTATGAAGATTTTATAGAGCATCAATTTCATCATTCCAGGATTATACATGTCCATATTGCTCTACGGGATTCATTGAACGATTGGAACATGATGACACATTATCCAGTACTATGGATGATGAGGAATATAGTGATGCAGACATGAGCAACTTGGAGGATGCCAGCCATCTGGATGGAAGTATTGATGATAGTGATGACCCCACACTCTCCAATACCGTATGTTATTTTGATTAACTTGTATATTGCACCTTGAGGGTAGCTAGTAGCTAGCGAGCTATAGCCAGTATTAGAAAGTACCACCATACTATGGTTTCCTCACAATGTTTTCCTTCACTAGCAGCTCAAGCTCATTGTTGGAGTTTGAACCCTTACCTTTCGGCATATGAACCGACATTGCTAAATACCAACAATTAATACAATTTTAAAGTGCTAAATTCATAGCATTGTGAATTAATATTAAATCAATCAGAATATAATTAAAAAACATATTATATGTGCCATGTTATTACTGAATTAATTGCAATTACTAAGCATTTAGACTTAGATGACCTTGATGTTAAAATTCGACCAATACAAGTTAATTATTGTGAAGTTATTGTTATTCTAATTTATATAATATGTATTCTATCAGTAATTGTAGTACAAGCTTTGTTTAGTTTGGGGCTAGATGGCGCTGTGTGGAATGTCCTAGGGTATTTTTCCTTTTTTTGTTTCGAGAGTGCTTGCTTTTGTCTCACTGCTGTGTTTATCAGGTTTTCACTGTACGATCTTGGACTTATACTCTCGGACATTATTTTAATTTATTAATTTTGAATTATTATTAATAACTCTCTTAGTCCTTTACTATGATTATTATCGAGATCCGCAATCGCACAGTCAGTGTAAGCAATTCATGATGAATGGGATATTTACTGTGAATATCTCATTAATAATAATCATATCATTGTAGTGAACAACAATGATAAATTAAGTTGAAATGTGCATCCCTAAGGATCTTTATTGCTACTCCGTATGTGTGATTCCACATTGCTATATAATCTATCACTATTTATTTTTCATGGAATTATTTGTGTGCTATCCAGGAAAGTACACATTGTTTGCCAAAGTCAGGTTTGGTCATTTGTAGTAATATGTTTCCATTGCTAGATTTTACACTTGCCATTTTTAGGCTGGTTAAGCTGTTAAGCTGTGAAATGTTAATAAAGCAGATGAAAGGATTGTTTTTGTAGCGATGATGGTGCAATTGTTAGCAAAGTCGGTTTACATGCGTAATTCGGGTTCAAAACCCTACAAAGCTAGAGCTGCTAGTTAAGGAAACCATAACATGATCTTAGGGTACTTTGTAGTACTTGGCTGGCTAGCTACCGCCTAGCCTACCATGACTAGTGAACATAACCATATCTCCGTAGAAATACGATAGGTATTGAAAGTCGCGCGTGACGCAATGTTTTTATTAGTATCAGTGACACGTCACTGATATCAGTTTGTTACATGATAAAATTTCATTAGCCAAGATATAAATAACGTGTGAATGCGCAAACGTGATTGTTAAAATTTGCAAACAATGCTTAAACTAACTTCGGCCCGCTTCACCTGTATTTACGTTCTTCTAAGTAGACTGAGTTCTTTAGATAGACTATACAAACATCCATACACAAACATATCCACATACGTGCATAAAGACATACATTGTAATTTATATTTCACTAGCTGAATACCCATACTCCACGCTCTACCTTTAATATCATATCTATTACCTTATTAGAAGTATCACAAACAAATAAATAAATTACAATTGGTTCAGCTAATATCATATCTATTACCTTATTAGAAGTATCACAAACAAATAAATAAATTACAATTGGTTCAGCGGTTCTTAAGCTATGGGTTTCCAAACGAACATTATAAGATATTAATTTATATGGGTAGATACATATACATATAGAGTATGTTAGTTTTGTTAATCCCATAACTAGTTAAATAGTTGGTAAAAGGTGCTGGGGCAGGTGGAAATAAAAACAAATGTTTCAAAACTACATCAATTTATTAAAATACTGATGCTACTGATGTGATTCATTTCAGGCAGGACAGCCTATGTTGAATGATTTAGCGTTTCTGATGACCGGCGGAAGATTACGGTAAGTTTAAGTTTTTTTGTGTAAAAGTAATGAGTCAAACGAAATGCACTCCTATTACAAGGAGTAACACCTGTCCATGACCATTGCAGCGGTACTTTGAGTAACAAGACATTTCGGAGAGTGTGCTTCAGAACTACATGGTCTGATTCCCCCATGCCCATTTTTCCATCGGACAGCCAGAAGCTCAAAAAAGCGACATCGTTTCATGGTAGATGTTCCAAAAACTCGAACTAAACGATTTGATTCGACGTTCATTGTGCGGACTGCTAGACAGTGGAATGCGCTGCCCGAGTGGGTGTTCCCCGATGGATATAATCTGGGTGTCTTCAAGTCGAGAGTGAATCGGTATCTTCTAGGCAAGCGTGCTCCATCTTAGACCGCATCATCACTTAACATCAGGTGAGATGGCGGTCAAACGTAAGCCTATCTATAATAAAAAAAAAAAAAAAAAAAAAGACATTTGATGGTGAATTTTCCCTGTAATTTCAATAGCTGATGTAATTATCTTTCAAACCGTTGTTTATATGCTTTGAGGCAGCATATTTGATCCCTATGTAGATATTTTGCTAAGATCCACTACTTCAGTAGTTCCATCTGGTAAAAGAAATCTTTAACTGACCTTGACTTGATGAAACATTGACCGGAATGAATTTTTACTGCCTTGTGAATTCTCTTTTTCTCTCTGTGTCATATGTCTCTTTATGGTTACAGGCCCGGAGGCGGGGGGCGGCGCAGCGAGGGAGCGCGCTCGCTGCTGGAGCAGTTGGTGTGGATGGTCGGCGGCGGGCGTGGGCACGTCACCACGGCCGGCGCGCCCTTCGTGCTCGTCGGGGCGCCCGGGGACTACGTTTTCGGAGGAGAAGGTGAGAAGCACAGAAACCATATATAAAGACACGTTTATAGAAAGAGAGGCGAACAAGGAGACAGTTCGCCTGATGATAAGCTCACCTCAGCCTGTGAACCTTTAACATTAGAGATGTTATCGATGCATTGCCAACCCAAAGATATGCTTTTAGATGCCCTTTTTAAATTTATTATGTTATAACTTCATAAGAAGACTTTCGTAGGATGGACCATTCCACATCTTGCAAATGCCTGAGTACTACTCAGGCATTGTTTATTCTGTGGCTTAACTTTATCTGTAACCAAGCGTAGAAATTACTGCAGCCTTTTTGGTTTCAATCTGTAGATCCTGGGTTCGAATCTGTTATTCTAGTTAGTCTGTTGTTCTTTAAGTTATGTGTGCATTCTTAGTTGTTGCTAACTTCAACGATGAAATTCTTATCCTATACACTAAAAACAAGAATATTCATCGCTTTTATTGATCTACTTTCTCCAGTTCTTTCATCTTCCTTCTTCTTTCTGATTCTAGAACTCTATGTTGACAGGTTTAGACGCAGTGGTGACGCAACTGCTCGGGCAACTGGAGAATTCTGGCCCGCCGCCGTTGCCGCGCGAACGGATCCAGGCCATCCCCACCGAGCAGATCACGGCCGCACAACACGACGCCAACATGACCTGCTCCGTCTGCTGGGACAATTTCACGCTCGGTCAGCACCAAATCTTTTACAAACCGCCTCTGGATAAAGTTGCAGCCTGTCTGTACTCACAACGAGCATTCTGAAGCATCTTTAAAAAAAACATTCAAAATTATTTATTTGGAATAGTACTTTGTAGTATCACTAACGAATACAACAATGCTACTCATTAAAATTTAAACAAAATTATTTATTTGGAATAATACTTTGTAGTATCAATAACAATAGAACGATGCTACTCATTAAAATATTAAAAAATGCGTTGTAGGCAACAATGCTTTCCTCCGGGAGACGTTTGATGAATCCAAAGATTTTAAGTTTTTCTTAAAAATAACTTTTTGTATGTCATGTTTATATGTACGTATTTCCTTCACTAATAACAAAGACAATGTATGTGTGTATACGTGTGTGCGGGCATGTGTTTGTGAGTGCGCGTGTGTGTAACACCTAAATGATCTTTGTGATTATCTATATTAGCGTTACGATTACTAAGTTATCCACTAGCTATGTAAATCATTACTAAGGCATTACTACTGATGATCTGGCATACGAGACGAGAAATAGCATTCTATCTTGTCTCCGTGCATATCCATCGCATCGAAGGGACGAAACCCATACAGTTAGAGTTTTGGCGGGAACGCGGAAAGAGTCGTTTCGCCCAATTTTATTTTTTTCCAAAACTAGTAATTTTTCGAGTGTTTATGTATAAAAATAGTGGTGTTTTGTTCATA
This sequence comes from Biston stratarius, assembly GCA_950106695.1. Classification (NCBI taxonomy): domain Eukaryota; kingdom Metazoa; phylum Arthropoda; class Insecta; order Lepidoptera; family Geometridae; genus Biston; species Biston stratarius. The sequence goes on along the minus strand of OX467114.1, from coordinate 25,683,495 downwards.
AAGTGCCGAATTTCAAGCGCAAGTGTGGGAATGTGATATTATGTGGCGAAACATGACTTTTCGTGTTGCTTCCAAAAACTCCATCGAAGCTTACAGTCGACACTACTTTATTAATGCATGACTGGATTGGACTGGACTTGACTAAGACTGGACTTTTACTATAAAGATAAAAAAGCTGAAGACTGCACACAAAATACAGAAACATTGAAACTGGCAGAATACACAGAGTGCGATGTCAAGAAGAAAGAAAAAAAAACCATATAGTTTGTAGGTCTTTCGATCTAGGTATAAGTTTTTGTTACAATGTTTTTTTTTGCTTTATATCTTCAGGAGGGTTACCGTGAGCTCTTAAATGCCATTCTAGTTAAGCGATACCACAGATCAATATTATAGTCTAACCAGTTCACGCATGCTTACAGGATGAGTGGCGAACGCTCGTCTTACATGCCCTGGTAAGACTTGTAAGTACACATAACAATTATAATGTCATGTGTGAAACAAGTTTTAATTACGTCGTCAACATAGAGCCAATAAAATAATTCTAGCTTTCGTATCAATCATTTAAAGTACTTTTGCTCAAATACATTTTGTATTATTAATAGGTAGTATAGGTAGTTTTGTAGCGATGATAGCTCAGTGGTTAGCGTGGTCGGTTCGCATGCCGAAGGGCGTGGGTTCAAACCCTAACAATGAGCTTGAGCTGCCGGTGAAGGAAAACATCGTGAGGAAACCATAGCGTGGTGGTAGGGTACTTTCTAGTACTCGGCTGGCTAGCTACCACCCTCAAGTTGAAAATCTGCCGCCAAGCATCTAACGGTGTGTTCCGACAGCCTCACTTGAGAGCCAGTTCAATTCCAGGCTAGGTGTGCTTTATCATCTTCGACCACACCGTCACTTTACATCAGGTGAGTTGTGGTCAAACACCTAGCCAGTCAGCCATAAAAAAATAAAGGTTAGTACCGCGTTGTTACCCGCAGAAAAAAAAAAACAGATTTTTAACTTGAGGGTGGTAGCTAGCCAGTCAAGTACTAGAAAGTACCCTACCGCCATGCTATAGTTTTCCTTCATCGACAGCTCACAGAAACCATAGCGTGGTGGTAGGGTACTTTCTAGTACTCGGCTGGCTAGCTACCACCCTCAAGTTGAAAATCTGCCGCCAAGCATCTAACGGTGTGTTCCGACAGCCTCACTTGAGAGCCAGTTCAATTCCAGGCTAGGTGTGCTTTATCATCTTCGACCACACCGTCACTTTACATCAGGTGAGTTGTGGTCAAACACCTAGCCAGTCAGCCATAAAAAAATAAAGGTTAGTACCGCGTTGTTACCCGCAGAAAAAAAAAAACAGATTTTTAACTTGAGGGTGGTAGCTAGCCAGTCAAGTACTAGAAAGTACCCTACCGCCATGCTATAGTTTTCCTTCATCGACAGCTCAAGCTCATTGTTGGGGTTTGAACCCACGCCTTTCGGCATGCGCATCGATCGCGATAACCACAGCTATCATCGCTAAAAATTGCATTGAGGTTGCACTGAATTCCGATGTAAAGAACAGAAGGAATGGTAACAATTATTAATATCGGTTCCAGGTGAGACGGTATCCCGACTGGAGTGCGAGCACATCTTCCACCCGGCGTGCATCACGCCCTGGCTGCAGCTGCACGCGACCTGCCCCATCTGCCGGCGGTCGCTGATCTCGGAGGCGTCCACCGCGCAAGCCATGGCCGATATCTTCCTCACGCCGGCGTCCTCCTCCACCAACACGACGCAGACGGAGCCGCGGGACGCCACGCGTGAGTGACATGTAGGAACTTTGTAGGATATTATTATTGCTTGTTCGCTTTAGTCCCTGGTGGGTGGATTTTGCATCCTTGTCTAATTTGTGTGGATATGTCTTAGCTTCTTACGAGATTAACTGTGTTGGAACAAAATACTCATTTTACAATATAGCTTCCAATTATTTACAGGGTTATAAGTTTAAGGTGTATTAACCCGAAAGGGCGTCATTGTACTCATTATTAGAAACAACTTTTAGTATGGGCGCAACTCTGAAAACGTGGGCCAAAAATAAAGATTTGTATAAATGACGGACTGAGTTCTGAGGTAACAATAAAAAAGTAAAACCGAATTGTGAACCTCCTCCTTTTTGAAGTCGGTTAAAAGTCAGAGATCATGTTTTTTTTTATGTGCTAGAACGAGTCTCTCTCCTGATGGTAAGAGATATCGCCTTTCCATGCGAATTGCAGCGATACACAAAACTTTGAGTGACAAAAGAAAGTCCAGGGCATCGCTGCTTTGGTGCTTTATTCTTTGATACTTTTGATGGTTCGCTAGCTGCAGTACCCTTCAAATCGGAACCAGGCGAAGCCATGCTCTTAATTTTCTTTTCTTTATTTAATCTTACATTTTATTCATAATTTGGAAATTAACAGCTAGGTACAGAAATTTAGTTACATTTAGTAACTTAGTTTAGTTCTTGGTATGGCCAAATAAAATGTACACTGACCATTAAAAAACGTAATATATGGTGCATAGATTGACTCACATTATAATAATAATACCTCCCTAAACTTCTTAATAAAGCTGCACAATGGATGTATAATAATAATAATAATAATTTATTGCCATAAATGTTAGGACGTGAGTAGGTATATGTACAAAACTATTATAAACTAATTATACACTAACATAACTATATTAATACTCCATGGTGGTTACTTTAAACCTCACACTAGGAGAGTCCTGTGTCGTGAGGTTCAGTGACTTACTCGTTAATGTACGGAAAAATATAATTAAAGTAGTTACCTAATAATTTAAATGTATCAAATTAAATGAAATTTATTCACTAAAAATAGGGTTTACAATGATGTTATAGATATTTCATTGATTTAGATCTCCTATTTTGTCGTGACTCGGCATGTGAATTTGGTCGTGCATAAATTATGTAAAGAGTATTATAAAATAAAATTAAAAACAATTTCAAGTTTGATATAAGTTATTGTTTGATTAATAATATTAAAATAAAAATAATTAGGTCCTATGTTTATGTCAAAGTATATAATACTATGTAACTGTTACTCTAGAGCTAGTTTAATGCTACATTACCATATATGTCAAAAAGAAATAGAATTAACATTTTAGGATCAATTAAAAAATCTTTTAAACAATAATAACTTTTTCCTATTAACCAAGTCTTAAGTTTTTTCCGGAACATCGTATAAGGAAGCTCTTTTAGCGATGGTGGTAGTTTGTTATATACAGTGATACACATGGCATAGTAATTGTTATGGAACAGTGTCAATCTCGGTTGGTCGGCGAGCACAAGCCTCTGTCTATTTATTGTATTACTTGTACGTAATACGTTCTTGTATTTCTTGTAGTATTGTCTTTAGCCGTCGAAAAACAAATCAATGTCGTGCAGTGCTCAATGATTTATAAATACCCCTTTTGGATAACACATCATGCTTATTGCCCTGTAAACAGGACTTGTAATGCCGGAACATTTGGCCGTAGCTCGGTAGTTTGCTAAAAACATCTGACACATAAATAGTAAGATGGTGCTATAGTCGCATGCTAGCTATTTACTAATAGCATACGCGTCAGAAAAATTGTGTTAAAAAGTTGCAAATAAAATCCACTCTACTAGTAAATCGCAGTAAGCCAAATCGCGGCTCAATAGCTGACGCCAATAGATGGCGCTCTTCATAATCACGCTTCCAATAAAACGCTGACAACGTGCAAGATTTAGGTGCACCGAGTGCTGTAGTACAGAGATTATACTAACTGTTATCCCTTCTGTGACTTTTGCTTAGTTTTAATGCTCCTAGCGGCATCTAACCCAATTTTTTGATATGAGTGAACGAAATAGGCCGATTTGTGTGTACAGTAGTGGTTTTCTATTAATACAGGGTACTTATAAGCTTTGAGTGTACTTAGCCGACAAGCTGACTTTAATAAATCTATAATCTGACTGCGATTAAAATAGCTATAATTAAAGGAAAAACCTTTTTAAACTAATTTATTATTCCTAATTAAATTTAAACATTTAACTTATATACATTTTTGTAATCCTCTTTTAATTGCCTTTATTTAGATATCCTACTTGATAGGTTTGGTTATTTTTTTTAAATTAACATGTTATACTATTTTGCGCCAAACCATCATGTTGATATTTTTTAAACCACCCTTTAAAGACACCTAGGTTATTGAGACGAATCTAATGATAGTTATAATCCAATCGGCTGTTTGGAAGATACGAGGTTATAAAGAAATTTATATACATACAAGATACACGCGAAAAACGTAACCATTCCTTGGCAGTCGGATAAAAAAAGGGCTATTGCATTTATATACATCTTTTACTATGGATAATGTATGGATATGGACTCAAAAGTCGCGAAAAAATACATATATTACGCACCAAAGGGGGTCTTTGATTTACTTATTTTTGAAGACATAGTGACGGGGTAATTGACTCTAGACTAGATTGTTTTTTTTTGTTGTTCCAACTCTACTTATCCCGACATAAATCAGGGACTTTGTCAAACTGAATATTTGCTTACGCATTTTGATATGTTATATTGATCGGCTAGTTTGACAACCATTATCAAAAGCCAAATTTTTTTTTATTGTTTTTTCCCCTTATAACATTCTACACTTTTTTTTATTACTAATTATTTTTGTTTGTTTTTATTTATGTACATGTATGTTTATGAATATTGTGTAATATATTTATCCATCTATAATAAGCAAAGTAGTTTACATTATTTATTAAAAAAAATATAGATGGTGATTATATCATAGGAAAGGGGTGAAAAGAGAGAAAAATTAATAAAATTCTGCTTACGTTATACTTGAATGGTCCCTTTGGTCAGGGCTAATGGAACTTTTTCTTTGCTATTTTTGTCTTGTTTTTTTAGTTGTGCCCGGCATTGATGAGTCCAATTACCCTTTTCGGCTCTGTACACCCCGAGCTTGAGCCCCTGTATGTTTTGATAGTGCATGTAAAATATTTGTTTGTGTGCAGCGGCCGGGTACTCGCGTGTAGTGGTTCGGCGCGTGGGGTCCCGGCGGCGGCGCGGCACGCAGACCGGCGCCAACTCGGGCTCGTCCTCCACGTCCGGCAGCCGCGGCCTGTGGTCCACGCTCACCTCGCACCTGGCCTCCGCGGCCTCCGCGGCCGACTCGCGCTCGCACTCCGCCTCGCACTCCGCCTCCAGCCTCAGCTCCGACGCCATGTACATGGACATTGATTTCGACTAGCCGCCCGCCGGGACTCGGCGCTCGCCGGCGACCTCTACCGGGACTTCGCTGTCATTATAATATAAAAATAACATTCGAGGACACATTTTCACACAGCGCCATCTAGCCCTGAACAAAGCAAAGCTTGTACTATGGGAACGAGATGACTGATAGAATACACGTTTTTTTGTAAATACATACTCAAAACACCCAGATACAGAACAGACATCTATGTTCGTCGCATAAATGTTTGTTCGTGGTGGGAATCGAACCCATGTCCTGCAGCTCATTACTAAGCAACAGGGCAATCACAACACCGTTAGCTGTGTATATAACGAATTAAGATATGTGTAATGCCAGATTCTTCAGCTGAAAACTGGAAAGTTAGCATAGAAATTAGCGAGAATAAAGCACGTACTTATTAAACAAAAAGAAAATGTAAGGAAGCTGGGACAACGCCCCCTGTCGGACGTAAATGGTAACTGATTTTTTATAAATCTGTGCAGCATGAGAATGGAAGAAGCTTCCGAAGCTCTCAAGTCTTGTCATGTTTAGAGTGAATGTCTTGTAAGTTTGTGTGCTTCATCTTAGACCACTTCGTCGCTTACCAACAGGTGAGTTGGTAACGTGAACTTATTTACGATTAAAGTGGATAATTATTTTCTTATTGTTTATTTAATAGCAACGTTGCAGTGTACGATGGAGATATTTCTACTACAATCACTTTTTGCAAATTTCTATGCTATTTTCTCTGATATCAAGCGTGGTATGTCTACACCATTTTTAGGTCTGTAAAGATATTATTAAATGGCTTTAATCTAAAAGCTTGATAAATGAAATGGTCGGTAAGTGCCGTCCCGGTAGAAACTGTGATGTATTTTCTATTTAAAAATCAAATCACAGATGTAAATTATTCCGAAATTCGTAGTGAACCGCTCCGGATTGATGCAAGCCTCGCTTAGAACTCGACACCAACACTCAGCTCACAAAAAATAGTGAAATAGTAAATTTAGTGAAAATGAAACATGTTTTAAAGAGAAGGAGATTTCAGTGGTGAATGCGGACCGACTGCAGAAAGCTTTTATATGTATTGAGATAATATCAAAAATATACTACTACTAACAGCCTCACTTGAGAGCCAGTTCCATTCCAGGCTAGGCGTGTTAACCATCTTCGACCACACCGTCACTTAACAACAGATGAGCTGTAAATTGATTTTCCTCTAATCGCTTTGATATCTTTCTCAATCCCACTAATATTAAAAAATGTGAAAGTTTGGATGTTTGTTACTCAATCACGCCAGAACGGCTGAACGGATCTGGATGAAATTTTGCACGTAGATACTTTAGGCCCAGGAATAAAACATAGGATACTTTTCATCATCATCATCATCCATCACCACGCGGGTAATAGTAGTAGCTAGTAATTGATATGCGAAGGAATATCATAAATTCTAAAAAGAACATAAATAACTAGATATTATATAAAAATTTGTTAGTTGGTGGTAATTATCCTTAGCAGGAGGTCGTCTAGGTACCTGCGCAGTTCCATATATTCTGCTGCGAGTAGTAGTGTGAAAATATTACTGTGTTCTAATTTGAAGATTACAGCGCTGTTGAGAATAACCATCTAATGTCTCAAAGTAATGAGCGCCAAAGCAGCGATACCTCGGACTTTGTTTTATACTCAACTTTGGACTCAAAGTTATGTGTGTCGCTGCAATGGTCATGGACATGCGTTATCTCTTACCATCAGGAGAGCGTCTTGTTCATTACATTACCTTGTATATAAAGAGCGAGTATATACTTAGGTATTTGTAATCGAGTTGTTTTCAGTGAATGAAGCTGTCATTTTTATACTTCGTTGACATGAATAAAATTGAGTAAAACATCACTAAATTCTATCAACTTTTTATGAAATTTCAAATTTAAAGACAGAATGAGTCACTATGGTGACCTCTTCCTTTTAAAGGACTTTCGTAAGAAGTGACGAAAAGAAATAAAAGATGTTTAGGAAAAGGCACTTCTATTACTATCCTACTTCTTTGGTAAATATAATTAAATTGAGATTAAAAAAAAGTTATTTTATACAAGCTAATGCCTAGTACTTCGTATCCGGTGGAACTCGGCCTTCGCCCTTGTACATCATATGTATATACCTCATTCAAAGTATTAAAATCAAATAAAAGAATCGGCTAAATCGGTTCAGCCGTCCTTAAGTTATGCGCTCACCAACGAACAGTACCTGGATGACCGAGCTTTGCTCGGCTGAAGACACGGATAAAACGACGTTTTCTAAAAATGAAACCTAGCTAGATCGACTTATCGCCTCCGAAACCCCCTGCATACTAATTTTCTTGAAAATCGTTGGAGCCGTTTCCGAGATTCAGATTATATATACATACATATATACAAGAATTGCTCGTTTAAAGGTATTAGATTAGATTAGATAGATAATTTGATTTTAATACCAGCGGGCCTGGCAGACGTCCTGCCCGACTGAAGCGCAACTTACCGGGTCCAATTGTACATCTAAACCATCCAGCGATCCACTCGAACAAGCAAAATTGGTGCACCCGTTTCGGAGTAGCTCAGTGCAAACATACATTTTTTTTTAAATGGCTGACAGGCTAGTTGTTTGACCACAACTCGCCTGATGTTAAGTGACGGTGTGGTCGAAGCTCATTGTTGGGGTTTGAACCCACGCCCTTCGGCATGCGAACCGACCGCGCTAACCACTGAGCTATCATCGCTACATACAGAAATATATGTATATAAAGATGATAAAATACACAATTGTCCAACTTTCTACTTTATTTCATAGGTAATAAATATATGATTCCGATGGCATATGCAGTCTGTATTCCCCATTGCGATCTGTGGTGTTGGGTTCTACGCGGTCCCGCGACAATGTGTGTGTGCTGTGAACTATATCAGGACACTGTGATTTTTATTTAATTTTTCTCTTATTTATAAAACGTCTACTCCGTGTAATGTACGCGATATAAGGTACATCCTATGTAGGCGTGATTGTTTCGTGCAAATATATTTCCTATGCGCATGGAAATAAGGCCTTGATTACGTCGCCCACGCGGAGAGCCATTAAAAATCGTCAAAAAAAATAATAGCAAAAGAAGCAAAGTTTCGTGCCTTTTAATTTGTATTGCAATATAGAATCAATATAACTTTTGTAAAGACACTTGTAATAATTGTATGATTTATTGCTCTTAGGAATGTATGATGTTAGTAATCAGTGGTATTCTATGTACGGTGCTTAGAAATTGGAAATGCTTTTTTGTTTGTCATTATTTGAACAAAATTTACTGTGTGATTTGAATGTTCAAAGGAAATATAGGCAAGTAGTTTGACTATTTCTACCAAAATATGAGTCAAATTGACAATTTACTGACTCGATGGAAACGCATTCAAAATTTATCCGGGACGAAAAGTTATCCCAATTTGCTGTTCACCTTTCAATCTGCCTCTGTGAAAAATATCACACGTGCTAAATTAATTAGCTGTCGCTTGAAATAAGGACCAACAAACCAATTAATCTTTTGTATAATTTGTAATTTTGTTAGCATGGATTACTTGTCTATCTTTTCTGTCCAGTAATATACTAATTCCACGCAATTGATTGATTCAGGCGTTACTTTGCGGAAATTCCATGTAGATGCAAATTTACATGAAGTTATCTTTAATTAAAATATTCTCATATAATATGTACATTGTGTAAATATACTTAGTTAAGTTGTTCTGAACTAGCCCTTGTCAGTGTTAGGATTGTAAACAATGCCCTTGCCATCAAGAGCTTTACTGGTAAACGTTAACCTATGCTTCGGCAACATCTCTGACGTGATATGTCACGCGTGGAAATGAACGCTATTTTAAGCACAGATTGACTATGCAATGTTTATAAGTAAAGTTGTTACAAAAAAAGATTGCACATGAATATTTCTCTCAAATATTGCTACATACCTGAGGGTGAGTAGTATTGGAAAGTATATGGAATATTTTAAATCAAAATGTAACACATGCAATTTTTCAGTTGGCAACATTTATAAAGGACACTTTACCATCCCAACTTCTGATAATGGCTGTACAACTTTATGGGTATCATAATGGTTGATTGTAGAACTCTTGGTGATAAAATACTAAGTGCGTGTAAACATACATATGATCATACGTGCAAACATTAAAAACAATAGAGTTTCTTAATGTCGTCCCTTTGCTCTATGTAAAGGGATGCAGCATGGTAAAATTGCTATAATTATTTTTGTTAAAATAAAGTGAAGTTTAATTTAAAATTTTATTTTATTTTTGTAGTGATTTGAAGATTAAATAATATAGAATAACTAGTATACATAGTTAGATATTGAATACTGAGTAATAACTATACGAAATATACAAATGGATACCGATATATATGTATATAACCTATAGTTCCTACACCTAACGAGAATTGAGATGTCAAAATAACTTCGCAAAACGTTATCACGGCAGTAATTGTCTAAACAGATGTGAGCGTTTGGTTGACATTAGCGCAATCTTTATAAGAGAGAAAGAGAGAGGTAGTATATAATTATGTTACCCTTCTCACGTTTATGGTCGGCGCTAACCGAATTCGCAGGTCTATTACGATACTCTATAAAAATATTTTTAGGACGGTGTCGAGTCGGTATTGGTATATGAACCATTGTAGTGTAAGCTAAGATTAGATATGTTATTTGTATTTTGTTCTTGATGCAGTTGTAATATAAACAAACATGCATTTTAAATTTTTGATCTAGAGACCTGGGTCTGAATCAAGACTGATCTCGAAAGTTCAAAACTTGGGTAAATTTGTTTTGTATATTTTGTATTTTTCGCATTAGTTGGATTATAGACTGTGTAATAAGTAACTTGTCAACCATTCGTTGCAGCCATTTGGGGATACAAAAGCTGAAAGAGAAAAGTTCCAGTAGGGTAGACTGACTGACTGGATTATTTATTAAGAATATAATACATAAAACAATTTAACTCTACTAATAAAAACCTGAGATTTAAAAGTTTTTGGTAAAGATTGAAAAGGGTTTCTCTGGCCTTTTCCTGCAATTAAAAATATTCATTATTAATTAATTAAATTCCTGCAGTTTTGACGCGAAAAACTGACCTCGTGTCTTGTATAAACTAATATTAAAACGTATCTCTTCCTTATTTCATACAGATAATTCTTTACACGAAATCGAGTCTTCTGTCTGTACTCTAATCTATGGTCTGTGGCAAAACTCTGTATTTATTTTCCTCATGGGTCATCAGGCCTAAATATTGGTATTAGTAGGTCTCAGTCAAACAATAAATAAACAACTTTGAGTTGTTCTTGGCAAAGATAACCACATGAACGTCCACATTTTGCTGCGTAACCGGAATGTAGGATACTTAATAATACTTATCCAACTTATTATTAATTTAATTGTAAATAAATCGTTGAGTATGGAATGATGTATTTTTTACTATTGACAGTTCATCATGAAGCAACGTGACTAAAGCGCAGATAAAATGTTGCTTAGTAAATGAGGACTTCTTGGAACGTACTCTTCACCTCCTACGAACTATTTGCACAACAATATGCCAAGCCTTGAAGCCTATTTGAAGCCCTACCTTCAAATACATCAAGGCATTTGTGTGCAAGTTCGTGTAAAAAAAAAGCAATAATATATAATTTATTGTAGTCCATGAGACTTCACTCATTATCTAGTCTACGTAATATTCTGTTCTTTTTTCTAATCTCTGTTATTGGATGAAAATTAAACTTTAGCACTGGCTTTTCTGTGAAGAAAACATGAAGGTATCATATTGTATAACCATTCATTTACGGAAAAAAAGTTGAGTTTTCGATACGTACACAAAAAAAATAAATGAAAAAGCTTCACGTTAGTTTACATTTATAACTTGACGAAAGTTTTTTTTCTACGTATGTCGTATATATGTGACTAGCGTTTAGTTGTTGCAATGCTTATACAGAGGTTTAAGCTTAGGGTGTACAAAATTAATAGTTTCCTATACAAATGATCACGTGTCAACTTGTTTCTATGGAACATCTATTCTACGATTTATTTGTTTTTGTTTCTATAGTAAATCCCTTCAGCTAAGTACATTTCAAGTTTATAAGAATTTTAGTTTTTTTTTATTTGCTGAAATATCTTTTGTCAGACGCAGCGGGGCGGTTAGCGCGCCCGCAATCTGTACTATTGTTTATTCTGTGGCAGGGACGCTACTAATTAGGCAGCAGATGCGCCGACGCGTGCGCGTGTGATTGCACTTGCCACTTTCTTTTATTTTGAAGTGAACGGCTCTGCTCAGGTCGTTGATCCAAGCCGAACCAGGACTGAGGTCACTAAAGGCAGTCAAATGAGCCATATTACATACCTACCTGTTTAAAAGAAATAAAATTAAACTTGCTTTGGTCAATAAAATATAACTGTTATATTTTAAACGTGGATGAGCTAAGTGTTTCACCACAGGGCGAAATAAAGCGCAATTCACATCGCGAGTAGGTATACTTCACAGCACACGAAGATGACGACCTAGCTCGTAACGTCGTTGAGTAGTTAGGTACCTTTTTTGTCACTCATGCGGGATTACTCACGTTTAATTATATCGGGTACTTCGACTAGTTTCAGCCACATCCGGTGGCCTTCTTTAACCCGTGAAGTGTCAGGAAGTACCCCAGCAGACAAAGCAGAGTACAACGCGCGGGCGGCCTCGTGTTGCTTCGTACTGCGGGTCGCCACGCGGCTTGCACGTGAAGTCTAATAAAGTCCCGCGTATAATAAAAATGTGTCAAAACCATATCAATTTCCATAGTAAAGTACCTACTTAGGTAGGTAAGTGGTTATACATCCGAATTTCTGACTACTTAGAGTTAGAATTTCGTAGTTTTTAATTATATGCATAAGCATATGATATAAGCGAAATATCAACTTTCCTGCAGTAGGCACTGCGAGTTTTTTTTAAGCACGGGTGACGTGTTGATACACCAATAGGTACATTAACTCCAATACACAGAGATGATTTTTCACTGTGTTCGATTTTCTTTGGTAGGTACCTGCTTGTGTGCTTGCAAATCAAGTTTACGAGGCAACTACGTAGGCACTTAAAAGTAAATAAGTGATAAATACAAGTGAAGCGGCTATAAAGAGCGAGTATTGATAGATTTAATTCGATACCACATGCCGACACACCGCTACAAAACGAAAAAGTGTCTTGAGTCTGAGTGGCCGCAGCGAGGTAAACAAAACGGGCTGCACCTGAGCACAGAGTAGAAAACTGCAGAGAACTAGCTACTGTATCCTTCAAATGTTCAGTTTGGGTAGGTGATCATAGTTATTTTTAAAGTAGTACACTTTATGACCTCACAAATAGATGTCTCATTATGTATATTTATGACAATAAATATAAACAGGTACTTTTTTATTCCATTGATTTTGTGGACTAGATCCCACAAAATCGTCTACGTAGCTATTTTGTTATAGGTACAAGCCAGTTAGCTATGTATGTTCGAGAGCGGTAACACTGTGTAGAGTTGGTATTACATAAGCGATTGGTAAATAGATATTCGATGCTTATTGCAAAATAAACTATTTTGGAAGTTTTTACATCCTGTTAGCGCTCTTGACCATCGATCATTTTTATTGCAAAACTAGTCGTTGCCCGCGGGGCTTTACTAGCGTTGTCCAGTGATTTACGATTTAAAGAAATATAAACGAAATAACCTACGGTGTACTTACACTACAAACTGTTTAGCTTAAGTAACATCACCAGTGTTAGCTAAGCCTTATACACTATCAGTGCAGCTATATTTCACGCTTCAACTTATAGCGGAAGACATATGTATTTGATTGCTTTAAATTTCGTTATAACTCCTCGATTTTTACAAAACCAAACTAAATGTTGCTTAGGTTGCGATGATTCTGTTGAAATTGCACCTCAAAGTCAAAAACTAAACAAGCTGAAACGCAAAAAACTCATCAATACTTCGTTTGAAATACTACAATCAGTTAAAGACAATAATTACATGTTATTACAAGTACAAGATGCGTGTGGTGCTAGCATGTTACGTTACAACTATGAGTCCGTTGTCAATTATTGCCTTAAGTTTGTGGATTTAGTTCGCTTAATGCAATATTGCTTTGCTTTCGTAGGTAAGTACAATGTTATTTGAGCATTATTTTAGGTATCTCACAGTGTTCCGAACAAAGCAAATTAAAACTTTAAAAGTTTTATTCACGTTTACATACATGCACACATACTTAATAACATACACACTTATTTGCTTATGTTACTTTAATAGATAATGGTTGTCAGTCCACGAAACACTTGTTTAATTTTTTGTTGGTTCCCTGCGATGCAAGCTTTCCCTTAGTTTAGAAGCCGCTGTCAATATTTTAACCATATGCACTATTAAATAAAAAATATTATTTTACTAAATTATATTAATAATTGTCTTGAAACTGTCGCAATCGATTTCACAAGTGCGTTGTTTTCTGTTTCACAGAAGCTGTTTCTCTGCTGCATTTCCTAATCAGTTGCGAGTGCAATTATTACAAAAGGTGCGTGGCGGCAGCTGACACACACCTGCCGCCATCTTTAACATTTCTTAACCTTTTTTTTCGCCATTGGAGTTATTGGCCTATTTTTTATGGCGCAAGCTGGCTGGCAGCTGACTCCCGTTGCCTCTCACCCGGGCCTTTGTTATAGCCTTTAGTTCATGTCTCGTAGGATATCTCAAGGCGTGTACAATAATAGCGCAGATGTTCTGATTGAAAGGTTCAGGTTAAGGCCAGGTGTGGGTGCGACCACGTGGATATTTTAATATTTTTATAATGTCTTGTCCTTTTTTTGGACGGTTGATGTAGTTTTTGTCGCGTTCAGTGTTCTCATGAGGTATGGGAACTAATATCGGTCATTAATGTTATTTTATCGTTGGGCGGATGTTATAACAGGAAACGGAAAAGGTTAAATAAAATCTAAATTACTAGATGTATAGTACATATACAGGTGATATAATCACAGCCATTGTAATTAACAAGTTACTGACAAAAGATATAAGTCTAAGGCATAATCTAATGTCTTACACGATTTTATTACAGAAGGTAGGTATCTAATAATTATGTACATATAGGGCTATAAGCTTAGGGTGTACTAAGCCGTTTGTTGAACCTTGATCAAATGTATGGAGCACCTGTATGTATTCGCTGAGTGCGAAGTTTTAGACGGGGGTAATATAATCTATCGCTGCGCTCATTGTGGCCAAAAGTAGAAATAATGTAGGCTCTGTCATCTGTCACATCTGTCATTAACAACTGTCATTCTATGTTCGAGTGCATGTTTTTTTTTATGTAGGTTCTCCGATTTCTTTTAGTAATCGCATTATTCCGCCAACAAAAATGAGTCACAGCAGTTGTTGTGCTGCAAGAATAATGGCAGAAGTAGGAAATGCAAGTTTTATCGACTCCCAACAGCTACTTGGAAACTGGAACAATGCAAGAAATGCATAGTAGTTGTAAGGTGTCAAAGTAATAGATGTTTGTCTTAAAATGCGAGCTTGAATTCGGTATGTAAAGTTTTTTTTTGGTATTTATTTTATATTTTTTTCTGATAGTAAACTTTATTTCATGAAACTAATTTGAATATTTTGGCTTTTTATGCGGTAGTTGATTTTTAATACGTTTTCAAACTTTCGATAGCGATGACGTCATAAGGTTGACTGAATATCCCTAGTTGGCCTTTGCCATGTAAAACAAAAAATAATATTTTGACACATTTGATTGACTTTGACAACTGACATGAAGTAAAGAATTTTGTTTATCAAAGCTTCTTAATGTTGCTAATCTATTACTTTTTTGTATGGATTATTACGCTATTACGCCGCTGGCAAATCTATTAAGATTTAAAAAAATATATGGATCTATTACAGCTGTTTTACAGAAACATTAGAACTGACAGAATGCACAGAGTATGATGCCAAAAAGAAAAAGGACAAACCCAATGAACTTTTTTTTTACGTGATTTGGCAATGCACGGGTGTTATATTTACCTATTTTGGTATTTTATAAATGAAGTAACGAAATTATAGTATTTTTCCGTACTATCCTTAGATATGGATAGTACCTAGTACGGAGCATGAAATAGTTGTACAAATACTGTAATTATAGTACAAAATCCAACGCTGCGTTGACTTGACTTTGACAGTTTTTGTTTAGGTTCGCCATTGCTTTTGCACAGCGAACTACATGACGTCATTATGGGACTCATTGAAAGTCAAGTTTATCTTGTGTATTTTATTGAAATATACCCCATCTCATAGTTTAGAGAGTTTTAAACGTCAAAATAATGTACAGGAATGTAATATTTCGAAATGGTTTTGGAATCAGCAAAGTATTTTTTTTCTTTACATACCGAATTATTAAACTCTGTTTAGTTTTTTATTCCTCTACATCACAGCATATCCAGCAGGAAACAATTTTTTTCCTTTTAAAACTGTTTGTAGTTGAAATTTTATATTGCGAGCGGTACTCACAAACCCGGCCTTCAGAATAATACTCATTTCGATCTGAAAATGATATTTAATTAATTACTAGCGATACAAGAATAATTATATGTATATACATAGTTTTTGATTTTTGCCAAAATGTCGCGATGAAATGTTTCAGATGTTCCAGAACTAAGCATTATATAGTTTACCAACTGATTGAGATTGCCTCTCTTACTAAGTCTCAAGTAGGCCTACCTACAAATATATGAAAATACAAGTAGCTATGTAACTTTTGTCCCCTCTCCCTATTTCTAACTTCAGTTAGTAGTAAATAAAAGTTTAGTAAAGTAAGCGAATCCACTTTGGTTTCCTCACATAAACAAGTTAAGTTTGGTTCTGATTACTTTCCTCACACATTACCATTATAAATATGCTTTCTTATCCTCTCTTAAACAAGACAAACAACTTATGAACGATGATGTTTTCATCCAAAGTACGGCTACGGGGTAGGTTCTGTTATTTATTCTGTGCTATGGCCAAATCCTTTCTGTTTACATCATAATGGTTTGGAATAAATCGTGGCTCGGATTAGCGAGCGGCCCCACGAGATCGATGGCTAGACCAGCACCCTTGTGAAAACTAGGTCATGTCGAACGCCCCATAGCTCCGTGGCTCCCCTCGTTCCGTTGCCAGGGCACTGGATACAATATTAATGTTACCGGTGATCAGACAAGTTTCAACATCTGTCAAAGTTGTACTGCCTCAGAAGGGTTTCGAGAGATAATTGAGGAAATACTGAACACAAATCTTGCTCCTTGTTTAATGTAGGTACCTGGGTGGATTTTATGATTTATGTAGTCCAGACTAAATTATGAATTTGTTTCTTATGGAAACAATATCAAATTCTGTGTGAATACTTCAAATATGATTTATGTTCGAAAGAGTCATTGCTACACTATTGAGAGAAGATGAAGCGCGAATTGAGGGTGTTAACAAAAATCGAATCAGAAACAATATGTTACAGACTACAGTACTAATTATGTAAGAATGAGATAAAAGTATTAATTTCCTTTTACAAGCTTTTGTTTAGCTTACAATGTGTGTATGTGCCTTTGTTAGTTGGTTGACTTGAATCTTGCAAGCTAAATTAGAACCACTTTCTCTTATCCGACGGAACTGAAATTTGACATGTTGGTTCAGTTCCGATGATAATGCATTGTTATGGTAAACATTACCTGATTCTACAGGATTGGCTCCAAACCTCTATCTGAAGCCAATCCTGGTTGTAGAACTCTTCAACAGTCAACAGTCAACAGTCAGTCAACAGGGGATGGCTGGCAGAAAATGCTTTAGCATTAAGTCCTCCTTTTGTACATATTATCTTAAGTGTGCAATAAAGAATTAAATAAACAGTTTAGGCGGAATTTAATATACACATTTAATTTTGATTGCCCGTTTCAAATTGCCAATAAAAGCTTGTTTAAAAAAAATCTTATTTCAACCACGCTGTCTCAAATATACCCTTACCTTTCAAATTGTATTGTCAAAAAAGTTAGACTTTACTGCTTGGCGGTTAAATATCTTATCTGATGCTGCGGTGACCTGCTAAGGAGATCTACCACGTAGTAAACCTTTCTAGTGTCTTTTGTGATGATTATGTGACTGTAATAGTGGGTTTAATATTAATAAAGCAGATGTAAAACGGTCAACAGCCGGCCACGTGCCCTCAAGCTACACCTGCTTAGTAATTATTCCAAATAGCCTTTACCTGCCGACCTTTATTTAGGTAAGAAGTACAAATGCCTTCTAATCACCTTTAACTTTCTCTACATAGGTGAGCATTTTAGTTTTCAGCTGGCAAAGTAGGAAAGTTTCGCTTGTTAATAAAATAAATTAGTTGAAACTATTTTTTTTAGTTCAATTTATTCGGTTTATTTACATATATATCGTTAAGGATAAAAAAAAAATATTTGTAACTTTAAATTAGTTAAATTTAAATAACTACCTATATTCGTGTGTGAGGGTAGTGTGGCACTCACCGGGGTGAGTGTAAGCTATACTCACCAGGGTGAGTGTATAGTGTATAAGCCACAGTTAAAGTAAATAAAATAATGGTGAAAATCAAAATGTTAATATAAAGATTAGGCAATAAGGACTCTAACTAACTATCCAGACGGTGATAATTAACAGAAAAAAACCGTAGAGAAAATAAGTCGACAGAATTAGTTTTTTTCATCAATTATAAACTGCAATTGATGTCAATTAAGGGTTTTTAAAGACCACTAGGATTTTTCCCCGTAAACTGGTAATTATTTCTTAAATTATCTTCTGATTGCTCGGCCATATCTCCCCGCTCTATAATCACAATCAAACTAATTTCGAAATGGTTTGTGACAATGTAAGCACGATTAATACTTTTTTCACCAATGACTGCTTCCCGTGGCTTCATCTCTCAATTGTTTCGTTCTTACTTTCATACGATTACTTATATGTATGTCATGGAATATGGCCTAATTAAAAAAACCGTTTAAAGTTATAATAATTATAATTGTAGGCGGTTTTATTTTACTTCACTAGTATTTTTATTTATAGTTTCAAATCTTGGAATAGATTTTCGACGATTTCCGCTGAACCGATTTTAATGAAACTGCAACCGAATATCATTCCGATGAAATTCATCTTCTAGCTTACGGTACATCACCTAACCATTTAACCTAAAAGTTTATTTTATTAATTAAATCAAAAGTAAATAAATAATTTTATTTTTATTATTAATTATAGTTATATATTTTTAGATATGGTTTTTTCATATGATATTTTTTTGTCTGACAGGCTAGGCGTTACAAGTGCCCATAGTTCACTTAATGTTAAATGACGGTTTGGTCGAAGATGGTAAACACATCTAGCCTGGAAATGAACTGGCTCTCAAGTGAAGCTGCCGGAAAACACTGTTAAATGCTTGGCGGCAGATAATAGCTGCCTTCGAGAAGTTACCATATTGATAAATAATAATATTTGTAAAGCTACGACAGCCTATTTAGGAGACCGTTTAACTCCCAGTCTGTACGTCCTGGGTTCAAATCCTACGCCACGCACCTCTAATTTTGCTATGTTATGAACGTACTAGCGACCCACCACGGCTTCGCACGGGTAGTAAGAATGGATATAGTAAGCTATCCCTAAAAGGAATGCGGTATGTCTTTTTTGTACATCTATGAAAGAGGAATATGAATTATTTTGTTATATCTCAAAGGGATTATTAGGCAGCGTTTTCGATGAAAGCTCCCAGGTGGCTCGACTATTTCCGACATTTCCAAGTCTTTTCCTTTAATTATAGCTAATTAATCGCAGTCGGGTTATAGATTTTTAAACTTTTCAGCTTGTAACGAAATCTGTGGTTGAATAGATCTTGTGGCGGACAGCGGGCCGATAAAAATCTTTTATATCACATATACACACAAACTTTCACATTCACAATAACAATGTGGTTATAAGGCAGTTATTGATCATGACATTTAGGGTTCCCTGACTCTTAAGTATGTGGTGGTTTCCTCTAGAGGTCAACGCTCTGCTGGACATGCGTGCTGTTTCGCTTTATTGACTTTTTTATGATTAACCGCGGTTTCCAGTCAATTGTTTACTTTTATTTTGTCGTAGTTATCCTTAACTTAACGATGTTTTATTTATAAGAACAGTGCTGTATTTTAATTGCCATCTTAGCATATTTGTTAGAATAGTCTGCTTCAAGAGCGTGGGTTGGATTCCAGGACAAATATTTATGTGACAATAAATGTTTGTTCTATGTCTGAGTGTTTTGTTTATATTGTAAGTATGTATTTACAAAAAAAAACTAGTATTTAAGTATTCTACAGCTACCCGGTTCCCATAGTACACGCCTAGTTGCTACTTTGCTTAGTTCAGTGCTAGATGGCGCTGTGTTTACTTATAAGACCACTTGCCTTAAAGACAACAAACTCTTTAAATTGAAAATAAATTATAATAGGTCATTAAAGTGAAGTTTACTTATAGAACTAGAAGCTTTAGGTATTTCAAGGCCAGATAATGATAAATTTCGCCTAGATCTTTCCATCTAGCCAATTCACCCAACGATTGGCTAATATTTCACTGTATAATCTTGATTTATTTAAAGGCCTATAATTTTTTTTAATGGTTTAAGGCTATGTCATTGATCTGATGCTAAGTGACAATGTGGCTAATGATGGTGAGCACACCTAACCTGGAATGGGAATTGGTTCTCAAGTGAAGCTGTGAACATGAATTTGTTATGATGTTTTCCTTTTCCGGCAGCAGTTCAATCTCATTGTTGAGATTAATATTTTAACGGAGTGCAATCCGACCACGCTAACTTCTGAGCTATCGTCGCTATTCTTCTGTAACGGAAGTTATATAAATTCCTAATTGCTTTTACATATTATACTCATTTTACTGAGTCATGAACTTTAAGTCATAGAGTAAAAATTCATTGCTGTGTTGTATACAACTCGATGGTAAATCAAATCAAATCAAATCAAAAGTCATTTATTCAGTTTAGGCCCTGGTAAGGCACTTATGAACGTTAAGTTACATGTTTGAATCTACCACCGGCTCGTAATTACACTTCAACTGAGAAGACTCCGGCAAGAAACTCAGCAAGGCATTTTATCTTATTATATATGTATATATAGGCATATTTTATTGTAAGAAGTTGTATCCTAGAAACCGATAACCTGTACGAGGAAATTGGAACTTTCCAGGTCGATAAACTATTTTTCATTGATTTCCCATGGGCTCTATGTAGGTACACAATACATGTTCGCCCATGGAAGTACCGTCAGCTATTACTTCAAGCTTACGTTTAGCTGTTTTAGGACGATTGTCCTATGGCACATGCAATAGCTACTATTTATTACATTTTACATTAATTCTAATAATAGAGTTCAACGTAAGTGTGTGTTTGATTTAGTTAAGAAATTAATAAAATATAAATATTGAAGAATAAGTCACACGGTGCCATCTAGCCCCATAATAAGTGAAGAGTGTAAAAGTTGTTTTTGTAAAATCTAATATTATATTGGTGCATACCTAGACTACTATTTATTTATTTATAAGTAAGGTATAAAATAGAAAATTACAATGCGCGTGTGTGGGTGTGTGTGTGTGTGTGTGTGTGTGTTTGTAGATGGGTGTGTATATGTAAGTTTAAGTGTGTGTATGGGTCAGTGTGTGAATGTGTATGTGCGGGCGTAAATATTATGTAGAATTACAAAAATAATATTTTTTTTTTTTAATTTATTATAAAAAATTAAAGTAAAGCTTGTACTATGGGAATTATATAGCTGACAAATTTAGCTGTTGAGACTAACCATTGAAAGTCCTAAAGTAATGAACGCTATAGCAGCGTTGACTTTGTTTTGCTACTCATTCTGTGTATCGCTGCAATGGTCATAGACATGCGTTATCCCTAACCATTAGAGAGCGTCTCGCTCGTCTAATTACTTCTACATTAAAAAAAAACTTTTTTAAAAACATTTAGGAAATCCAGATACTACAGATCGTCGATCTTAAATGTTTTAACTGTTTTTGGTAATTTCGTGCATCTTAGTTAGGTTAGTAGGTACTGAGCGCTGCTAACAAATCCACAGCATTATCGCTGAGCGCCTTTTTTGTTGTTTTTTACAGTGCAGTATTAACTTTTATTTATTTAATTATTGTTTATTACTACTGTTGTACTTTCTTATACATACATATATCTCCTAGTGTGTAGATAAATAGATGGAAACTATTATTGTGGACAGAAAATAAAGACAGAATTAAAAATATAATACAGACAAGAACCGTAAGAGCTAGTACTACAAGTGGCGGCCTTAACGCTTACAGCGATCTTTTCCATAAAATCAAACAAAACAAAAAAGACGACGGGAAAGCACTTGTTGTGTTGTGTGTGACAAAATAAATTATTCTTTCTTACTTTTTTAACCGACTTCAAAAAAGGAGGAGGCACTCAATTCGACTGTTTTTTTAAATGTTTGTTACCTCAGAACTTTCGACTGGGTGAACCGATTTTGATGATTCTTTTTTTATTTGAAAGCTGGTGCTTGCCGCGTGGTCCCATTTCAATTTGGTCCAGTTCTGATAATGGCAAGAAAACCATATGTAGTCGGTTTTATTTTTGACATTTTTTTAATCTTATAAATTTATATATACGTTATTCTACATAATGGGTGGAATGACAGGGCACTGCTAGTTGTCGAATATTCGGTTCATTAGCGAGCAGGCTTCTAGGTTCAGGTAGTTAGGTGTTTAATTGCATTATACGCGTTTCATGGTGGCCGCCATGGGGTCAAGTAATGGGGTCGACGGTGACACCCCTGCTGACACAGATAACACAATCATATCACCCCTAGCTATAGAGGTGTGTTGAGAAAACGTGCCCGTAGCCTGTCAAATGAAGCCGTTTGTTTATTATCACCGAGCGAAGCAAAGGTCTCAGATTCTACTCGAATGAGTCAGCATTATGATATATGTTTCGCTGGCGTCGTTCTCTACTTTGACTCCTTAAAAAGGTCACTGTATGTGGCCATAACTATAGTCGACGTAATCTAACGTGAGTAATCTTCTATATCTATAAAAGATGAAACTGACAGACTGATTCCCTGACTGATCGATCAACGCACAACTGAAACAGCTGGTTTTAGAATCATGCAATTTTGCACTAATGTTCCTTAGGTAACGTAAGTATGCACTAAAAAAGATTTTAAAAATCTCCATCCCTAAGGGTGCAAAATAGGGGTTGGAAATTTATATGAAACTTCGTTTTTTTATTAGTAATGTTTTCAAACTCCTAATAAATACTCTTTATTAAAAGTAAAAAACGGCCAAGTGCGAGTCGGTCTCACGCACGAAGGGTTCCGTACCATTATCTATAAAAACGGTTAAAAACCATGTTTGTTGTATGGGAGCCATTAAATATTAATTTTATTTTGTTTTTAGTATTTGTTGTTATAGCGGCAACAGAAATACATAATTTTTGAAAATTTCAACTGTCTAGCTATCGCGGTTCTTGAGATACAGCCTGGTGACAGACAGACGGACGGACACACAGACAGCGAAAAAAAACGTTACTAATTTTTCAAAACTACCCTTAAAAAGGGGTGCAACTTTGTATAGATAATATTTTTTTTTAACTTTTCGATTCCAAACTTAGTATAATTATATTCTTTATCAAATAATAATTATTTGAAATAGGTATACTAGTAAAACAAAAATGTGTCAAAAATGCGTCAGTTTCCATCGTAATATATAGTAATATGATCTAAGATTCTGAATCTGAATGAATAGGCAAGTCTAAGTGCAACGATGTGACCGAAGATGAAGCTTCATGACCATGATGAAGGTCACATCGTTGCTTACCTTAATGAGAGTGATGTTCAAACGCGGAATCATTCTATACAGGGTTATAAGCGTATATCACTTTGACGAAAAGATCATTGGACTTATCACTATAAACAACTTTTACAAAATTAATTAAATTAAATTTATTGTACTGAAAGTGACCAATTTATGAATAAAATACTTTGACTTCGACTTTGACTTTACTATGGATCCAACCCTGATATCTCGAAAAAGAATTACAACAAAAAACAGTTTATTTTTAGCTAATGTTCTTTTAGGCTTAGTAACGCTCCAAGCTTACCTATAATCCTCAATATAATGAGCCCACGTACATCAAATTATAAGATCTACATGTCTAGCACGTAAACGGTAAAATGCAAGAATTATTTCACAAATTGCACACCGTTACATCAAATATGGACTTATGATGTTGTTTGACTTCAATGAGCATGTTATTTTGTATAAAAATTGATGTCAAATTTCGATTTTTAACGCGTATAAACGACTCGATTGATGCTAAACGATGATGTGGTCAAAAATCAAGCACACAGACTTAGAAGATATCTGTTGAAGGTTTTTAAGGGTAAAGTGAATAGATTTATTCTAGATCACCGTGCTCCATCCTCTGCTGTGCCTTACTCGCTTTCCATCAGACGAGTTGTTGGCCAAAGATCTATATTATATCTACTGACCTTTAAAGTATCCAGATTATGTTCCTCGCGAAACAAGGAAACGTAAGAAACGGAAATTCCACTGTATAAAAGTGTGCTGATTTATTCTTTATACATTTAATACCTAAAACTGGACTAAAGTTTTGTCGCAAATTTATTGTGCTAAACCCAATTGATAACTTCTTGCACAATTGCAATTTATAAGTGTTTTATGTATGTCGTCAAGGCACTGTGCTAGGCAACTATCACGAGTAATTCATAATGTATCGGAAATAAATAACCAATGCGATAGGTATTAATAGCCGCATTGCAATTCTGAGAGGTGTGGTTCACTGCCCGTGTGACACGCACAGAATAAATTATGAACAGGGTCAACTTTCATGTTTGTCTTTAGTAAATATGTACTGTTATAAATAATTCTCATTTTACAATAGATTTTTTTAGTCATGATTACATATGCGACGACAATTCCACAGGAATGGCTTTTGTATTTTTTTTGTAGCGATGATAGCTCAGTGGTTAGCGCGGTTGGTTCGCATGCCGAAAGGCGTGGGTTCAAACCCCAACAATGAGCTTGAGCTGTCGGTGAAGGAATCATCGTGAGGAAACCATAGCGTGGTGGTAGGGTCCTTTCTAGTACTCACCTGGCTAGCTACCATCCTCAAGTTGAAAATCTGCCGCCAAGCATCTAACGGTGTGTTCCGGCAGCCTCACTTGAGAGCCAGTTCCATTCCAGAGTAGATGTGCTTTACCATCTTCGACCACACCGTCACTTAACATCAGGTGAGTTGTCAAACACCAAGCTTGTCTGCTAAAAAAAAAATATTTTACAAATTAGCATAACCATGACAAACATCACTTCGATTCGTTGATCCGTCCGAACAAATTGGAAAATTAATAAACGCACTTCGATATTTATATTGTTTCCTAACAACCACTTAGCATCAACTCCCATTACAGTGCTTTCTAGTAACGAGTTGGCTAGTTACCACCCAAGTTCAAAAATCTGTCGATAAGTACCAAACTTGTGCTCACTTGAAAATCAGTTCCATTTTAGGCTTGGTGTGCTTATCATCCCCGATCGTCACATACCATCAAATGAGCCATAGTCAAACACCTACACTGTCACCAGTAAAAAAAGTATTTATAGCTTCTGGTTTATGACTGTAAAATATTTAAAAAACAGCCCTTGCTTTTTATTTATTACTAAATATGCCTGCGTTTGACTACCAAATCGCCTGGTATTAAGTGAAGATAGAGCACGCTTACCTAGAAGAAACAGAATCGCTCATAACTTGAGGAACCCAAATTGTAAATATCGGAGAACACCCATTTGAGCAGCAGATTCTACTGTGTAACAGTTCGTATGATGAAAGTGGAATCAAACCATTTTATTCGAATTTTTGGCAGATCGACAATGAATTGACCTTAATATCAGGCAATCAGTGGTCAAAGGCGAACCAATTTAGAATTAAAAAAAAAAACTTTGCGTCTGTGTTGGAGACTTTGGCGCTTTGTTTGAACAAGGAATCATTACTGAGGAGCTTCTTCTTATGTTACCTATCATTTCAAATTAATAAAAGTAACAAACATACACCTATTCACAACAAAGTTTCGCCTTCATAATATTAAGTGCAATATTTTGTTTGAGTAAATATAGTTAACCTACCGCATAAGGTGTACTGCGTGCCCTGAGATCCTTCCACGAACCTGCCCATTCACTGCCAGCGTTCGTCCTCGAACCCAATATGAGGTTCAATAGCTTTACAATTATATTGTTTTTATGAATAATTGGTACTTATATGTAATGAAATGTGCTTGTACCAATAAAATCCTGAGATTAATATTTTTATGGTTCACTGGCTGGCTGTTTAGCTTGATTCTGTCTGCCCTCTTGGCTCATTTGGTAGCGTATGTGCTTCAAGAGCTGTAGGGCGTGAGTTCGATTCCTATTCAGGATAAACATTTGTGTGTCGAGCATTTTTCTGTAAGTATATAAGTATATTATTATTGTCACTGAATTTCACGACACGGGACTCCCTAGTGTGAGATTCAGGGTCCGCAGCAAAAAGTTGTATATATTTTTTGTTTGAATAAATAAATTATTATTATTATTATTATATTAGTCTTTTTGGGTTCCCATAATACAAGCTTTGCTTAGTTTAGCGCTAGATGGCGCTGTCTGAAAAGTCCTAGGATATTTATTTATTTGAGCGTGATAATCATCATCATCGTCATCATTATAATCATATTCAGCGTGTCATATTTCTCTGCCAAGTCAGGCCTCTCCCAAGACACGCCACATGGCCGATTTACATCTTTTCGCTTAATCTGGTGGAACAATTAAAATTATAGAAGCAAATACCGGTGGCTTTTCGTGTATTGTAAAATGGTCAGTATGTCAGCCCGGAATAGGCTTTGAAATGATGCTGTCGAAAGCTGGTTGTAGATAGCTGATCAAAAAAGTATGACATTTCTTTTTTTTTATATTGGGTTTTTAAGTCGGTGCAGGCGACGCGACGTTCGTACTAAACACGGTAAACACTGAATTATTATTTGATTAAAAAGTTTTTTTAATACCGTTTTCAGTCTGGTCGTGTGTGGAATACTACTGCCACCTTTGGAATGGTTTTGCCAATAAACTCTTCAAGCTCTTAATTCGGTAGAGCGGCGTGCTATTCGACTTATTAGTGATGAAAAGATAGTAAATAAAAAACTTAAAAGTTGAACTACTAGAACACCGCCAGAAGGTAGCAAGTCTGCAAACTGTTCTACAGGATTCATTTCGGAGAATGGGCTGAAATACCTTGTACTTCCATCCCCTTTTCACTACAGGACAAGTAGAAAAACACCCCACTATCACCTATACAAAGTGGAATCCATTCCAGGCTAGGTGTGCTTTACCATCTTCGACCACACCGTCGCTTAACGTCAGCTGTGGTCAAACACCTAGCCTGTCAGGGATAAAAAAAATAGGAATTTCCTTGAGTACGTACCAAACGTTTTGACTCTACGTTTCTTATCCGTACCGCCAAAGATTGAGTCAAGCTACCGGCTGTATTGAGTCAGGCTTGTTTCCTGTGGGATTTAATCTGCTGAGTCTGTGTGCTTCATTTCCAACGACATCATCGCTTACCTTTAAGCGAATCGGTGATCAAACGCCGACTTATACGTAATAAAAATTACCATTTTGAGAATTTCTTTCAGAAGATTTTTTACAGGCTAGGCTAGGTATTTGACCACAGTTCAACTAATGTAAAGTGACGGTGTGATCAAGGATGGTAAAAAATCCTAGAATTGAATGGATTTAAGGCTTTAATGTTAATTTATTTTGTTTTACAACAGATACTCTCTGTGCTTACAGATTACTACAAAGAACACATAGCAAAAAAATGTCCAGGGCATCGCTGATTTAGCATTCATTACTTTGAGACATTAGATGATTAGTCTCAACAGCCCAGTAATTCCGCTGGAACACAGTAGTATTTACACACTACTACTTGGGCGGCAGAGAATCTGGTAATGCGGTGGTACCTACCTAGACGACCTCCAGCTAAGGAGATCCACCACCAAGTAGGATAGTGTATAGTAATAGCCTATATTATATAATGTGCTAAAACCTACTTTTACACAAATTGAATTGTGATTGCATCGTACTAAGTTCAACAATAACAGCTAGATCCCGTTCTGTACATAGAGATTGATGAATTTGCAGCCCGGACACCGCTGAGTGCGCGTATCAAATATTTAATACTGCCAGGGAGCTGACAGCCAGACGGCCGGATTTATGTTAAATGGAAGAAGATACGTTAAATGCTAAATTGATTTAGACAGAGAACACATTTATGTGCTCTGTCGCCACGATCATCGATCAAGATTTAGCTCATGGAAACTTGAATAGTTTTTGGAAAAATCGCAGCCCATTTTCGATATGTATGTTACATACATATATACTATAATTATTACTTTTTCAATGTTTGATAGACAACATAGTATCACAGCACGACACTCTTGATTGATTGTTTTTAATTTTATTTTTTATTTTCTTTGTTCAAGTTTTCTTTAGTTAATTTTGTTGAGCCTTTTGTGACTTCACCGTACGGCCTCATCGGAAAACCAGCGCTGTTGGCAGATGGCCTAACAGCATCATTGCCATTATTGTTTATTTTCCAGGATTGAAATACCTACAACCTTACTTACAAACATTACTTAAATTTTATTATGGAAACTGACGTGGTCTTGACACATTTTTGTTTTATTTATGCGGGATTACTCACGTTTAATTTTATCGGAAACTTCGACTATAGTTTCGGCCACATCCTTCGCGGAGTGCGAAGCAAGACGAGGCCGCGCGCGTGTTGTCTAGGCTTTGTCCCCATGATGAAGGCCACCGGATGTGGCCGAAACTATAGTCAGAGTTTCCGATAAAATTAAACGTGAGTAATCCCGCATAAATAAAACAAAAATTAGTTAAATTTAATCAATGCTAAAACTAGCCTGACTCATTGTCACGTGTGACATTTCACAACAATTTCACGTCTGACATTAATTCGTATGTATTATATATTCGTATATACGTATATATATATATATACCAGCTTACGCAAGCGACTTTGTCCGTGTTGAGTTAAGAATTGTCCATAATCACAAAGCGGTATGAAATATACTTTTCGATTTATTATACATACCTACCAAATATACATAAAAATTTCATAAAAATCGGTCGAGCCGTTTCGGAGGAGTGCAACCACAAACATCGTGACACGAGAATTTTATATATATATAGATACTACTATTATCTGAGAGAAGTTGACAGGCATTTTAAATCTGGAAGCAACGTTTATAAATAAGTCCTGTGGAATTTAATAAAAGTATAAGCCCCTCCGTCGTGTTCATCTCGTTCATCAGCATTGATCCTTGGTAAGAATGATATGTCTATGAGCGTAACGTATCTTTCACATGGTTCACAGGTCAGACTGGTTTGGACTTTTTTTCTACAGTTTCCCCCCGACATCCCCTTGTTTGTTTTATTGGACTTGTTTGAAGGCAGTCGAAACACTAATGTGTATCGGGAGTGAAGGGTGCTCAATGAAATGTTAATTGTTTACTCTTAGTCTAAACAACATTTTTGTACATCATGATGTGCTACATTTGTAGCAGGTACATTTTATACGAAGACATTTTGTTTAAATTGAGCTACTAGATTCTTACAGATGGCATAATTATGATTAACAGAATGATTAAAGCAAAGGATTTTTGAGGATTTAAAATTTTGACATTTATATTTGTATTAATATTAATTTTATTTATTTTAATGTAATTCTATGTACATGTTCTGCAATAAATAATTATAAAAATAATAAGGGTTTCAATCTTTACAAGTGTTTGTTGTATAAGAAATGCGACTTGCGAATGCTTGCAACTTGACAGACAGACAGCAGGACAGGCAGACGAACAACGAAGTGATCCTACATGGGTTGCTTTTTTCATAATGAGGTACCAATAAAAACAGCTAGTCAGAAAAAAAAGTGTTAACTCTGAAAAGTGTAATATAGATATATCATAGATAAAGATACAGATACAGATACAGATACAGAAACAGATAAAGATACAGATACAGATACAGATAAGTACAGATACAGATACATATACAGATACAGACATTACAGATGTAAATATAAATATCGTAGGACATTACACATGGCACCATCTGACCCCAAACTAAGCAAAGCTTGTAAACACCCCAGACACAGAACAAACATTTATGATTATACCATAAAATGCTTGTCCTGGGTTGGAATCGAACCCACGCCTGCTCTTGTAGCAGACATACTACCAATGAACCAACAAGGGAGTAAAACAAAAAGTATGAAATAGCTGATTTTCGCAATTTCTGAGTTGTGTCCACGTAAAAGTTATTAGTTGAAAAAATATGAATACAATGACCTCGTTTCAGTTGAGTACACAAGCTTGAAACCATAGTGTATATATAGTATACATAAATCAAACTCCAAAAGGTAATTGATTAACTTTTCTGAAATAAACAACCAAGTTGATCTTGACTTTTCGGTTATTGTAACAATTTTCTTGTGAAGCAATAAGAACTCACTTAAAAGTTTGCTTTATATAACTCCTCTTCCATGTTATATAAATGCGCTGTGCACAATGGGACAATGAGAAACCCTAAAACATGTATGTAAGTAACAAAAGCAGATTTAAGATTGTGACGTATTTCGGCAAAAAGTGTTTTTTTTTTTTTAATTTTCCACAGTTAGCTTTTTTATTTTACACCTGCTCTTGGTTGGGGTTTTTGGTTATACACTATAAACGCATTCGCCATCTTCAAATTTTTATTTATTCGTTTTTCTTTTTTGCGTTTATGCTTATGGTGTTTTCTATGTTTAGACTTCATTTTGGATACATAAACGCGAGTCAAAAGGACTAAAGGACTTTAAGATGGAATTTACACACAAGACACGCGCGAAAAACATAACCCTTCCTTGGCAGTCGAGTAAAAATACCAAGTGACGTGTGATCATCATCATCATCATTATGATTATCATCATCATCATCATCAGCTATAGGACGTCCACTGCTGGACATAGGCCTCCTCCTGGGAAGGTTTTGCCAATACTCGCCACGCTTGGCAGACGGGTTGGCGAGCGCAGTTAGGTGTGATTGTTCAAGGAAGACGCTGCTGCCCATCTTCCGGATTACATCCCCTAGCCGACTCTTACGGCAACCACGGGTAGAGAGGGTGGGGTACTATTCTTACGCCGGCACCACCACGGCAATCGCACCACGGGTGTCCAACTATTCTCGGGAAGTCGTATCGCGATTGGGATACTAGTAATGTGCAAATGTGTTTTCTGTTCCATGAAAAACCCCTGACTAATTCAAAAAGTGTGAATGTGTTCACGAGGAGAGAGACGGGAGAAGGACGAGCGACGCAATCATTCCGTACAAATGTTTGCCACGTCCCCGCGAAACGAGTGGTACGTACTTTTCATATTAAAATCCTGAAAATTGCAAAATAGTGTATTATAGGTAGAAATGTTTAGGTAAAAAATGGACAGAAGTACTTTACAGTGGTGTTCATGACCAAGCTATTATGTGCGACTAATTTTTTAATACTAATTAGCTTCACAGACGGTCTACCGACCCTAAAGCTGAAGCCTAATTATTTAAGTAAATACAACGGTGGAAGATTACCTAGAAAGCTCGCTTATACACTTTCCACAACGTGTAAATAAAAAAATATATACATATATCTTATGAATATAAAAAACAGCTTTATCCTGTAAGAATATAGTACCTGGATGACCGAGTTTTGCTCGGTTTTTCATTGCTTGAAAAAACGGATAAAACGACGTATTCTAAAAATGAAACCTAGCTAGATCGATTTATCGCCCCCGAAACCCCCTACTTACTAAATGTCATGAAAATCGTCGGAGCCGTTTCCGAGATCCAGATTATATATATATATATACATATACAGTACCTGGTTGACCGAGCATTGCTCGGCTGAAAACATGGATAAAACGACGTTTTCTGAAAATGAAACCTAGCTAGAACAAAAGATTCAGAGGCAACTCTGAAGCTCAGACTGAATTATCTTCCTTATTATTATTCCACTTATATGCGGAGTATTATGCGTAGTATTTTTATATTGTCAATATTTTATATTGACATGTTTGTATACTTTGACATTTTGTTTTTATTTCATTGACATGTAATCAGTGTTCTAAAACCCTTAAATGACATATTGTATTGATATTACGGAATTGACTTGTAACATTGATGTTGTCAATAAAATATTTGTATTTGTATTTTGTATTTGTATAAAGTAATTTTTTATGGTTGACAGTCTAAGTGTCTACCACAGCTCACCTGATGTGAAATGACAGTGTGATCGAAGATGGTACATGATGGGACACATCTAGCCTAAGAAGGGGTAGTATATGTAATCCCAGGGTGGACTTAGCCTCTCAATCAGAAAAACTTCGAGGGGGTTTTTTAATAAAAAATATATAGAATAGCGTTTAACTCATAAGATGGTAAGTCATGCTGTAGTCTAAGGTGGAACACGCTTGCCCATGAGGTACCTAATGCTGTACTCCAGCTTGTAAAAGCAAGGCTGATCCGAAAAACTCCCTACCTCATTAAATTAGACATCTAAATGCTCCGAAAATGAGTCCCAAGTCCCAATATTACGAATCGATAAAGCTCGCTCGCTCATGGGATTCCCGGGTCGGCGGGAACAATATCGAGCTATATCCACATCTAGGTCACATAACTACACACAAATTAAGAAAAACTTGATAAAATTTACTGGAAATTGCTGTGAATATTTATACAGGGTAGGCTTGCTTAACTGAGCAGAAATGGGGTCATATTTAGTAATAATTTTTACTGTGAGAGCAACTTTAAAATCGCAAAAAAACAACAATTGCTTTATATATTCGGCCAAGGGTCAACATACTTTTTTCTTAGAACAGTAGATTTAATCATTCTATATTCCATACACCTTTTTATTTTTTGAGTTACTACTAGGTTTGCGGACCGCCAACTGCGATCTACGGTGGAGCACGCTAGCATAGAAGTAACCGATTCACTCGCTAAAAAAGTAAATAAATACTTCAAACACCAACAATTAGCATGAGCTGCCGGTGAAGGAAAAGGAGAGGAACGAAAGAAGAAGAGGAACCTAACAGTGTATTCCGACAGCCTCGCTAGAGAACCCAGGCTAGGGAAGATTACTACCATCGACCATGTCGTCACTTAACATCATACGCTTTGGTCAAACACCTAGTCTGTCAACTATAAGCAAATATACGACATTTAACGCAGTATCGATCAATCATTTAAATAAAATAAAGGTGGTCGTGCATTAATGTTCCATAACGTCACGACGCCACGCAAGCCTTCCGGACGTAAATCAGAGCTGAGGCCGTTTACCCGAGGCGGAAACAAAGTCGATGCACCCTACACACACCAGTGCAGCCGCTGTGTGGGTGACTCGATGCGCACGCGGAAGTACCACATTAACATACATTTTCCGCGCACACAGACGCGCGGCGAGGGATGTTGCGTCGCACGCACACTGGAAGTCTGTAGTCAGCTTAGAGGCGTGAGTGTGTGAGTGCCGGCATGTAGGCACTGCGCGCTGGTCGGGGGTGTGGCGCGGTACGCTTTGACGAGAACTAGGCGAGTGCACCTGTGTGCGTGCGATGAGGTTGTGTGCGACTCATTTAAGTTATGGTGGTGCGGAAATACAGAGTGTTTCCTATTTTATGGAAGCTAAGCTATAAGTTATTTTTAATTTATTATTTATTTATTAAATGTAGAGACACCAATTAAAACACAATCTTATAGGTTTATATTTTATGTGAATATGTTTTTTTTTTAATTGAAACAACTGTCCGTCGGCTCCGAGGTTCATGCTTTTTTAATTTAAACACATTTTGTAATTCTTAGCTCACTAGAAGAAGGTCATACATACTTAATTTATTTATCAAGTCACACAAAATTTTGTATCGCAAACGATAAAAATCACGGATCCATTTTGAAGTCTGTTAAGTAGAAACTCCTACAATATTTGGTCCCACGTACAATAAAAATCACGGGTCCACTTTGAAGTCTGTTAAGAAGGAACTCCTACTGTATTTTGTCCCGCATGCAGTAAAAACCCGGAAACATTTTGTTATGTAGCACGCTGTATATACGGGGCGCGGTACACGTGTCTGCAGCGCGTGTCTGTGTGCGTGGTGCGGGCGGCCACGGCCAGGGGTCGCCGACCGCACCCCGGCTACGCCGTAACCCCGCTACGGACGCTACGTCGCCGCTACGAGCTCCCGTAGCACTTCCTCGATGCTTTTAATTCTATGCCGTCTGTATCTACGGAATGAAATTACTGGTTTATGTAGGTCAATATAATAATTATTAATTTGACTTTAGATGTTACATGCACATTCGTGGGTAGTAAGAATCAATTATTTAATAAGAATTAATTTTGTAGTAATAAAGTGTCGTGTTCTGTATTAATTTTAATTCAACTACCTATAATGATAGGTTGTATAAGAAATGTATTTATTACAATTGTTCGATGGAAAAGAGATACTTAGCCTTGTGCTGTTAAAAACATTGGGTAGAAATAAAATATTTTTTTCTGTCCAAAGTTTATTTTTGTGTCTTTAGTTCTTTCAGTTTCAACGAAAATTTATTTATTAAAATCTAATTATCTTTTTCCCGACTGCCAAGGAAGGGTTATGTTTTTCGCGCGTATCTTGTATGTATGTATGTATTTAATTTTTTATTACCTCGTATCTTCCAAACAGCTGGATGGATTGATGAAAAATGGCGGATATTTAGCGCGAAATATGATACGTTAATAAGAAAATAACCAAAACCTATCGAGTATATCAAAATAAAATAAATTAAAAGAAGATTACAAAAATATATATAAGTGTTAAGTGTTTAAATTTAATTAGGATTAATAGATTCGTTTTAATTATATCTATTTTAAACGCAGTCGGGTTATAGATTTTTTAACTCTTCAGCTTGTTATGCTTTGTGTCCTTTCATAGTCTTGCAAAAACGTCTTAGACTTTTGTAAAAATAAAGAAAAAAGAAAAGAAAGAACGAAATGTTTTTTTTTTGTGGCTGACATTCTAGGTGTTTGCCCACAGCTCACCTGATGTTAAGCGACGGTGTGGTCGAAGATGGTAAGGCACATCTAGCCTGGAATGGAACTGGCTCTCAAGTGAGGCTGCCGGAACACACCGCTAGATGCTTGTTTTATTTTGTAACACAAAACAAACAGAGAAAAAATAAGAGACTGTAAGAGAAAAAAAATACTTTATTAGTTCATGTAATTTTATTTGATATATTAGATTAGATTTTCTATTTCTTAGGAATAGTAGTTTTTTCTGGATGAAAGATACCCTATGCCTTTTTTTTTACCCCTGGTAACGTGTATGCCACATTTTATGACATCAAGTAACAAACAAACTCACATTAGTTTTAATAAACGATCTATAAAGAAAAATGGTGTAAATGTTTGTACTGTGTCTGGGTGTTCTGTATGTATTATAAGTATGTATTTAGAAGAAACAAAAGTGTATTTATAAGTATTCTATCAATTTTATGGTTTCTATAGTACAAGTTTGACTTAATTTGGGGCTAGATGGCGCTGGTGAAATGTCCTACAATTTTTTTAAAATCTCTAATTTAAGGTAGAATGCTTAGTATGATTGCCTCGTTTTGAGCAGTTGTTATCAGTTACGCTAACCAAACAATTTTTGTAAAATGTTCCTCTTGTCATGTCTAATTTAGAAAACAAGAGTCATCTGTCAAAATTTTCACTACGCGATATCGTTCTCTCCTGTGTACCAATACTCTCAAGTACGTCGACAATTTACCATCAATATCAGCGAGCAGATGTGCTTCTGGTAGAGAGGAAGCACTTTTAAGAATGTTTTCTTTGCCCTATCTTTACGAAATTATACTTTAAAGTATCATCGTCATTTTTGTTTTAGAATAAGAAATAATAATAACATATTTTTTATTATTCACACCTATTAAAATATAAAACTTAACACTAGTGGAACAATTGGGCGCCTTATCAAAATAAAGAAAGAAAAAAATTATGAACAAGAAATAATTTACGTGTTTTAAGTCATAATACATATAAGTCGTATTGAAGATCATGCAACATAATATTTTTTAATATTTATCTTATTTTTATCAAAAAAATTAAAAAATATAGAGACAAGTAAGAAGTTATCTGAGATGCGCCAACAAAAGGTTGCAAATCCCTGGCGTATAGCGTATTCACATAGCATGAAATCTGATATATTGTATCTGCAACCAGAAATCTAACTTCTAAAACTGCATAATAGCTTATAAGTTTACGAGTTAATTGTCATTACAACCCTTCTTGTTTAACCTAATTTTATTAAGACGTCTTACAACACAGAGTTAGCTATTTCTGTGATTACGGTTTGTTTTTTGTTGAGATTCAGGAGGCACGTCATCGTTACATAAGCGCGGGAGGGGGGTTACGCAAGATGCGGGGCTCGGGGCAAGGGGGGTGCGACGGCGCGCGTCGGGGGGGCCGGGATCGATGCTCGGCCGTTCACCCGCCTGCAATGCGCCTGACGCGTCGCGCTCTACGCCAGCCGCCCTGGTACCCGCCGCCGCCGGTTCATGTCGCCCTGGTACAAGCAGAGCCTGCGCTACCTAACCCGGAAAAAATTAACGACCGTAATTTTTTTATTTCAGTCATTCCCTTAATAAGATTTATATTTTATTAGCTGCTTATGAAAACTTCAGTTCTGCCTCTTACTGCAGTTTTTTTTCTATCATGAACTTGGAAGCAATTAATCACAATGTAAATACAAACTAAACGTACTTCCTATTAGCAAAGGAAGTACGTTGTAAGTACACAACAAACAAAATGGAATACTGGTAGTCGTTAATCAAAATTGTTTTTCTCAAATTTATTTCTCTCTTATACGTAGCCTCTCACGTAATTATAATCTAAAATTGTGTTGAGCCTTGTAAAAAGAGTAAGAACATGAAAGTATTACACAAACAAACATTTTTCATCTAGTAATCTAGTTACTTATCCAAATTCAGCGTATCTCTGTAACTGATATCTGTGTATGTTACTGTAAAACCCTATTTATTGGAAATTTTTGATTTTACTAGTAAATCTTAGGATTTATCAATATACCAGCGCCATCTGACCCCAAACTAAGTAAAGCTTGTACTATAGAAGACAGATAACTGATAGAATACTTAAATGCATACTTATAATTTATGCAGAACAAATATTTATTACCACAAAATGCTTGTCCTGGGTGGGAACTGAACCCACTTTAATGTAAGGACTTTACCAAAAAGAGAAAATTTTTCGGGTTTTTACTATTAGAGTTTGGTAGATGCTTTATTTAATAATGACAGTCGGTAAGTATTGGTTTTGAGGATAAGCTCTGTTCCATACCCGACTCGGATAGGATAAGTGAGTTTCGCTTCGCTTCGTTCCCGCTTCAACCCTAAAATATCCAGTACTCGTGCTACAAACATTTGACACATTTTATAAGAGAAGTGTTTGGCAAGATAATGTTTGTAAAGCGATTGCTTGTGAAACAAGATGTTTGGTAAATGAATAGTGTACGAAACGTTGGTTGTAAAGTAATGTATTGTCAGAAGTTTTAATTTAATATTTATTATGTAATTAACGATAATCACAAAACTGTTCGGACTTCTACCATTAAGATTGGGTAAATCTTAGGTTTTACTGGAAAATCTTAGGGCTTACCGTAGTTCGGGTTTTTCCTGTAACACAGACAAAGCAAGAAAGTAAAAAATCTCATAAGTATAAATTATAATAACATACTATTGATAGCATCGTGAAGTTAATGTTTGTTTTTTTTATTTAAAAGATATGAGGCGAACGAGACGCTCTCCTGATGGTAAGAGATAACGCCTGTCTATGACCATTGCAGCGATACACAGAACTTTCAGTGGTAAAACAAAGTTCAGGGCATCGCTGCTTTGGTGCTCACTACTTTGAGACTTTCGATGTTCTCAACAACCCTGTAATTTCGCTAGCTGCAGTACCTTTCAAACCGGAACACAGTAATGTACACACTACTGCTTAGCGGCAGAATATCTTGTCCCTGTTGCGATGGACCCGGCACACGCATTGAATGCTAATAAATGTCGTCTCACATATGTCACCATCATCATCGTCATTCTCCAAAATACAGGCTATTTGGCCACTGTTGTTCCTCCATGTAGAAAAGTCACTAAGCCTACTCGCATGTAAGATTGACAAGTGTTTTATTATGTACTGTGCAATATATGACATAGAAACTTGTTAATGGGTTTCTACTTATGTCCTTGCATAGAAGTAAACGATTAAGTGTCGTGGCATCACCGCATAATTAGATATTACCTCAGAAAAAAATCCAGTAATTTAGCTAGCTGTAGTACCCTTCAAACCGGAACACAGTAATGATTCAGATTCAGATTCAGATTATTTATTCGCCTTATAACAGAGTTTCGTTATACTAGGTACGTCAATTCACATTTGTGTTTACACACTACTGCTTTAAGGCAATATATCCGATACTGCGTTGGTACTCAACCTAGACCATCTCTCGCTAAGGAGGTGTATCACCTAGTATATAATAATAATCATCATCATCATCATCAGCTAACTATAGCGATGATAGCTCAGTGGTTAGCGCGGTCGGTTCACACGCCGAAAGGCATGGGTTCAAACCTCAACAGTATGCTTGAGCTGCCGGTGAAGGAAAACATCGTGGGGAAATCATAGTATGGTGGTATGGTACTTTCTAGTACTCGACTAGCTAGCTACCACCCTTGAGTTGAAAATCTGTCGCCAAGCACCTGATAATATCTTCTATTCCATGCTAGGTGTGTTCCATCTTCGACTGCATCGTCACTTAACATCAGGGGAGCTGTGGTCAAAGAACTAGCCAGTCAACTATTAAAAAAAAGTCACTTCTGGTTTGCAAGACTTCTAATGCGTGCCGTATATCTGTAGTTTATAAAAGGACCAGTAATACTAACATTACAAAAAAATGTAATCTATATTCAAATGTTAGCCAGAGCGTTGTCGCGCTGTATCGAGCAAGTCTACGTGACTACGCGCCCCAGTAGCGGCTCTACGGCCGTGCTACGAATAACATACAAACATAATACAGAATATATTATGGAGGCGGTATTTTTAATGTACTCGATATGAGAAGGTAGTGCAATAGAAAAGGTAATAATTCGCATATACTTGAGGTAGTGTATCGTTGTACGAGTAATGTAGGTTATACCACAAATTTAAAAAGTTCGTATATGAGAAGAAACTAAACCTAGATGTAAATAGATTGTTAGTATAAATGAGTTTGTGTTCATGAACATTGCTAAATTAGGTATAATTTATTGATTGTTAAGGTGATGTTTTAAAAAATATGTATTTATGTAGCTAAATTAAATCAAATTGAATAAGTACTGAGCGGGAAATTTCGTAGAT
This sequence comes from Biston stratarius, assembly GCA_950106695.1. NCBI lineage: Eukaryota > Metazoa > Arthropoda > Insecta > Lepidoptera > Geometridae > Biston > Biston stratarius. The sequence goes on along the minus strand of OX467114.1, from coordinate 25,644,624 downwards.
TTTGATTCCGCTAAAATGTCTGCCATTTTTTAACCGACTTCAAAAAAGGAGGTTCTCATTTCGACTGTGTGTTTTTTTTGTAAGGTTTTAATTTATTTTCTATAATGGGACTAATTTTTACCTCTTGCTGGCAATACTGTGCGTACTTGGCGGAGCGTGGGCAAAAAGTTTTGTGGGTAGGGCAGTTGGATTCTATCGCACGAAGCGTTCGAACATAGTCTAGATGGTCAGAGACAGCCGATTGTATAATAATACTACTACCTACTTTTGTAAAATATACCTACCAGTTCGAGTTTCAGCTGTTTTTTTAAATTATAAGTACTGACGTTTCCTGCCATAATGATAAGGTAGTTTACATATGGTAAGCGATCATTCCGCCAATTATAAATCGATTTTGATAATTCTTTTTTTATTTGGTAGATCATACTTCAGAGGTGGATCCATATAAATTTTATCGAAATTGATTTGGCGCTTAAGAGTTACCAAATAATTATACCACCATTAAATTAGTCTATTTTAGAAATGAATGTAGGTTCGAGATGACTCGCTTCTCATTTCTCTACCATTTTCCCCGGGATCACTTGGCGCCAACTTGGCTGGCAAGGGGCCACGATTACTCGAGTACTAACTACTACCCAATCTGTTACATAGATCACTACCACAGATTTCTTAACAGTCTGTATGAAACGTGCATAGAGAGAAAGTTGAAAGAAGATTCGTTTCTATTCCCACAGTTTAAGGTTCAAAATTTATAAAACAGGAAAGCACCACAGATTAATTTGCAACAACCTGGTACGAATTTGCAATAAGACGTAACGACAAGAATGAGATTCTATTGTCATGGCACAAGGATCAAAATAGAATAAAATTTCGAGTGTTTACTTATACACGCGTGTCTATATTTTCATGGAAATCTATACCTATAGGTATGGTGTCTGGATTGATTTTTGCCAAGTTTGTATTCCCCGCGTGTTCTCAGAATATTTCTGATAATAGCGTTCTCTATGGATACCGGAACTTTATTCCTGAAGGAAATTGAAAATAAGGTTTGTTTACATTGCGTGCAGCGAGACAGTGTGTACTGTTTGTTGTTTCTCAAGTAGTTTTACGTGAGTGTTGCTTGAAGGTAATACGTATTGTTAGAAATGTTCTATAATATTGGAGCGTCACGCTATAACTGCATATATTAAACATTTATATTTATCATGAGCTACTGATAATACTTTTATGTTATGGGCACATTTTCTACAGGATTCATATCGGAGAATGTGCTACTGAGCTGTACGATCTTGTACTTCCATCCCCTTTTTACTACAGAACAAGTAGAAAGACGGCCCACTACCCATACATAGTGGAATATCCATGGGTACGTACCAAACGTTTTGACTGTACGGTTCTTAACCAACGGCCGGCCAACGAATGGAACGAGCTGCCAGCTTTCTTATTTCCTAAGAGATATAATCTTGATCATTTTAAGCTCTGAATGATTAGGTATCTTCTAGTCTGGGTGCTTCATTTTCGTCGACCCATATCATTGCTTACCATCAGAAGAATGGTGGTCAAACACGGTCTTATAGTTGTAAAATAAAGATAAAAAAATTACGTTTTTAAAGCATGTGCCAGACGATTAAATTGGCGTAATGCCTGTTTCTTACGATAACAAAACACAAACGTATTTTTAGCTTTACTTTTGTCCGGAGATAAGAAATTATTACTGCTGTTTCATTAACTCTCCTTCCTGAGCTTTGGGGTATGGGTTCGATTTTCACCCAGGATAAACATATGTATGACGAACATAGATGTTTGTTCTGCGTCTGGGTATGCCGTATGTATTTGCAAAAATATATATAAGTATTTTACTAGTTATCTGGTTCCCATAGAACAAGCTTTGCTTAGTTTGGGGCTAGATGACACTGTATGAAATGTCTCATGATATATCTATATCTTTAAACGAGCGATTCTTGTATATATATATATATATATATATTTTGAATCTCGGTAACGGCTCCAACGATTTTCATGAAATTAAGTATGCAGGGGGTTTCGGGGCCTATAAATCGATCTAGCTAGGTTTCATTTTTATAAAACGTCGTTTTATCTGTGGTTTCAGGCAATGAAAAATGTGTCACTTTTTTAAATTATTCTAGTCAGCTTTGTCTTATCGCAAAAAATATATTAATATGTTTATAATTAGTAAGTAGATAACTAAGTACTTACTAAGATCCAATAGCTAGGCGAAACTTCTTGTTTTATCAATAACATTTTACGATATGCCGTTTTCACAATACCCGCGTAATAAAATTTTATGAACATCATTATTTTGCGGATTTTTAGCTATGGCCGCGGCGTAGTTTTCTTTTATTCTATTTTTAAACTGAGTTGGAAAGAAGTTGTGTACCAAAGCTACTTATGAAACGTTCTGAAAAAGGTAAATTGGTTGCACTCTTGAGTCGTCTTGGCGGGGGTACCATACATTAAGATGTAGGGTGCAAAAATGTAGGTGGAAAGGATCGAGAATTTTGGTTCCACTATGTAGCCCAAATGAAGACGAGCCTTCGCATATGTAGCGATGATAGCTCAGTGGTGAGTGCGGTCGATTATACACACAAACTAGTTTAGTCTAGACAACCCAGACACGGTTTACGACCCCATCTACAGATCGATACCCCTATACAATAACCTCATCGACTAAGCTGCAAATTATTCCTGGCCCTGCATCAGCAAAATAAAGCAAAAGCGACTGTGACAGCGATAATTGGCGGCCGACATCACGCTTTAGCCCAATTCGTAGGTATCTAGTCTGCGACCAGAATAAAATGAGCTGGCGGAGGGTGTAGCATGTGCTGCCAGGTTTGTGAAAAACAATTTTAAATACTCACTATACTGCACAAATATTTGTTTTGCAGTTGTGAAATTTTAAAAAGCCTGTGTTTTTGTTCTTAAGGTATACATTTTGGGGACAGTTTACAACCGAATATATAGATGTATAGCAACTCTTTTTGTTTTCTTTTTCTTTATGATTTTTGCGGAGCCCTCACAGAGGCTTTGCGGACCCCTAAGTTTCCGCAGAGCACACTTAGATTATGGCGAGTCTAGACAACTTTAGTGATATGAATTATGAATTTATGATTTTTCTTAACATAAGACAATCTGAACGGTTTTTTTGGAAGATGATGGAACTGATTTGTCCATGTTAGCGGGTGGGAGTGAACTCCGGAGATTGGAAACGAGGCAAGAAGATCTAATCAGTCCGCGGTGCTTAAAAATTAAATTGCAATGGTTGCTCTCCCGATAGCATAATTATCTTACCATTGATTGTTTTATTAATTATTATTGTTGGCATAAAAAAATGCATACTGCATTTTTTAATAAGCGCTTCACTGGCAACACTGAATGAAATTGCATTTTGGTTCCGACCTACCCTCACACGAGACGCAATGCGACGCGCCGGCACGGTACATGCGGCACTATAGGTGACTAGGTACCGACGTGGGTACACTCTATCCAGTCTGTCTGGTACACAACTGAATTATACATTTATACACCGCTAGGTTTATTGCTGCTACAGGGATTGCGGATCTGGTGAATATTTCAACATTTTAGCGGGCTTCATCGGAGATAGGTAAGTTATAATGCAATCGATTGAAATTGAATTGATTGCCCTGTTGGCACATTTCGTAGTAGTTCTGCTTCGAGAGCTGAAGAGCGTGGATTAGATTCCAAATCGGGACTAACATTTGTGTGACGAACATAGATGTTTGTTCTGTATGTTTTTTTGTGGTCGAAGACGGTAAACCATTTGGAATGGAACAGGCTCAAATGAGGTTGCTGGAACACATTGTTAGGTGCTTGGCAGCAGATTTTAAACTTGATGGTAACTAACCAGTCGAATACTCAAAAGTGCTATACCATCACGCTGTGGTTTCTTTAAGATGATTTCCTTCGCCAGTACTACTAGCTCATTATTGGAGTTTGCTCACCCTTCAGCGAGTGACCCGACCGCACTAACCACTGAGCTACCATCGCTACAAACATGCACTATTAAGGAGGTCGGTGTGTTGCCAACCCAGAGAGTATATTTTTATTTAAAATGTAACGAGACGAACGAGACTCTCTCCTGATAGTAAGAGATAACGCCTGTCCATGACCATTGCAGCGAACACATACAGCTTACACAGAACTTTGAGTAGCAAACCAAAATCCAGGGGATCGCTGCTTTGGCGCTCATTACTTTGCAAAGTCAAAGTCAAAGTATTTTATTAATAAATAGGTACATTTACAAGTCAACGTGTAGTTGCGACAAATGTGACAATTTGAGATGTTTTTAGACGCTCTTAACATGAATTATTGATTTGCTGCTGGCTGGATAAAATAGTTTAAAAAACGTCAGCTTTAAAATTACTTTAATTAAATTACAGAACTGTTAAGTTCTGGAATGAAGGCCACGTATCGGCAAGCGAAGCAAAAGACGTCTCCCCGGGTGGACAGACGACCTAATGAGGACCGCACGAACGTGCTGGATGCGAGCCGCTTCCAACCGGTCTTCATGGATATTATTGGGGGAGGCCTATGTCCAACAGTGGACGTTCCACGGCTGAAAGATTATGATCATTACAAATTCTCTATTTTATAGAGTTGGCTTCGAGAATGTGGCCAGCTCCTCAATCACAGTGGCCAGCCGCCAGACGCTCAGTCTAGACGTGGGGTTTAAAGTGCATTTTTCTGTCTGGACCCCTCTGTGGAACCCTATGCGTATGCGTTATTTAATTTTAACAGTCTATCAGACTCCCCCACGAGTTCTTATTACCACATCTTAAGGGACGTTATCGGTTGTCGTAAAATGATATAGTAATGTGTGTTGGTGAAATGTTTGAAGTTTTCTTTATTAAAAGGTGTTTATAGGTAGGTTTTGTTTACGCTTTACCGAAAGGGGATTGAAATGAAATTTACTTGTGTAGGTAATGACTTTGTGCTGACGGAGTAGAGATATTTTGAATACGTAAGTCTTAGTGCGTGGCTACGAAGTTAAGTGAATGTATCTTAAGAGATGCGTGCTTCATCTTCGACGACATCGTCGCTTACCTTTGGACGAATTGACGATAAAAGACAGACACATCATCGTTAATAAAAAACAACCGATTACTTTGTGTGACTTCTTTAATTAGATTTTTTATAAATTACTTGAAATTATTTAAACACCTGACTCTGGTAAAGGCACAATGTACGACGACAAGCATAAAAAATAAAAACAACATTACTGTGTTTGGATTTCATATGCTAAAGTATCCTCGCGAAATTAAAGGGATATTAACACTGAGTTACAAACACGAACATCTCAAAGTAATGTACGCCGAACGAACGATGCCATGAACTTTTTTGTTACTCAAAGTTCTGGGTATTATATCTAGTACCTGGATGACCGAGCATTGCTCGGCTGAAAACACGGATAAAGCGACGTTTTCTAAAAATGAAACCTAGCTAGATCGATTTATCGCCCCCGAAACCCCCTGCTTACTAAATTATTAGATATTTGACATATGTTATGATGTTTACATATTTAATATTATTTTTAAATATGAATGGAAACATGACCTATGACTTTGGTGTTATCAATAAAATATTTGTATTTGTATCGCTGTTATTGTCATGTTAGTCTCTTACCATCAGAAGAGGGTTTTTTTCTCATAATAAAAAAAATACAGAATTAAATATTTTGAAGGTGGATTTACACCAAACAAGCCAATGCTTATTCTATCCCTACTCTATCATTTTTTTAAATGTAAACTGTAAGACCGAGCTTTACTTTCCTGGTTTGCGAAGGTTCTATAGCTTTGCTTAGTTTGGGGCCAGTTAGCGCTGTGTGAAATGTCTTCCGATATTTATTTATTCATAGAATATATTAAGAATGCTCGCTGGCTCGATGTAAATAATGCACGAGCGTGCGAACAGTTGTCTAAAGCGTGCGTGTTCAAACGTTCCTGTATTTCAGTCGTTTGAGCAATTCAAGATACAAGAATATTCTTGCTGTTCTCGTAGCATTATTTTAAGTATAAATTCTAAAAATGGATTTTATCCGTTACACTAAAAGATCATTTAACAGAAAACACCTCTCTGGTTCTAGCTCTAGCTATATGTTCCTTTATATAACGGTTAGATGTTTGACCATCTGATGTTAAGTGACGGTTTGATCAAAGATGACAAGCACACCTAGTCTAGAATAGTGCTGGCTCTCAAGTGAGTCTTCCAGAACACACCGTTAGGTGCTTGTCAGCAGATTTTTAACTCGAGGGTAGTATACTACTTGAGCAGCCGAGTACTAGAAAGTACCTTAATACCATACTATGTTTTTCTCACGATGTTCTCCTTCAACAGCAGTATAAGCTCATTATTAGGATTTGAACCCACGCTCTTTGCCGTGTGATTCGACTGCCCTAACCACAGAACTATCGTCGCTACAATCCAACATTCAAACTGTTTGAAAGTCGAATTTAGAACCTACCCTCTCGTTCATAAAGTAGACACTATTCAGAACCACGAAAATCAAACAAAATTTTTTTCGAATGTTATCAATATCTAGTTATAAACAGTGGTTTCAAAGTAGTCGTTACTATCAAAACTTTGTTGTTTCAATATAATAAACAGCAAAAGTAACGGCTGCCATTACATTTTACCACATCCACCGCGACAGTGTAAACTCACCAACAGAATGTCCGCACGTTGCACTGTACACACCAACATTGTACCCATATTCCCTGAAAGTTAATCTATAGTCACGGTGTTTCTGGTCGCACTCCTCCGAAGCGGCTCGACTTTTATGAAAAGATTTATGTACATTTTGTAGGTATGATAATCATCATCAGCCATAGGACGTCCACTGCAGGACATAGGCCTCCTCCTGGGGGGGTTTTGCCAATACTCGCCACGCTTGGCAGGCGGGTTGGCGAGCGCAGTTAGGTGTGATTGTTCAAGGAAGACGCGCCCATCTTCCGGATTACATCCCTTAGCCGACTCTTACGGTGACCACGGGTAGAGAGGGTGGGCTACTATTATTACGCCGGCACCGCCACGGTTCTAAGAAGAGTTTAATTACCCTTAATTGGTAATTAAGTTTTATTACCAAATCTAACTGAAGGCGTAGTCATTACTGGTGCGAGTGCGAAACCAGCTCGCATTACGACTTAGTACCTGGATGTCCGAGCTTTGCTCCGTTGAAAACATGGATAAAACGACATTTTCTAAAAATGAAACCTAGTTAGATCGATTTATCGCCCCCAAAATCACTTGCATACTAAATTTCATGAAAATCGTTGGAGCATATATACAAGAATTGCTCGTTTATATATTTAGCAAATATCTGTATGTTTTTGAGCTAACACAATTATCGCAGTTGACCTGTTTTTGTGTGTTTCGAGTACGATATAAAAAACATCTCCATAAAAGTCTGACAAGCCTGTCTTCAAAGTTACTTATCATACGTGTAAGGTATAATTAATGTCGGAAAATTCTAATTATATTATCAGACTAGTTGAATGCCTGGTATTTAGTGCCCAATACGGTAGAGCTACATTTGCCCTCGCATACATATAAACCCCATCAGAAGTTTTATGACCATTTAAAAAGAAATCAACGAAAACGGTTCAGCCGTTCTTAAGTTATGGGCTTACTAAGGAAGATCATTTGATTTTTGTTTATGTAGATAGATATACATAACTGTATACCTAATTAGTTTTCTGTGACATAAAAGTAAGAAAGTATTCGGAAACCGCATAAAGTGCTACATGGACGAATTTACATGGTCTAATATCCCCATGCCCATTCTTCTATCGGATATCGTTTCATGGTTGACGTTTTCAAAACTCGAAACGATTTAATTCTACTTTTATTGTGCGGACCGCTAAACAGTGGAATGCGCTACGCGAGTGGGTGTTCCTTGATGGATAGGTGTCTTCAAATCGATAGTGAATCAGTATCTTCTAGGCAAGCGTGCACACTTTTAGACCGCATCATCACTTCACATCAGGTGAGATGACGGTCAAACACAAACCTATTTATTATTTAAAAAAAATGCTTAATACTGAAATCACATACAATGTTAACACGATCATTACCCGAAGCAACACTACCAATAAAGGATTATGTGCTCACACCTAATAATTGTTATGACAGGCTCGGACGTTATTGGAAAAGTCTATACGTAGACAGCAGGAAGCTGCAGGTCGTTGCACATCGACGTAACAGGGGGCGGGTGCCGTGCCACCCGCCCCCCTCGCCGGTGATCGCCCCTTGGTTCATTATCAAAGTTCAGTAGTCCGCTGCACACATCGAGAGACCATGCCGAGTGTTGCATACATTCAAACGACCAGGGAAACTTGAGCTTCCAGGTCATGTACGCTTCGAAGCCAGATAGACGATAGCGTAGCTCCTCATATCCTGGTGCTTCGAGGGTGTTGAACCGAGCTGCACCGCGGAAGCCGCCAGCTCGAGTTTTGACAGTTCGCCCGGAAAATCTGCAAAGGAGGAACGTTCCACTTACTAACATTAATTACGCGAAATTAAACTTTATACTCACGAGTATAAGAATTCAAACGTAAGTTCGATAAAATTGTTTTCAGTTAGACTTCTGACGTCTTTGTGGTCAGTCTACAGAGAAACGATGAATAGAATTAAACGGAGATTAAATCTAGCGATATCTTTATAAGGTTTTATGAATATTATGTTTGAGTTACTCATAGAGAAAATGAGGCATGATAATTATGTACGTATAACATACAAGCGACTTGACTCAAGGTTGATTTTACATGGGAATGCGCATAATAGGCTAATATAATCTGTCTAGGGCTTGAAAGGCGAGGATAACTATCTGGTTGCCATGACAACCGCCGCACGCACACATCCACATACTCGCCTGGTGTACTAGGCAAGTACTAGGCTCGCATACGTTAGCGAGAGGTGGATAGGCTTTAATTTGTTAGCAAGCCCCGAACTGACGGATGATACCTTTGATCTCTGTACTTGGGACCAAATATGCTATAGTTTATTCTGTGTCCAATTTGCTATATGAATGTTAAATTACTTAACTTGAAAATTGAACGTTTGCTTATAACTGCTACCAATAAAATTTAAATCAAACTGATATACAAGTCGGACATAAAGTTTGTAGTAATATATACCTATACCCGTATGTATTTGGAACCGTCATGAACTTGAAGAGATACAGACGATGCCAACAAAAACCAGATTTTTTAAAAATACTCTAATCTAGTTATATTAATATCTTATAGTATACTAGCGACCTGCCCCAGCAGCGCACGGGTTGACATGGGGCTTTTGATCCATCTCAAAGGGATTAGGCAGCGTTTTCGATGAAAGCTCCCAGGTGGCTTGGCTTTTTCCGACATTTCTAACAATTATCATCATATTTCAATCAATTTACACAAAACCTTGACAAATTATATACCTAAACATTCCTCATGAATCTCTCTCTATCTATTGGTGATACTCGCATGACAATCCATTCAGTAGTTTTTAAGTTTATCGCGAACAGACAGACAGACAGACGCAGTGGACGACTTTGTTTTATAATATGTATGATGAGATTAATATTTTAAATGCGAAAGTTTGTATGTAAGTACTTTTGCTACTTCTTGTCGCTGTAACGGTTGAACGGATATAAATGAAATTTGGAATGTAGATAGCTTATACTTTGTATTACGACATAGGCTACTCTTTATCCTAGAAAACGTGGGTGCACCCGCAGGGCGCAGCTAGGAGATAAATACATGTACTTAATGTAACACTCCATTTTTGGGGCAGTCGAGTAAAAAAAAGGTTAAACCTGATAGAATCAGTACATTTTTGCCCGTCTAAGCCATTCTATGGCAGCACATAAATTAAGGGATAAAGAAAGTTAAAGAGTTTTCTTCCCGACTAACGACCGCAAAGTGATTTTAATGACCCTTGGGGCGACTGTCCACACTCCGGGGGCATACTAATGTCTAGGGGTCAGCGGAAGAACTTTACATGTATTGTTATGCCTACACTTGTATCTATAATGCACAAAGAAATTGTATAAGATATAAATGTTTTTTTACAAGCCTCACTGCAGGTTGTGTGCGTGTGATCCACGAGGGAGAGAAAAAGAAGGTTTCATTGGATGGCAAAATCTAGGAAGACATCTAGGTGGGTACCACCGTACTATTAGATATTCTGCCGACAAGCAGTAGTGTATAACGTTAGCGTGTTCCAGTTTAAATGGTACTGCAACTACCGATATTACTATGCGACTAACCATCAAATGTAATTTTTAATCTTCCGCGACTTGAACACATAATAATTGTTTATGTTTATGATAAACATAATAATTATGTTTATCACCGAGTCTTAATACCCGTCGTCAAGCTCGTGGCCACGGCTGTTGCAACATGGCCGAAACATCGAAGTAAACAAACAAAACTATTTTCTACTTTAACATAATTGTGTAACGATCAAATGTCTCAAAGTAATGAGCGCCAAAGCAGCGATGCCTTGAACTTTGTTTTGTTACCCAAAGTTCTGGTTGGCGCTGCAAATAGTATCCTATTCGTCTCATGACTTCTTAAAATCATCATCAGCCATAGATCGTCCACTGCTGGATATAGGCCTCTCCCTGGGGGGTTTTGCCAATACTCGCCACGCTTGGCAGGCGGGTTGGCGAGCGCAGTTAGGTGTGATTGTTCAAGGAAGACGCTGCTGCCCATCTTCCGGATTACATCCCTTAGCCGACTCTTACGGCAACCACGGGTAGAGAGGGTGGGTGGGGTGGCGTAAGAATAGTACAATAGAAAATAGCTTCTTAAAATAGAAAAATTCATTGTCTTAACACATGGGATCCACATTTAGATTTAAGTAGTCGGGTAATGTCAATATATTTATTTACATTTTTCAAATTAATTTGCGTTATTTACAATTGTTTAAAAAAAAAATTGCACATGCCCGCTTAACGCTACGCATTGCAGTAAATGGTACAAGTGGGCGTAGCTTTGCTACGGATACGTAACAAGTTTCGTAGCTTGCAGTAACTGTATTGCCGTAGATCGAATCCTCGTAAATCGTTCAACAGTGCCAAGATTTTTTTAAAGAAAGTATTGGATCTAGTTTATTATAGGTATTATTAAAGGTAGTTTACGTTTTCGTTTCTTTTGCAATTATTTAATTTTCAAAGTTTCGGCAGTCTAGTTGGGAGACCGTCTGTCTTCTGTCAATCTGGAAGTCCTGGATTTGAATCCTATCGCACGTGCCTCTGTCTTTTCTTAGTTATGTGCGTATGGCCGGTTACTAGAAACGGTAAAGGAAAAACATAGCCAAATACCTATATGACCGCCAGTTCTTAAAAAAATGTTTTCAAAGATTTGTGAAATCTGTCAACTCGCACTTGGTTAGCGCGGTGACATAGTTCACGACGCGGGCCAAGTGCAGGATGGTATTACCCATTAAACAATGAGAAGAGACCCATGCCCAGCAGTGGGACAGTTTTATAAAAACAGGGTTGATCTAGACAGATTTAATTTAGAACGTGTATACGATGTCTAAACGCACCTAGAAGCTGTAGACTAATCATTTCAATTGTTTTGTAAAGCTTCTTCAATCACATTCAGAGATGAAAGAACAGCAGACGATAAAACATATCGTCATAATATTCACCCTCCGTCTAAGGCAAAACTTTTATATTCGTTGTAATATCGGAATGTCTGTCTGTACGAGCCCTAACAGATCTTACATACAATGTATTGCCGCAGGATAAATAAGTAAATATTGGTAGAAATTTCATTAAGCATTATCTAGCCTCAAACTAAAAAAAACTATAGAAACAAGAGAACTGATATAATACTTTTTTTTGTGAATACTTACTTATATTACACACAGTACAACCAAACATAGAAGTCATAGAACAAAGATGTCACACAAATGTTAGTTCTGAGTGGGAATCGAATCGAGGTTCTATTTCCACTTAGTTACGTTTAATTTTATCGGAAACTCCAAATATATTTTCAGTCTCATCCGGTGGCCTTAATCATGGTGACAAACCTGAGTACAACGCAAGCGCGGCATCGTTTTGCTTCGCTTCAACTTTTGAAACAGAACTACTAACAAATGAGCTAACAGGACATGACATGATAGAATGATAATATAGTTTTCCTTCTCACTCTGAACTAATTTTAAAACTGGCCGACTCTGATATTAAAAAAAAAAATACGTTTTGTTGAAGGTAAATGATATTTAACTTTGAATTAGACGACATTCGGATTTTTGTGAGAGAGTGTTCCCTAGGACTGGACAATTTGATTCCACTTGCATCTTTTTACTATTCGACGGCCAGACAAACGCGATGAGTACATGGTGGATATTCCCCATGTACGCAAATAAAAAATTCTACATTTTTTATTTGCACAGCGAGATTGTCGCAGATCTGCCGGAGTCAGTGTTCCATGAAAGGTGCAATATGGCTATATTCAAATCCAGAGTAAATCTGTTTCTTTTACGTAAGCGTCAAGCAGGCGGGGTGAGGACAAACTCGAAACTATATAGATTAAAGAAAAAACATGGACAACCCATAAAAAATGTTGATTTATGTAATTCGTTGTACGTAGATTTACACTCACTATACATCCTGTATTCTGATAAAGTTGGCTGCAAATAAAATCAATAAACAAAATTTACAAATACTGCAAAACCAACAGTTTCCGATTCGTTATTCTTGAGCTGTTTCTTTTAAAGGACTTTTTTGCCAAAATGGACGATGTGTTTAAATAAACTAGAAAACTGCTTACAAGCCAAGACGAGTGAAAACTATATGCAGCGATACGAGTACATAAATATAGTGGATATTATAAAGTACCCCTGCCTGCAATATAAAGTAGTAAGTACCTACAGACAGACAGAAAAGCATTCCGCGACAGCGTTGTCTGGATTCGCCCTTCGAAGGGGAATTAAAGCAATTTCATATTAGAATAGGACTCTCCGGCCTTATGTTTTGATGTAATCGTAGGCATCGATTTATACTATTTACTATATTTTTTTTATTAGTTGGTAGATCTCTTTAGCTTGATACTGGCTCTCAAGTGAGGCTGCCGGAACACACCGATAGATGCTTGGCGGCTGATTTTCAACTTGGGAGGTAGCTAGCCAGCCGAGTACTAGAAAGTACCCTACCACCATGCTATGGTTTCCTCACGATGTTTTCCTTCACCGACAGCTCAAGCTCATTGTTGGGTTTTGAACCCACGCCCTTCGGCATGCGAACCAACCGTGCTAACCACTGAGCTATCATCGCTACAAGTTTTGAGAGTACTGCAACTAGTGAAACTACAGGATTATTTAGGCTAACCATCGATTGTGTCGAAGTAATGAGTGCCATCGCTGATGTCCTGGATTTTGTTTTGTTGATCAAAGTTCTGTGCACGGCTGCAATAGTCATAAACAGGCGTTATCGCTTACCATTACCAGAGAGTTTCGTTCTCTCATTCTTTTACATAAGATAACTAACTGCACGTTTATTCGAGATATTACAGTTTTTTTTTCATTTAAATCACATTTTTTGATTATCAGACTTTAAAATAGATAATTTAATAAATAAATAAAAAATAAATATTGGAGGACATTTTATACAGCGCCATCTCGTCCCAACTAAGCAAAGCTTGTACTATGGGAACCAGACAGCTGACAGAATACTATGATTGTCCTGGTGGGAACCGAACCCACGCTCTTCAGCTTTCGAATTGGGTGCTTATTCGTTAAAGATGACAAAAATACTGTGATTTTTTTATTTTATTTGTGTTTATATTTTTGTAAATAGTAGTAAAGTATTAGTGTTTTTTTGCCGTGGTGGTGCCGGCGTAAGAATAGTACCCCACCCTCTCTACCCGTGGTTGCTGTAAGAGTCGGCTAAGGGATGTAATCCGGAAGATGGGTAGCAGCGTCTTCCTTGAACAATCATACCTAACTGCGCTCGCCAGGCGTGGCGAGTATTGGCAAAACCCCCCCAGGAGGAGGCCTATGTCCGGCAGTGGACGTCCTATGGCTGATGACGTGATGTGATGCGAGTGTTATTTTAGAATTCTTTTAGTCGTTATAGTAGAAATTATTCTCTATCATAAATATTAAATATTGTCTAACATATAACTTTTATGAATTTTTAACGTTTACTGTTGTTTGTTATTCTTCGTAGACAGCAGGAAAAACACAAAGTATTTCTTAGTTTAGTTCTTATTATTTGCTAGTTTGTTTCCCTCGGGTCTTAAGTATCGTGAGAAAATTTTCCACGGTAATATACGCGTGAATTTCAGCTATGCTTCTATTATATTCGAGTTGTTTACATCAATTTAAAATGTAGTCAATTGCTATAAATTGAGTCAGTTCCCGTTTCGTTTAAATGAAATGTTTTAGACATAAATTTCAAGAACAGTCAAGACTTTTGAACTTTGAAGAATTAAATATTGAGTTTTAAGAGTTGAATATGAATTTGGACTATTTAATTAATTATTCCTCACTCTGCAAATTGCTATTTTTTGCTTTTGTCAAAAAAGGGGTATAATATAATATTCGGTGTTCATATATGTATGTATATGTTTTTTTTTATTTCACCATAACTTTTGAGTATTTGCAAAAAGGAAAACAAACATTAATTCAATATAATGCAGACATCTACAAAAATAATTTAAGAGAACTCTTTAATAATCTAACTATATAATCTAAATAATCTAACTTTAAAATAGAAACAGTTTAACAATAGTGCAACAATTAGCTGCCTTATCGCTTAAAGCGACTTGCAGACAACAGTTGGTGGATAATATAATTAGTACAGAAAAGCTTTATGGAAAAAGTAATTTACTTCTTCCACACCGTCATTTGACGGTGTGTGCTACAGTCAGATATTGTAGTGAGATGAACGAGACGCTCTCCTAATGGTAAGAGATAACCTATCTGAGACTTTGATGGTTAGTCTAAACAGCTCTGTAATTTTGCTAGCCCTTCAAACCGGAACACAATGATGTTACAGACTGTATGGTTCTATCTAACATAAGTGTAAATAACAAATGAAGGGTTCTATCTGAAAACCTCGCTGGTTATCAGATTAAACCCTTCAATTGTTATTTACACTTATGTTAGATTAAATGGAACTTGTACGGGTCTTGTCCCTGCAATGCGATAGACCCGGCGGTACTATGTATTAAATGCTAAAAACTTCCGTCTCTTCTATGCAATAAGCTTTACGTATTTTCCCAATAGCGTTTAGGATTACAAGCAGTTAACTGCACTAAACTTATTATAAGGTTGTCCATAAAATACAAACGTTTAAGAGTAACAGGATTTTGTGGACAGTCCTGTCTAGAATGGCATCAGAGGTCCAGTATCAGATTGCAGGCAAATTCAATACTGAATTATGGAATAGAGCGCCGCGGCCACTGCAGAGTTACTCGGAACAAAAAGATAGGTGCTGCAGACGAACACGCTATAACGAGGAATGGCTACAGAATGAAGCGGTAACCATAATAATAAGCCGGTGAGTTTAAAAAAAAATATAACCTATAGCGATTAAAATAGCTATAATTAAAGGAAAAAATCTTTTAAAATAAATTTATTATTCCTAATTAAAGAAACATATAAATTGTATATATTTTTGTTGATTTAATTGCCTTTATTTAGATATTCTATTTGATAGGTTTTTTTTTTTTTAAATTAACGTATTATATTGCGCCCAAAATCCACCATCTTCATTTCTTTTTAAACCATCCTCTAAGAACACTCGGGTTATTAAGACGAATCTGTCGATACTTTAATTGTCGTAATCCATCTGGCCGTTTGGAAGATACGAGGTAATAAAGAAATTTACATACATACATACAGGATAAGCGCAAAAACACAACCCTTCCTTAGCAGTCGGGTAAAAAGAATAACAAGAAGCATGAAATATTACCAGTTATTCTTCAACTTGAGGGTGGTAGGTAGCCAGTACAATACTAGAAAGTACCCTACCAGCATAATATGGTTACCTCACGATACTGGCAGCCCAAGCCAATTGTAGGGATTTGAACCCACACCTTTCGGCCTGCAAAATGACTGCGCTAACCACTGAGCTATCACCGATACTGCAGTTTGTTTATAAGAGTCCATGTCAATAAGTTTGCCCATTTATTTTTAAAAAGAGGTAAGTTAAAAGCATTATTGCATCTTGTCTGGGAAGTTGGAACAGGAACCCTGGCCACCCCACTGGCCAGTTGCAGACTGCGATGGCGGCGCTTCCGACGGTCGCCATGGTTACCTTATCCCTTCCAGCGCTCCTGCACCGTCTACCACCATATCAGTAAATATTTGCTCATACATCTAATGACTTCTAGGTATTTTTGCTTTACAGAAACATCTCTCATTAAAGTAGGCACATTAGTAATCTGCATTCTTCTACTAAAACATTATAAAGCTTCGTAAGAATATCCCAGGAATATATTTAAACAGATTTTCTTTACAATTAACTGATGTTTCGAAAAGGTATAATTTTTTTCAATGGTTGTCAAGCTAGGTGTTTGACCACAGCTTACCTAATGTTAAGTGACGGTATGTTTAAAGATGGTAAATCATACCTAGGCTGGAATGAAACTGGGTCTCAATTGAAGCTGCTGGAACACACCGTTAGCTGCTTAGCGGTAGGTTTTTAACTTTTGGATGGTAGCTAGCCAGAGTACTAGAAAATACCCTACCATCATACTATGGTAACTTCGCGGTGTTTTCTTTCATCGCCAGCTCAAGCTCATCGTTGGGGTTTAAGCCCACGCCCTTTGGCATCTGAAGCCACCCCGCTAGCCACTGAGCAATCGGTGCTACAATTAGTTCGTGTTATTAAAGAATACTTTGTTTGTCTGTCTGGTTTTCTTTATTAATAATAATGAGACTTTTTTTATGTAAAAGTAATGAGACGAACAATACGCTCTCCTGATGGTAAGAGATAATGACAATGACAAATGAGTAGCAAAACAAAGTCCGAGGCATCGCTGCTTTGGCGCTCATTACTTTGAGACTTACGATGGTTAGTCTCAAAAACCTAATAGTAATTTACTTTCCAACCTGTTGACTTTTAGCCGGTAACGACTATATTACCCAAATAATAATTCTGAAGCACATATGTTATATAACATATATTATTATTATCCCAAAAAGATGCAACTGACATGAAACTCTTGGCGAACGATATTCCGCCCTTTTTATCGACACGCGGACTTTACAGGCAAGCAATTTCAGTCATTCTATGATAACAGTATTAAATTTAATTTAATTTATGACTGATATGGAATATAAAGCGGCTATATATACTGTGGGAAAAAGAAAGAGCTATGCGTTCTTCAGTTTTATTGAAAATATATTTTGCTCGACTTTTCATGGAAAAGACTTCAACGCATGCTTCGTATATTTATTGGACGGTATTATAATTTTCAGTCTTACTTATCCATATTTATCAGTAGGTCCAATCTCGTGTAGTAAGAATAAGATATAAGAAACATAAAACCCTGGACAGTGTGTATATCTTTGAACCTTTTGGGGTTGAAATTGAAGACCGGGTGTAAAAGAAATAAAAACCGGCCAAGTGCGAGTCGGATTCGCGCACCGAGGGTTCCGTACATACCTGTAGGTATATAAGTAAAAGTTATGGAATTTTTATGTATTTTGTATGGTAATTTAAGCTTTTCGCAATTTTTCCTTTATCTGTGCTATAAGACGTTGCTTCGTACCAAATTTCAAGATTCTGAATTCACGGGAAGTACCCTGTAGGTTTTGATTCCTTTGCGAGAGTCGAAAATTTGCAGCATATACGGCTGTATATTTTGATTGCGTTGGCTTAGAAGTTTGGTTTTTTTTGATAGCTCCAAGGGACAGTAAACTTGAGTATTTGATATGAATTTCGGCTTGATACCTCCTCCTCTTGCGTTCCTGAGAAAAAAGGGTCTTGACAGAAAGACATACGGACAACAAAGTGATCCTATAAGGGTTCCGTTTTTTCCTTTTGAGGTAAGGAACCCTAAAAACAAGCTTAATTGAGCAAAATAAAAAACAACGAATGTCTATTTTTTATAAAATATTGCCAATAATACTTGGGTTGATGTAAGGATTCTAACAATACCCCGTACATCAAAATCTATTCAGGCATTTAAAAGTTATGGTATACATAAATGGACTCTGAAAACATTACATCGTTTTTCGGGCAGTCGTGTAAAAAATAGGCAGTCATGGGGACAGCCGACAAAAGCGAAAACTTAAAACACATTCGGCACTTTCGGCATTAGCAATTCGGTGACGCGAACCCACAAGTACTACCCCTATCAAAAAATTGCTATAGAAGTTATTACTACAATAATTCTAAGACTTGTTGGCTGTCTAGTCAACTCCACACGTGACCAAAACTCTGGCTTCTATTTTGCTTACAACGTGACAATGGGAACCATTTTTCCCATTTTTTATGGGAATTCCCATATAATAGTTTTTAAAACGTTAATAAAAAATAAATAAAAAAATGGTGCTTTTGCTTATTTCTTTAGTAATCACTTATGAATAAAAAAAAAGGTAGGAAAATGAAGATGCGAATAAAAACCATGTCAACAGCATACATTTATAATTTTTTGATTGAAAATACAAATTCATAGCTGAAACAATTGAACAAAAAAGTCGATGTCACGTCACAGTCATATTTCACTGGAATGCAATTTCATCGCGAAACCTTTGTCTAGCCGCGCCGGCCGCCGGCCCCGCATTAAACTAACAGTTTCTTTGTTGTGCCAATGCACCGGCAGTGCAGTCTCGGGGGCAACACGCCTCAACTTGGGGTAGGTTAGCACACCCGACGCGACGAGACACCCACTACTGTAGCTACTCCAATTACACTTAATTCAACTATTTTTTTAAACTTTTCTTTCACATTGCTGCACATGCATCAGAACTTTGTAAAGATCAACTAACCAACGCTTCAGTGGTTGACAAAACAGCGATAGTGTAGATAGTTTGGCGGTATGAGGTGACGTAGTAAGGAATTGCAGCCGAATGTAGCCATAGTATCCGACTTCCCAAGAAACAAGGCTCGATACGCTTCGCATATGTGCACTTAGTGAAAATTATTGTAATAGAATTTCCCGATGTGCTCAATTGTAGAGCAAGCTGAGGTCATACCGTGCACTCTTATTTATATTCAAGTTAGGCGTTCACGTCATATCTACACAACCGCAAAATGTATGCTCACGCTTTTCGCATCCCAGAAGCGTAACTTTTTTGTAAACGCAAAAAGAAGTCCGGTACGGCCCCAGGCTTTAAAAATCTAACTAGGTACGTAGTCGAACAGAAAAAATAGGAATAATTCGCTGAATGTTCAGAACCAAATTCAAAAACTCCTTCATAGTAAATCAATTAATAATGAATGTACATATACTCAAAAAACAATATCGATTAATTTAAATTCTTTCAAATATTGTAAATATAACTATTTATGAAATTTTGGCGGGGACGAGGAAAGTTTGTGTCGCTGCATTATATTACTTTCCATAATTTGTGTTTTGTCGACCCGCCCCGGCTTCGCACGGGTGCAATGTAGATACTAATGTTGTGTATATGCATGTATTATACCTACATATAAACCTTCCTTTTGAATCAATCTATCTATTGGTGAAACTCGCATGATAATCCATTCAATAGTTTTTAAGTTTATCGCGAACAGACAGACAGACAGGCAGACGCGGCGGACGACTTTGTTTTATAATATGTAGTGATATAGTTTTTTTTTATGTTTTAAAAGCTATGTATTTGAACACAGCTCACCTGATGTTAAGTGACGGTGTCGTCGAAGATGGTAATCACACCTAGTCTGGAAAAGCACTGGCTCTCAAAAAAGAAGAAAAAGAAAATATTATAACAGTAGACATCCATACATTGCAAGATTATAAGCCTCAGCCCTATTTCGAATAGGCAATCCCTCAAGTGAAGCACAAACCTTGTTCGCAGAACTTCTGAAATCTACAATATTCTGGCGTGATAACGTAATTCATGTAATATATATAACATGAAATGAGAAAAATATTAATATGTAAAAAAAAAAAAAACAGATCACAAGTAAAACTAAACAAAACATTGCGTCTACAAAAATATTTATTTTTTTGTTTTTCTTATTTCCTCACGCTTAATTATATCGCAAATTCCGACAACAGTTTTCGTCACATTCGGCCCGAGTCGAAGTTATCCCGCATTAGTAAAACATGAATATATCAAAACCACGACAGATTCTACAGTAAAAATTAAAAATTAATTTAAAGTATTGTCAAAACATTTGATCCGATTTCGCCGCAGACTAATTAATAAGTCTAACAAAATGCGACAAAACAAACAGTAGGTACCAGGATAGCAGAGATTTAAAGACTGCCTCTAATTGAAAATTCATCACCCCACGATCTCTAATCTCCCCTTTTCCCGTAGACTCTACTGATAGATGTTATACTTGTGTCAGTCGTCTGGCTGCAGCTTCGATCAGTTTCCGTCTGCTGAAGTACCTGCGAACGGCGGAGCGCCGTTGCACATTGTGAACTACCTAACTTGTGGACGGACTGAATTGTTTATAACTTTTTACTTTTATATTGTAATGTGTATTGTTTTATATTACGTGGGAAAAGTTCATTGGATACTTTATCTGTAGTAAATAAATTTAAAATATTTTGTTAATTTTGTGTAGTCATTAAAATTTCGGGAAATGCCAATATGCAGTACTTTTTTGGATAAATAATTAATATTTCTTAACAAGTAATAAATATAATTCATACTACTCAAATTAAAGTTTAGAGTTTAGTTCAAAGATTTTGGCCTTATTCATGTTTTGTTTCATTAAAAAAATTAACAGGTTATAAGTTCAACGTATATATTTAGTGTATTATCGCTTAAAAGTTGTTTTGGTTACAACAATGATGTGAATTTAAATAAAAAGTTATCTAACTTTACAAGCATTTTTGAAAATCTATCTGAAATATTACTTAATATCTAAACCTAAAATTTAAATAATTAAAAAATAGTCCACATCTATGTCTCTATATCCCCATCTCGCTGCAGTAACCACTTGCCGACACGTATTCGTAAATTTTTATTTATAAAAAGAATCGTCATGATATCGTAACATTAAGCAGTATCTTTATAAAGACCCAATATGTACAAAAACATGAAGGTCCATCAATTTGTGCAGTAAAATAAATTAATAGATACTCCTAAAAATCACTTATGTTTACTCTAAACATTGTATTTGTTAATTATAGCTACGACAGCTCAGTGGTTAGCGCAGTCAGTTCACACGCCGAGGGGCGTGGGTTCAAGCCTCAACAATGAGCTTGAGCTGCCGGTGAAAGAAAACATCGCTAGGAAACCATAGCGTGGTAGTAGGGTATTTTCTAGTACAAGACTAACTCAAGTTTAAAGCCTGCCGTCAAGCATCTAACGTTGTATTCAGTCAGCTTCACTTGAAATCTAGTTCTATTCCAGGCCAAGTGCGTCCATAATCTACGACTACACGGTTATTTAAAACCAGATGCACTTTGGTAAAAAAAAATTGCCAGTTAACATTAAAAAAAAAATTCACGGTGGGATTTTTATCTAAAGACATAATTATAATAGAACAGAAAGCAATCTATGTTGCTACTCTCTAAATGTTGGCCCAAGCTAAGATGACGTAACGCTGCATCATAGCAACGCATGTCTGGCGATATCAGATCGCAATCGAAGTAAATGCTCCGAGGATTTTATAGCTGACATTTATAGGGCACTTAATGTTACGATTACTTTGAGGTTGAAATAAGAATACAACAATACAATGTGATATTTTGTGCACGAGATATAATAACGCGGAAGGCACAAGAGACATACGATTGTTTTTATTAACTATCTATTCAAAAATTAATTTCCCTGGTCATCGATCTAGCCTGGAAATATGACTCTGGTGGTAGAATGGTGGCCTATAAATTGCCGATCTTTTTTTTTTAAAATAAAGCTTTTAACTTAAACTTTCCCTACTCTTGTAATAAGCAGAAGTTAAATTACTTCATCAATTTTATGTCATACCGAGAAAATTTTCACAGTGAGATTTTTTTCTTTTTTTGTTAGAAAAATAATATCAGTTTTTGAATCTTTTTTATATGAAAAATAAATATGTAGTTATTATTGTAGAATATATTATGTCTATAAAAACTATCAACACAAATTCGGCACAATGTTAAAATTGTAACAAATATATTTATAAAAATCCTGTCATCGATAATAAACAGACATGCAATTATTAAAAAAAATCCTAGATCCCCATGGATCACGCTAGGTTTAACCAATAACTTACCAATAAAAAAATCTCTGTAATTACTTCCTGAGACAAAGGTTTCAGTTTTGACACCTAGGCACGTATATGTATTTCTATTCTTTACAATTTAAAATTGAATTCCATTTTACACGCAATTTTCGAACACTAAGCTCGTTGAAGCGCACAAAATGTATGTTTCTGAAACACATTTGTTCCTGGTACGTGTTCTGGGGAAATTCCGAAACAAGACGCAGACGCGATCAAATCAGCTCGCTGGGTGGCTCCGGTGCAGGACAGGCACCGGCAAGGATGTGTGCAGTGCACACATCCTTGTAAACATACACGGATGAATTTTTGTTCTGTTATTACATTATGTATGTACATTTTTATCTTTGTAAATATATATATGCAACGCTGGAGTTATCAATAAAAAACATTCGTTTATTTTCCTAAAGTAAAGATTGGAGACAAAAATTCAATGGCTCGAAATTAGAGAGCGAGATTCAAAATACAAGCGGTCAAACGCAAACTATGTAAAATATCCAAAAACCACTTTGAATTTCAATTCCGATATTCCGTGTAAACGCGAGCAGGTTGCGGTTTTCCACCGCATTGTATAATTTCATAACCCTTCCAAGAAAACCTTGACAGCTTCAGCTGTCTCTACTTCTGAGAAATGATAATAACTGATTCTACTGAGATACCTACAGATTCAATGCTAGGGTCAACCGTATGCATGTATTTGCGCATTAAGCCGTAAACGCAATTCGTTTACTGTAAGCTTGTAAATGATTATGCCGGAAAACATCAACACCGCGCAGTACTATTTGTATAAAGTACAGGGGTCGGAATGTCCCGAAATATTTAGTCAAAATATACCCTGGAATTATTCAAATCAGACTTTACAACTTTACAAATAAACTACATTGTAAACGTATATTATGTACCGATGATAGCTCAGTGGTTGCCGCAGTCCGATCACACGCTTAAGGGTGGAAATTAAAATCCTAACAATGAGCTTGAGCTGTGTCGGTGTGAAAAAACATATTTAAGAAACCATACATAAAATAGTAAGGTACTTTCTATAACTCGGCTAACTCTAGCTACTACTCTCAAGTTGAAAATCTGCCGCCAAGCATCTAACGATGTGTTCCGGCAGCCTCGCTTGAGAGCCAGTTCCATTCCATGCTAGGTGTGCTTTACCACCTTCGACCACACCGTCACTAGCTAGCCAGCCGAGTATTAAAAAATACCGTACCACCACGCTATGGTTTTCTCACGATGTTTTCCTTCACCGGCAGCTCTAGCTCATTGTTGGGGTTTAATCCCACGCCCTTCGGCATGCGAACCGACCGTGCTAACCACTGAGCTATCATCGATACAAAATATGTATATCATAAATATCTATTCGTACTATTGGGTTAGAATTTCTGCTGGTTCCAGGTGCATAGTTCCCGAAAGCAGCGCTGCGTTTTCGTTGTTTTGTGTCTGCGTGCCAGTGATGGTGGGAGGAGGCTAATGGACGCCCGTTGGCATTTCCATTATACAAGGTTATAAGCTTTGGATATACTAAACCAAAAAAGTGTCTTATACTTATTTATTTTCAGCATCTAGTGTCCCACTGCTGGGCAACTGCCACTCAAATGCCTCCCTTTCTTCCTTCCAGACTGCCCGGTCTTCGGCCTTAATTATACTTATCTTTAACTTT
This sequence comes from Biston stratarius, assembly GCA_950106695.1. NCBI lineage: Eukaryota > Metazoa > Arthropoda > Insecta > Lepidoptera > Geometridae > Biston > Biston stratarius. The sequence goes on along the minus strand of OX467114.1, from coordinate 25,620,586 downwards.
TAATACAGAGCCAACCCTGAAATTAACGAAAATAAAATAAAAATGTCAAAAATTTAAATAAAAATGAAATCATATAATTATTTGTAGCCATGATAGCTCAGTGGTTAGCGCGATCAGTTCAGACGCCGGGCGTGAGTTAAAATCCCAACAATAAGCTAAAACTAAAAACATTGTGAGGAAACCATAGCGTACTTTCTAGTACTCGACTGGCTTCCCCTCAAGTTGAACATCTGTCGCCAAGCATCTAGCGGTATGTTTTGGTAGCCTCACTTGAGAGCCAGTTTCATTCCAGGCTAGATGTGTTTACCATCTTCGATCACACCGTCACTTAACACCAGGTGAGCTGTGGCGTGTGAAACATAAAAAATGATAAGTCAGTAGAATCTTAGTCTCGTTAGCCAAAATTTAAATAAATCTGAAATGTATTCAATTTTAAAAGAACACGGACCCGGAGTCTGTTAAGTGAAGCTTTACAAAATAAAAATAGTTCTATAGTATCGGTATCACTGCAACCGTGAATTCTGTCTCTTCGACTGCTGTAGTGCAGTGCGGTAGGTCGTGAATTCAGCCCGCTTCCCCCTTTATAAGTGTACTTTACCCACAGGCCAATAACCTGCTTGTCTACTCGCTCTACTATGAAAAAAATAAGAATGTACAATCACAGTGGGTGTTCTTCTAGATTTTAGTAGATATTTTACTTTTCTAGAAATCAATAAATATTTAACAAAATGTGTTTTTATTTTGATATTCGAATCTGAATCAGCCCTGTTTTTTAAAAACTGTCCCACTGCTGGGCGTGGCCCTGTTCTCATTGTGAGAAGGGTAAGGCCACAGTCCACCATTTAGGCCAAGTGCGAGTTGGCAGACTACACATCTTCGAGAACTTTTTTTAACAACTCTCGGATAAATTTTTTTTTTTCGATATTATGTGTATACCGCGAGCAGCATCCGTTTACGAATAGATGCATAATATGTTAGCCATCGCTTTACATAATCTAGGGAACGCTACATGCCGCCCGCCCGCGCCGCCGCGAGTAGGAGCTCTTTGGTGAACTTGTGTGCTCCGAGCATTCACGCTTACTTAGTGGTAAGGCTCCTTAGCAGGAGGTCATCTACATAGGAAGGTACCCCACAGTACCAGGTACTCTGCCGCCAAGCAGTAACGTGTTCTGTGTTCCTGTTTGAATGATACTGCAGCGAAATTACAGGGCTATTGACTAACCATCGAAAGTCTCAAAGTAATGAGCGCCAAAGCAGCGATGCCCTGGATTATGTTTACTCAAAGTCCTGTGTATCGCTGCAATGGTCATGGACAAGCGCTATCTCTTATCATCAGAAGATCATCTCGTTCGTCTCATTACTAAAAAAAGAACGTTTTACGTACTTAGTATCTATGAGATCATATTGAGCTTAAAGTTCAAAATTTACTAAATAAAACAAAGAAAAATAAAACTGTAAAATGAATGCAAAATATCACAAAATTACAGAAGATCCTCTCCATTAATAGGTATTACAGCTGAAGCACGAGCAAAACCTTTCAATAGGCGCCTCCTGAGAGCGAATTAACGCGCCCCGCTGCGCTCCTGCTGTGACGCTTATATGGGGGAATTTATTGTACGATATGGTATTTTCTCTGATTTATCTGGTACTAGCGACCGACCACGGCTTCGCACGCGTAGTAAGAATGGGTATAATAAGCTATCCTAAAAAGGTAGATATATACCACTGATTTTTTTAGGAATAAATTAAAAGATAAATATCCCACCATGCATTGTTTTGTTATATCTCAAAAGGATAAGACAGCGTCTTATCTCAATTGGAAAATCTAGGTCGTTGTGTAGGTAGCGTACCACCGCAGTATCAGATATTCTGCCGGCAAGCAGTAGTGTGAAAACATTACTGTGCTCCGGTTTGAAGGATACTGTAGCTAGCAATATTTTATATATTGGCATATTTTTATGCTGACATATTTTTATATTGACATATTTTATATTGCCAGTATTTTTATATTGACAATATTCTTATATTGATATGTTTATATACTTTGACATTTTGTTTTTATTCCATTGACATGTAATCAGTGTTCTAAAACTCTTAAACGATAAAATGTAATGATACTCGTATTACGGAATTAACTTGTAATATTGGTGTTATCAATAAAATATTTGTATTTGTATTTGTAACAAAATTACAGAGCTGTTGAGACTAATCATCTAACGTTTCTAGGTAATTAGCGTCAGCAGTCCTAGACCTTGTTTTGTCCGTCAAAGTTATGTTGTATTGCAATACACATGAACAGGCGTCATCTCTTACCACCAGGAGAGGCTCGTTACTTTTACATAAAAACATAATATGAAATAAAATAATTCTTAAGAACTTATAACATTTTGTGCAATTTTTGTCTGTACCTTAAAGCTACATATAGAAGGTTCAATATGCAGTGTCGTTCTATATCCTGTATTCACCAAAACTAAATACAGGAAGAGGACCGGGGCGTTGTACTGGAATATTCTACTGCAGCGCATAAAACAGCGACGCGGTTTATAAACCTTGTTGTAGCAGAGCTTCGACAAAACACGAAGTTTTTATTGTAGACAACTTTTAAAATGACTCTCAGTCGCAACTGCCCCTTTGTATTATTTATCGGACTGCTAGAAACCCAACCTAGTGAGTATTAAATCCCCACGTACATATAAAACTCGAACGAAACGATTTGATTCCACGTTCATTGTGCGGACTGCTAGACAGTGGAATGCGCTGCCTGAGTGGGTGTTCCCCGTTGGATATAATCTGGGTGTCTTCAAGTCGAGAGTGAATCGGTATCTTCTAGGCAAGCGTGCTCCATCTTAGACCGCATCATCAGTTAACATCAGGTGAGATGGCGGCTAAACGTAAGCCTATTTCTTATTAAAAAAAGCGTTCTAAAATTATATTTTCTAAATGCAGAGTGAAGAGGATATGAAACTCTACTGGAGACACAAGCAAAGTATTTTCTGATAAGTATCTAAGATATATCTTCAAAGTAACCGAGCTTACCACACAACATTATTGCTTAATATCCACGATGAAGTGTGGGCAAACGCAAACCAACTTATATTAAAAATAAAAATTACTTACTTAAAAGTCAGGCTAGGTATATTAACCATCTTCGACTACACCGTCACTTAAACAGGTGAGCTGTGGTCGATCACCTAGAATGTCAACCTCAAAAAAATATCCTAAAACAGCTGTTTTATAAACTGTATTTCTGCTATGCGCGGGCTTTTTATCACCACGCCACTGGCCAAGTGCGGGTTCGCAGACTTCACACATTTTCAAGACCTTATTTTAAGAGCGAAGCATGACGAAGTCGCGTGTGTTGCACTCTGCTTTGTATCCTTGAAGAAGACCAAACTATAGAATAGTATCCGACATAATTAAAATACCATTTGAAGTCAGCGGTAATACGCAAATAATTTAGAAAAGATAAAAATGCGTGCCTGGGATTCGAACCCGGACTGGAAGCCAAACCGTCTCACAACTAGGCTGCCGAAACTTCAGTAAAAATATGTTTGCGTTAAAAGATTTCATTACATAAAATCCAATGAGTTTTGTGATAGAAAAGTTAGTAGCTACGCGGCGGGGTGCAGAGGTGGGCGGTCGCTATGGCGACCGTTGCAGGAACTGCACAATCGATGTTGCCAGACGTTGTGGATCAATGTGTCTCTAGTACTACGCGCGGAGGTACGTTCCCGCGCGCCTGTGTGCCGCCTCACCCCAACGCCGCCACCGTACCTAGCCCTCCAACCTGCGGTATCCCGCTGCAGACACCGCACGAGGTGGGAGCTCAAGCTAAACTAGCCCAGAGCTATGTCCGCGTAAATTTCCCCGGGCGTTTGATCGTGTGCGTGGATTGTGTCAGTATTACGTGTAAGCGCGTTCCATTTTCGTCGGAAACTTGTGAATGTGTTGGCTGTGTGCGTGACTGCCGGCGTGTGCCGGGACCCGCCGCGGCCGGTGCCGGGAGCCGCTATTGTTTGTTTTGTTTCTATTATCGTTCGGAAACTCAAACTTTGCTGTTCATGCGTGATGCTGCTGCTTCTGTTTGGATTCTGCTGACACGATCACGTGAGAGTGTTGTGTATCAGCTCTTCTTAAACGAAAAAACTTTGAGATCGATGATAGCTCAGTGGTGGCGTATTAGTTAGATTAGTAGGAAATCATAGCGTGGTGGTAGGGTACTCTCTGGTACTTAGCCGGCTAGCTACCACCTTCAAGTAGAAAATCTGCCGCCAAGCACCTAACGGTGTGTTCCGGTGTGGTAGGTGCTAGTGTGTTAGTGCTAGGTGTGTTTACCATCTTCGACCATACCGTCACTTAACATCAGGTTAGCTGTGGTTCAACATCTAGGTTGTTAATTTTAAAAAAACCTTCACGAACATCGTTGGTTTATTCGGAGTCACTGTGACAAAGAGAGAAAAAAGGTTCCTATATAACAATCTTTTCCCGCTCAGGTACGTTTGTAGGATCCACGTGCGAGCCAAATTCAAAATTTTAACCGAATAAAATTACGCAATGTCGAGTTACGTGACGGCAAAGGGATCCTCTGTGGGATTACGGTGTTCCGTAAACAGAGGGTGGGAATTTACAAAAACGTCGCTTCAACTCGCTAAATTAAACTCTATTTCTATAGCTATACGTTTTGCAATAATATTTCGGTAATAATGGTATTGACAAGATGCTGATGACTGGCAAATTGGTAAAGAAGGCTTCGGTAATAAATAGAGTTATGTGGTTGTTATCGAGCGCTGTTAAGAGTCCGTTTATCTCATTGTAACGGTTCGTTAAGTAATATCGAGCCTGGTCGCAGTAATTGATGAGGCATTCGGAGCAATCCTCTCGTAAACGCAGGGACTAGGGAATAATATAATGAAGAAGAGTTTTCTCTTGCAAATCTGAACATTTTATTCAAATTAATTGATTCTAAATTAGATACGTGTTTTGTTTTATTGTCTTGGTTGTTTACATTACCTACCTTATCTTTAGTGTCACAGCGACCCATAATATGTTTTGGCCTCCGATACTAAAAAGCGTCATCTTTCTCGATTTTAAACTACTTCATCCCAAGTATTGACTTCCTGCGCTGTGAAGTGACGTTCGTCGATTCCGACGTTCATATAACACGAAAAGAAAGAGAAAATACAAAAATAATAAAATCATTAAATTAAGCTCAAGGGGCAGTCTTATCGCTGAGAGCGATCTTTTGCAGACGACCCTTTCATGGGAGCCTATGAATGCACATGTGCACGTAATGGTATTTGGCAAGACGCCTCTGTAGAAACTTGTTAAAAGACGAAAAGTAGTTTTTGACCTACGAGAGAATGAAAGTACTTATATAGACGGCGAGTTAAATGTGTAGTCAGAAAAAAAACCCATTGAGTTTTGACTCTTTGGGTTTTTTCCCGACAGACTATACAGACTTAAAAAAACATCTACTATCCTGAAGTTATTAGAGTCCAGCAGTTCTTTACCGCTACTAGAAGTGGGTGCGACTCCCCGAGCGTGACCTGACCATGCGTCACCTACCCCGCCCATAGTTATACACTAACAGTTTGTCATTTTTCTAATACAATTTTTTTTATATAAAAATAATGAGACGAACGAAATACTCTTCTGATGGTGATACTGTCCGTCAATGACTATTACAGCGGTACACTGAAATTTGAGTAATAAAATAAAATCCAGGGCATCGCTTATTTGCTGCGCTGCGCTCAACACTTTGGGATAGTCGAGTCAATTCCAATAGATCTGTAAATTTGCTGCAATACCCTCCAAATTATCTATAAAAAGGTCTTAACTGGCCCCGATGTAGACATGCTCGCGTCGGTGAACTGGCTACGCTTCTGGATGCTCTTTGGGATACTGAGGGTTTTGCCTATGCAATTGCGGGCGAAGTCATCAAGCCGAACAACTATCAGAAATATATCATGAAGGACGGTACGGTCGACATCTGTCGGGCATGCCACTGTCCCGGAGAATTGCTCCGACATATTATTTCCGGTTGTACGTATCTTACTAACGGCGAGTAGTCAGGATCATCCATGACAATTTCCTCTTCAATACGGCCTTGTTGAATCTGAGGTGCCGTAAGTATGCACCAGCGCCAGTTCTCGAAAATGGTCGTGCTTTGCTCTATTGAGACCGATCTATCAACACGAACAGGACTATTGTCACCAATAAGGCTGATATCGTGGTGGTCGACTGAGCCCAACGCCGTGCTCGTCGACATCACCATCCCGCATGACGAGAATCTCGTGAAGGCCGGGAAGGACAAGCTCAGCGAGTACCTTGACTTGGCTCACGAGATAACCGCCATGTAGGATGTTGATTCGATGATTATTGTGCCGTTAGTCGTCACGGTGAACGGTCTTATAGCGAAGAGTCTCGACCAACATCTTAAGGAATCCTCGCTAGACGGGTCAAGGGTCAAATTCAAAAGGCAATGATCCTTGACACGGCGCGCATTGTTAGGAGGTTCTTCAATTTGCAGCTCTAACCACCGGCAGCTTGAGCCCCGCCCCGCTGCCTAATAATAAATTAATAACTAAAACTCTTTATTGTTCACATCAGAAATAAAAGTAAAAAATTAGTTAGTAGTCATTTCATTTAGTTTATATAGTATTTTTTTATTTATCATCCATATAAATAAAACTTTATTCAAATCTTCTTTCGCATTTGATAACACGAAATTCCATTTTCTTAAGTCAACAATCAATTTTTAGCAATAAGTGCTCGTATATCAGAAGTTAAAACTATTTAAAGTAAGTGCTATAAATAGACCGATGAACCATTAATTTCCATGGAAAGTGTGGCTTTCCAACGGCGTGTGTCATCGGGAACGTCGTCCTATGATTCATTTATCCTAGACAGACTCTGCAGACAAAGGCAGGAGTCCCACCGACAGCGGATAAGCCGTTGCTTAATTTCTAGTTCGGGAAATATAAATAAAAAAATTAGTTAATCCACATAGACTTTCAAGTTTTGTTGTTTTTTTTATATACAAGGTTGTATGTAAAAATCGCCCATTTCCTTACATTATCATCATCATCATCATCAGCCATAGGACGTCCACTGCTGGACTTAGGCCTCCTCCTGGGGGGGTTTTGCCAATACTCGCCACGCTTGGCAGGCGGGTTAAGATTATACATTACAGACCTTACATTTAACCTAATATTTAAGTGAAAAATTACTTTTGAAATGTAATTTTAGGATTCCGTACCTCAAAAGGAAAAAAATCGGAACCCTTATAGGATCACTTTGTTGTCCGTCTGTCTGTGTGTCAAGACCTTTTTTCTCAGGAATGCGTGGAAGTATCAAGCTGAAATTCATATTAATAACATATATCAAAAATCAAACTTCCAAGTCAACGCAATCAAAAGATACAGCCGTTTATGCTGCAAATTTATCGACACTAGCAAGTGAATCAAAACCTACAGGATTCTTCCCGTGAACTCAAAATCTTGAAATTTGATACGAAGCAGCGTCTTATAGCATAGATAAAGGGAAAATGGCAATAAGCATAAATTACCATAAAATAAAAAATAAAATACCATAACTTTTACTTCATATATTTATATTATTTACCCATAATATTTTTGACATTAAATTAGAATAAATATAATTTGTTTCAAATTGACATGTAATTAATGGTATCACTTGACAGTATATTTTGAAATTGTTTATTATTATTGTTATTTTTTAAAATCAGTATGACATATGTATAATTTAATTATTGAATGCCCGATAAGGGTAAACCTAACATAATATTACAATGGTGCAATAAATATTTCTGAATCTGAATCTTATATACCTACAGGTTTGTACAGTACCCTCGGTGCGCGAGTGCGACTCGCACTTGGCCGGTTTTTTTAAGCTTTCGCGACTTGAACATATAATTAGGTTTATCGCCTGGTTTTGATCGTGCACAAAATACTATGAAACAAAACAAAACAATTGTCATAGAATTTTGTTCGCGTTTAAAACCCGGTGATAAACATAATTATTTTTGAAATGTACTACTAATTGAATGTTTTCTTTTGATACCAAGAAAGTTCTTTTAAAATTGAGAAGCTAATTTCGATTTTAAACACCCAGACACAGAACAAACATTTATTATCACATAAATGTTTGTCCCGGTGAGAATCGAACCCACGAGCTCTTCAAGCAGGTATTCTACGAAATGAGTGAACAGTGCAGTCAAAATAGAAGAGAGGAAAGCTAGAAATATACGGGATTGACATAAGATGTCCACGTGACATGTAGACAGCTTATGTAAATCCTGTAAATTTTGGACTTTTCTATTAGTGTTATCGGTAATCGAATGTTACTTACCTTCTTTACCGTTTTCCAAAAGGAACGTACCGTAATGTTCTTGAGCACTGCAGCTGTAAAGAAGGCCGAAAGCTTACTCGCTGGCTTTGGGACGCCCGCCAAATGAGCTCAGCCCTCTTCAATTTATAGCTTCATTTCACTGCAATTAAGCCTCCTTTGGACGCATTGTGGGGGGAACAACTTCTGTCTTATTTTCAAATGGAGAACGATTAATATAAATACCTAAATATACATCTGCCAGAAAACCTAATAATACAAAAATGTCTGCTAAGACGAAATTACAAGAAATTAGATTTTACTGATAAAGTACCTAATTACCTATATAGGAAATCGCAATAGAAGGAAATAAGAAGTTTTTCAACAGAACGTTTTCCACTGATGCGATAAAAAAGAAGGCTCGAACAAGATTGGTTCGACCAGCTCCCGTACTCTGAGCTTCATGACTGCAAATCTTATAGCGCAGTCATACGATATGTGGTTAAGTAGCTTTTTTGTGAACGCCTTACAGAAATCGCTATAAGAAGTTTAGGCACGGAAGCAGGGTTGGATAGGGTTCGAGTGCCGTTAAAGGAGAAAGACCTATGATCAGTAATGGGATTTTTGAAGATGTGTGATCCGCACTTGGTCAGTTGGTGAACTATGGTCTTACTTTCTCACAATGAGAAGAGACCTGAGTCCAGCTGTCGGGCAGTTTAAAAAAAACCAGGCAGGTCCGGAATTTTACGGCATAGAATGCATAAATATCTATACATATAAAATGCTTTGTCCTATATGACTGACTGACGGTTCAACGCGCAGCCTAAACAGCTAATCGTGGAGACCTGAAACTCGGAGAGTGTGTTCTTTGTATAACGTAGGCATCCGATGAGAAAGGATTTTCCGAAATTCTACCCCTATGGGGATGAAAAACGGGGGCAAAGTTTGTAATCAATATATGTTTAAACTATGATTTTAATTAAAATGATTTCCTGTAAGCTTCCATGTTACATGAGTCCGTAATGAAGACTTTCCTTTATCTAAACGCAATTAAAAATAGGATAATTTCAATGAATTGATATATTTTTTTAACCAAATCAAATAATTTATTTGCTAAAATACATGTACGATATAGGTTATGTTTTTTCCCAAAGATTTTTATCCATGTTTGTTGTTTTTTTATGCATGAATATTGTTTTTATGTAAATAAAGAGTTGTCTATTGTCTATAATCGTTTGGTGTAAAGTTGTACCGAAGAAGGTAGCCTCTTAACAATTTTCTCTTTCTTTTTCAAAGGAAAGACCGCTGCATTTCTTTTGGCAAACATCTCTTAAAGCAAAGTGTAGGCGGGTTTTTGACCCTAAAAAACTGGCTAGACGGATTGTCGCCCACTACAGAGATGAACAGCAGAGTGTAAGGGAAGCTTTTAGTTGAAATATATCACCTGATTGTCTGTTAAATTGAGTGTCCATTAGCAGCTTAAATGGAAAGCTGGTGTTTTTGTCCCTGGAAGAATAAGCAATGAATCTGTCGGTCATCTGTCTAGAGCGGTGTGAGGTTGTTTAGTGAATGAAGTAATAGATGTTTTCTTTATAAAGCCATGTAAGTACAGAAATATACACACCAACACATTTAAGATGTGATATTTTTTATGATAGCTGGAGTACTTTAATGATCAGCTTATTGACATACTGTGAAAACTTAACTGACCAATGGGACAGGTGTAAAAAAGCTGACAGCTCCTTTGACGATTATGAAAACTTTGACGACTATTGAGATTTTAATATTTTTTTATTTTTTTTTGAATTTTTTATTATTATTGTTTTTTTTTTTTTTTTGGCATTCAGTTATTATTGTTTTGTGACGTGACATATTGACATTTAATTGTATTCCTTAAATTTGTGTGAACTTTGACATTTTGATTTATATACTAACATGCTAGCTATTAGTAACTTAAAATTTGACATTTTTAACAATTGTGAGGTAAATGTAACTGGGTGTATCCGTTTTTTCCTCAATAAATAATAAACAAATTAAGCGATGAGGGCGCTTGTAAGAAAACTACAAAAGCGCTGGAAAAGTGTAGGATGTTTTTCTACTCTGAAAAGTAAGGATCAATTGATCAGATTGTCAGTTGAATTCTTCTTAAAAACTTAAAATAGATCACCTGAGTATACCAGTCAGTACCTGAGATCAAACAACAGTCTCGCGCGAATTGTCTTCGATTTTTTTTTCTTGACTTGTCTTATCTTCTACGAACCATGATATCTCTTTTGTAGCGATGATAGCTCAGTGGTTAGCGTGGTCGATTTATACTCCAAAGGGCGTGGGTTCATACCCCAACAGTGAGTTTGAGTTACCGGAGCAGTAAAATATCGTAAGGAAACCATAACACGGTGGTAAAGTATTTTTTAGTACTCAGCTACCACCTAGTTAGAAATATGCCGTCAAGTACTTAACGTAGTGTTTCGCCAGCCTCGTTTATGAGCCAGTTCTATTCCAGGTTATATGTGCTTTACCATCTTCGACCACACCGACACTTAACATCACTTAATACCTAGCTTGTCAACAGTAAAATTAAAAAAAAAACTTCGTAGATTTATAGTTTTTTATCTGAATCAATTTATTAATAAATCATATTCCAGTAGACGTATATTCCGACGGCCAGTAAAAACAAATCGTCTCAACGAGCCGCCATTTCGGAGTCCACGCACGCGATTGGAGAATTACTCGTGTAGGTACGAGACTACGGTACTTGGCTGCACTAACTCTATTTATACACTTATGTGATTCACCTAGTTTTACCTGAAAGGTGGCCTCGTTAACATTTAAGTTCTTATTCTTGTCATCGGTGGTCTTCCCCTGAAAGGTGATTTTGTGAACATTTAAGTTCTTACTCTTATTATTGGTAGTCTTACCTTGATAAGTGGTCCTGTGAACATTTTAGTTCTTACTCTTATCATTGGTGTTTTAGCCGTGAAAGGTGGACTTGTAATCATTTAAGATTATATTCATATTTTTATCATTCAAATTATTAATTGACATAAAAACGTTAATAAATTACATGTAGTATGTCAGAGAATTATACATTAATTAATGAGAAAACAAATTAAACTGTCAAATTCAAAATAAAATGTCAAATTCAAATATTATGTCAAACTAAAATACAATGTCAAACAGAAATGAAATGTCAGGTTCAAATACAATGACAATATAATGTCAAATACAAAATGTTAATCATTGGTGGTCTTGTCCTGAAAATCCTGTTTTTTTTTAATGGCTGACAGGCTAGGTGTTTGACCACAGCTCACCTGATGTTAAGTGACGGTGTGGCGGTGGTGGTGAAAAAATGCCTTGCTGAGTTTCTTGCCAGAATCTTCTCAGTTGAAGTGTAATTACCGGTGGTAGATTCAAACATGTAACTTAACGTTCATAAGTGCCTTACCAGGGCCTAAACTGAATAAATGACTTTTTGATTGTTTTTTTTTTGTGTGGTCGAAGATAGTAAAGCACACCTAGCGTGGAATGGAATCTGATGCTTGGCGGCAGATTTTCAACTTGAGGGTGGTAGTTAGCCAGTCGAGTACTAGAAAGTACCCTACCACCACCCTAACCCTGATACTACGGCTGACCACTCTGCTTTATCGAGTTAAGCTTAGACTGATAATGATGACTTAGGTAGAAAAGTAATGCTACACTCATAGGTGCAGTGAACCGAGTGAACTGTTATTTGAAGAGCATGTCAACTCCTTACGGGGTAAGCGAGGGAAAACCTATGAATCAGTAGGGTTGGGCTTCCCTAATGATAACTACCTAGAAATACAATGCTTTTGTTCATGAGAACAAAACAAACAGTTACAATGATGTTACTGTTTGTTTTATAATTTTAAATTAAGTCATAATTAAGTTATTATCTAGTAATTACACCTTGAAAAATCGACTACAAAATGAATACTTACCTTTGCTAGAGACGCAGATTTTTATTAATTTTAATCCTCCCTGTCAAACCCTCAGCGAAAGTAAGTAAAGCTTTCATCCCTTTCGTATGCTTATTTATGGATTAGTATAAAAACGGGATAAGTAAATGAATAAATGTCGCAAAGACCTACCTACAATATCATCAAATATTTTTTTTTGCTTATATGGGTTGATGCTTACATAATATTTGAACGGCTCTAGGGTTATAAGCTTAGGGTGTACTGAGCTGAAAGGGGGTCATTGTATTTACTATTACAAACAACTTTTACTATGGGAAAAAATTGAAATGTAAAATGTCAAGGGACATCAATTTTTTTTATCGAATAGTTCATTTTTGTCATGAGTTCAGAATGTGCTCGTAGTAAATTGACCATATGTCCAGTTGTTTCCATTGACTGACGGTAAAAATAATCCAAATCAAGCTGGTTAACCTTCCGCGGCATTACCGTGGGACCGGACGCGCCTCAAGCGCGGTAACTCGATGCCGGAAGCGCCGGCGGCCTCCGTGGCCGGAGCCCGGACGCGGCGCACAGCCTCCCGCTTCCCGCCTCGTCTGCCTGCTGGCTCACCTCAGTTCTCCGCCACTCTCCATTGTTGGATATACTTGCTGTCAAATACTTGGACAGGTAAACGATATCGTAAATAATCACACTAATATTATAAATGCAAAAATTATATAAGTTTGTATATTTACATTTGTTACATCTTTACGCGGCTTAACGGATTTGGATAAAATTTGGAATGCTTATACGCTGTATTAATATATAGAAAACACAAGGCACAGCTCATAAATAAATAAATAAAAAAATATATATTTTATTTCCTGCAAAAACTCATTTTGTCTTATATTATTTCTTATAATTTGATTTTGTTTAGAGGTCTGTTTTGTGTGTACTGTGTCATATTTTTTAAGATTTAATTATTTTCTCCTTTTTATAGTTGATATGCTACGTGTTTCATTTTATGTTAGTGAGGGTGTGGTCGAACTAGCCTAGATTTTTTTAAAATAAATATAGGGAGACATTCACACAGCGCCACCTACTCTGACTGAGAAAAACTTGTACTACCTTATCTTTTTCTTTAAATTTGTACCAAATAGGTTTGCATTTGACCACGCCCTGCCTGATGTTAAGCAGAATGTAGTCTAAGATGAAGCACGTTTACCTAGAAGAAACCTGTTTACTCTGGATTTGAAGACACCTAAGTTGTACTTCGCAGGAAAATCAGACGCCGGCACAGAGTTCCACATCCTCGCTGTACGCATTAAGAATGTGGATTCGAAGCGTTTAGTCCGTAAGTGGGGGATATCCACCATGTAAGGATGGCGCTTTGGCCGTGTCTGCCTCGCCGTCCGGTAATAAAAATATCTTGTTTAGGTCTAGATAACTGATATAAAAAATATACGTTTTATTTGTAAATACATATTAATCTTTATATATAAAAAATGTTGTGTCACGTTGTTTGTCCGCGATGAACTCCTCAACTACAGAACCGATTTTAACCGTACTGTGTGCAGTTTGATCCCACTTGAGAGATAGGATAGTTTATATTTCAATTTATAATCGCAATATTTTTTTATTGCAAATTATTTGTTATGACAAAGAGGTATAATTATCTGTGAGTTCCATAAAATTCTAATAGATGGCGGTGTAAGGTCATTTATTAACTGGATTGAGTAAGTATCCAATAGATGGCGCTACGTTAAAAGTTCAAACGTAGATATGACAAAACAATGCATGGTGGGATATTCCTCTTTTATAGATCTACTAAAAAGTCCGCGGAGGCATAAATCTACCTTTTAAGGATAGCTAACTATATCCATTCTTAGTACCGGGGCGGGTCGCTAGTAATAAAAACTATGTTCGTCACACAAATGTTTGACCTAGGTGGGAATCGAATACACACCCCACAGTTCAAGAAGCAGAGCTACTACCAAAGGACCTAACAGAGCAGTCAATGAAATTGGTGCTCAAGTGTAGCTATCGGAACACCATTAGGTGCTTAATTGTATTATACATTAGTGCACTCGGTATAATGGTCTATTTACATTAAATAGATTTGTCCAAAACTTGTCTAGACCATTCTTAGAGAATCTTCATACAAAAGGACCTCCCGTTTTTATTCAATGAGCTCTCGACCTTGGAATTACACGTGCGAACCTTCCACAGTTGCCGAGCAACTGCCATTATTATATTATAGCTATATTAGACTGATGTATCAATTTGATATGCTCTTTAATATACATATTTTTTATTAAATTGCCTTGCGTACGACTCCCATTTCGCCTGATGTTAAACGACAATATTGTCTACGAGGGAGCAAGTTGATTATTATTAATAAACTAGATTCTGTCAGCTATTTCGTCCACGTTAACTTCAGGATTGGGTCTAGAGAGAAACGAAACGTGTGGATAACAAAAACAATAAATAGGTTATTACCAGGTACCTTTTATCCCGGAATAATGTTTCGACACATCCGAACTACAGAAAGTATACCAAATTTCAAGAGGATACTTTCTTCAGTTCGTTTTATGATAATCTCAAAGAAACATGCCTTTTCGGATAATAAGTTTCCTATGTATTAAACATGTAATAAACTATTACTGTGCTAAATTTAATTCAAATCAGTTCAGCCGCTTTCGTGTTATTGAGTAACAATCATTCAAACATCTACATAACTCGAAACTTACTTATAGCGGAGGGAAGGAAGGAAGTCTCAAGATGTAATAGAGAGAGATGCCCTAAGAGATCTTTACAGTCTTAATAAAGAGACTATATGCAGTAATAAAAATATAAAGTATAAATATATAAAAAATATAAAGTTTAGCTTAACATGGCTGCAGCCACGTTAAGCTAAACTTAAAACCAAGTTTAGCTTAACATGACCAACGACATTTGAGCCAGTTATTTTTGCACACAACTATCGCAGTAAGTTGATATTTCTAGGTTAATATAGCAGCCAAGTGGTGAAAGAGATTTTGCAGCTGTATGCAATGTACTGATGTCTTCTGATTGGTCGTGCTATTGATCCAAACTTTAGATTACTTTATTTCTAAATTTAGAGACTACAGTACCCGCAAGTACTGACTACTGCATACAGTTGACTCATATGCTTAGTCCTCGAGCTTATCTATAGAGTATCACCTTTTAAAAAAATTAAAATGTAATGATACGGACAAGATGCTCTCTTAATGGTAAGAGATAACGCATGTTCATGACTATTGCAGCGATACACAGAACCTTGAGTAACAAAACAAAGTCTAGGGCATCGCTGCTTTAGCGCTGGTTATTTTGCGACTGCCGTGGTGATGACGGCGTAAGAATTGTACCTTACCCTCTCTACCCGTGGTTGCCGTAAGAGTCGGTCGGCTAAGGGATGTAATCCGGAAGATGGGCAGCAGCGTCTTCCTTGAACAATCACACTTAACTGCGCTCGCCAACCCGCCTGGCGAGTATTGGCAAAACTTCCCCCTGGAGGAGGCCTATGTCCAGCAGTGGACGTCCTGTGGCTGATGATGTGTGAACTGATTTTGCGACTTTGATGGTTAGGCTCGACAGTCCTGTAATTTCACTAACTACAGAACCCCTTCAAAACGGAACAATTTAATGTTTACAAACTACTGCTTGGCGGCAGGTGGTACTACCTAGTTGATCTCTGTGCACGAACCGCGTTCCATTGTGAACCGAGAAAGCCACGGTAACTAAGGCCGCAAAACAGAGCGCGTGGCTGTTTGAGTGTATTTTAAAAATTCCAAAACAAACTTGATCTTGTTAGTTGTTTTACCAAAGCTCTACCTTCTTCAAGCTTTATTCTCTAGCTTACTTTGTTATGAGTACAATTTTATTTTGAGTTCTTTCAATACTGTTTAATTGGCTTACGATGAATTTGTATAGGTCCATATGAAATTAATTTTTTTTTTTTTTTTTTTTTTTTTTTTTTTTTTTTTTTTTTTTTTTTAAATATTGTAGGACACATTACACACAGCGCCATCTGACCCCAAACTAAGCAGAGCTTGTGTGATGGAAGTCAGATAACTGATAGGATACATTAATACTTTTTTTTTTTTTAATACATACTTATAATACATACAGAACACCCAGACACAGAACAAACATTTATTTATACCAAACAAACATTTGTCCTTGACGGGAATCGAACCCGCGCCCTACAGCTCAGGCAAACATACTCCCAATGAGCCAACAGGGCTGTCAAATGAAAGAAAAGTTAGTTTTAATATACTTAATATTAGATAGATACAATATCTGGAGCGAAAATCCTTTAATGGGAGCTGGTTCTTCTACAAGAGCTGAATGGCGGGAGTTCGATTCTCAATCAGAACAAACCTTTGTGTGATGAACATATATAGATGTTTGTAGATGTGTATTCTGAATGTATTTAAAAGTATGTTTGTTAAAACCGAAGACCGGGCAGACTGGAAGGAGGAAAGGTAGACCTTTGCCCAGCAGTGGGACACAAGATGCTAAATCTTTTCGGTTCCCATGGCACAAGCTTTGCTTAGTTTGGACCTAGATGGTGCTGTGAAATGTTAAAACAAACAAATCAAACTAAGGGTAGACATTCTTTTATTTAAAGATGCCAGAGTATGTGTTTGTCCACATTTAATCTGATGTTAAGTGACGGGTGGTCGAAGATAGTAAGTATACTTAGCTTGGAATGGAACTGGCTTTCAAACGAGGCTGTATAAACTTACGTTTAGATTAGGTTAGCGTCATAGCGTCAGATTCTCAACTTTAGTATAGCCCGCAGCTGAGTACTACAAAATACCTTAACATCATATTTTCCTTAACCGGCAGCTCAAGCTCAATGTTAGGACTTGAACTCACGTCCTTTGCCTTGTCAACCGATCATCACTGAGCTATCATCGCTATACAAGTTTTTCTGTAGAAAAATTGTCTTTTTTTACAAATTCAAAGTTGTGATCATTGTTTTTTTTTTTATGTAACAATAATGAGACGATCGAGACGCTCTTCTAATGTTAAGAGCCTTTAACCAGTTAAGTTTAAGCCGTTAACGCCTGTCCATGACCATTGCAGCGATACACAGAACTTTGAGTAGTAAAACAATGTCCTGGGAATCGCTGCCTTGACGTTCATTACTTTGTGATTAGATGGTTAGTCTCCATAGCCCTGTAATTTCGCTAGCTGCAATACCGTTCAAACCGGAACACAGTAATGTTTACACACTACTGCTTCGCGGAAGAATATCTGGTACTGCGGACTCCTAGACTACTACTACCTCTGGTACTACCTAGACGACCTCCTACTAAGGAAATCTACCACCAAGTAAAATTGTGAAAGGTGAAAGTGAAAAACTAATGAAAACTAGATAAGTATATCTCTTCCGGCTTAGACTATAACGCTGAATAGATAGAAGTGTTCCAATTGTATTTCTATGTTAGTACGTCTGCATTATACAATGTGTTTTTCAAGGTGAATGTTGCTCGTGACGCGTTGTACCCCTGCTGTTCGGCTCTTATCAAATTAATTTGTGTACAGTTTCCTCGATCAATTGTAGTGTGTCAATACACAAATGAAAACTACGTAAAGAAACCGTAGCGTTATGGTAGAGTACATTTAAGTACATGGCTGGCTAGCTACCACCCTCAAGTTATAAATCTGCCGTCAAACTGCGTGATCCCGCAGCTCCACTTGAGAGCCAGTTCCATTCTAGGAAAGTTGTGTTTACCATCTTTGAACGCACCGTCAATGAACATCAGGTGAGCTGTAGTCAAACAACTAGCCTGTCAAACATATAACAAATAAATAAAAAACCTTTCACGACACTACATATTATAAAACATACTCGTCACTACATATTATAACACTGAAAAGTCTGTCTGTCTGTTCGCGAAAAACTTAAAAACTACTAAACGGATTATCATATGAGTTTCACCAATAGATAGAGTGATTCATGAGGAAGGCTTAGGTATATAATTTGTCAAGGTTTTGTATAAATTGGTTGAAATATGATGATAATTGTTGAAAGTGTAGGATAAAGTCAAGCCACCTGGGAGCTTTCATCAAAAAAGCTGCCTAATTCCTTTGAGATATAACAAAATAATGCATGGTGGGATATTCCTCTTTTATAGATCTACAAAAATGTCCGCGCTGGCATATATTTTTGCTTCGCTTAGATTTTTTAAATCCGCAATAGATTTTAATGGGATTTCCATTTATACACAGAGTAATTCAAGAGGAAGGTTTATATATATATGCATATGCACCACATTAGTATCTACATTGCACCCGTGCGAAGCCGGGGCGGGGCGCTAGTATCAATAATATAATATAATAAGTAAGTACCTAATATATTGGAACTTTATGACATGGAATAAAACCGAATAGGCTATTTAATATAAGGTTAATCTAGTGCATCTGCAAGCTACCCACATTTTAACAGAGTTATAAAATTTCCAATCCTTGCCCATTACACTAATCGAGAAAGTTGGACGTTCCTGTTTTTAACTTCATTAATTTAGCGAATGAACTGTAATTATGGTAATAGGGCTACCTCGGGGCTAATAATAATAACTGTACTTATTTTGCTGGTTGTTTGTTGGAGGTTTTGTTGGTAAACAGGGTGCGAACGTTGTTTTTGGTTGATGTTGATGGATTATTTGTTTATGGTGAGTATTTCAAATGTTGATACGTAGTAGCTGAAGCGTCTACTCACTTTCAAAGAAATATTACGGGCAGGTTTCAAGAGTGCGTTATTTTAATTATTTCTAATTTTAAGTATTAGGATGTATCTTTATTATGTATGTCTATCTAATCATCTAACCTCTTTTTCTACTTGTTTCCGAATCCTTGCCATCTATAAGGTTGCCTGGAAAAGACTGTTTTAGCCATAAGGCCGCCAATTGTTGCACTAACTTATAACATTATATTTTTTTTAAATCATATTAGATATATTTGTTTTTGGTGTGGACAATACAGATATGTATAGGGATGTGCTGTAAGCTAAACATTTTAAACAGGTCAAATAAGGACATGGAATTCACAGAACAGAAAATATGGAATTATTGAATCTATGGCTGGGCCTTCAAAGGTTCCAGCGCAACGTAAAAACAAATGTTACATACTAAATAAGCTAGAATTTCCACAAAAGAAAATGCTTTCTACCGAAACACAATATATTTTGTGTTGGTAAAAATGAGTGCCTTTTATTTTTTTTAAGATATTTGCTGCGCTTCGCGAGCAGTTTGGATTGAGTTATCTTATGTTCAAAAAAACTTTTAGTAATCGTTTTTTTTGATCAATTTGTAATTATAAAAAATACAAGCTAGATGGGATTTTACCTAAAATTATCTTAGCTTTCCGTATTATTCCGAGATAATAAATTTTGAGCTTCTAACTAATGAGCTTTACTACAGTCATTAGTCGATACTTACACATTTTCAAAGCTGTGCTGATTTTTTTCCTGGTTTAATTAGTTTATGGCTAGATGGCGCTGTGTGAAATGTCATCCATCATTTATTTTACTAGCATAAGTTCATAAAAAGTACCCGCTGCTTTCACATATCCACTGATATTATAAAGAGGTACATTTCGTAAATTATATTTTATTATTTTATGTAGGATATAACTTCCGAAACTAATAATCCGATTTAATAAAAAAACACCAATGCTTACAAATATACATATGTACTTGCGTTTGACCGCCATCATGTCTGATGTTAAGCGAAAATGGAGGCACCCAGATTATATGTATTATTCGTTAAAATACATATATGATCACAAATTGAATTCTAAGATTTTGCAGGCGAAGCTGTGGACACAGCTAGTTTATAATAGCAGTCTGATGGACTCAAAACATGCGTGTGATCTCAAATAAGTAGGTTCCCATTTCCTTCCTTCATGTACCCTGACAACAATAAACATCCTCGACGACACCTGCGTACTCAAAAATAGATCACATCCTGCACAAAAATAATGAAAAACGTGTGATCGTGACCGAGTGGCGAACTATCACACTACTTACACACTGTTACATAAACTGTGACTGTAGCAGATGTGACTAAAGTACTTATTAAAACCAACTTATTTGAAATTTCTTGCTTGAGAAATATAGACCTTATACTGAAAAGTTGAGTGTTATTTGGTGAGTAGAAATATATTGGACGCGTGTGGTGTCAGGTTGCAAGGTACTCTACTTACATCCGCCGACGGATGCTGGTTTGTGAGTAACCTATGGTTGTATTGATTGGTTTTAAATATCTGTTTGCTAGTTTGTTCTTACTTTTTTTATTACAAACAGGCTTGCGTTTGACCACCATATCGCTTGATGTTAAGCAAAGATGCGGCCTTCGATGGATAACGCTTCCCTAGAAGAAAACGATTTACTCGCGACTTGAAGACCTCCAAATTGTATCGAGGCTTGTACAATGAAGTTGGAATCGAACCTAAATGGGTCAAGATTTTGTAATATCAACTATGAAGCGGAGTCGCTTTTTACTGTCCAATAATGTAATATATCTTACATCAGCCATAGGATGTCCACTGCTTGACATAGGCCTCCTCCTGGGGGGGTTTTGCCAACACTCGCTACGCTTGGCAGGCGAGTTGGCGAGCGCAGTTAGGTATGATTGTTCAAGGAAGACGCTGATGCCCATCTTTCGTATTACATCCCTTAGCCGATTCTTACGGCAACCATGGGTAGAGAGGGTGGGGTACTATTCTTACGCCGGCATCTCCACAGTAAATTTGAGAATACGAAAACGAAAATAAAAAGGAACATTAGAAATATTGACAAAAATCATTATATTTTTTTTACATGCATTTATGCAAATATGTTTGTATGTAAGTATCTGTATAGATGTGAACAGTAAGTGCTTGATAATTACTTTTATATTTAGGTATATACATAACTAACCTTATTATTGTTGCATCAGAATACTTCTTAGTTAATTCCACATGCGAGAACTATTTAGGCTTTGCATAACCATAATTTGTACCCACTCTATAATTATGTAGTTGTTTGTTTTTTTTATGTAAAATAAAATAAATATAATGAATTGCAGAAATAATAACATCAGTTGGTTGCAAGGTTCATGGTACTAATTCTAACACTAAGGCTGTCTTGTAACCCACTAGCTGAAGAATAGTTATGATAATAGTGTTTATTACAAAACACTTTCAAGCCTAACACGTAGTGCGTAGCGTAGTCGTAGCGACGTGCTACGAATGTCGAAGTACTGGCGTAGAACACAAATCACACTCTAGTGTTCGAGCGTACAAGCTTATGAGGATAGTTGGCCAAATGGAAAAACTAAGGACATGTACAGAAGATTTTAAGTTTCCATTAAAAAGTTCGATAGTGGCTCCTCCATGTGGTCCGTTATATGCGTGATGCCACAAACTATACGTCGCTTCAGTAATATTACAAGTTTTTCTTCAGATTTAAGTAGGTATTTATTAGATTTACCTGATTCGTGAAATAGGAACCAAAATTGTGTGCGCAGATGTTTATTCTGTGATAGGTATCAAACCTACATCAAATCTATCTCTATCATAATTAGTACTCACCTATATTTCTTCTTATTCTAGGTAAGTTTATAAATAAAAAATAAATATCGTAAGACATTTCACACAGCGCCATCTAGCCCATAACTAAACAAAGCTTGTACTATGGGAACCAGATAACTGATAGAATACTTACTTTTTTTTTGTAAATACATACTTTTAATAGATATGGTACAGAAATATAACACCCAAACACAGAACAAACATTTATCGTCACATAAATATTTGTTCTGGTGGGAATCGAACTCATACCCTACAGCTCTTGAAGCAGATTATTCTACCAAATAAGCTAACAGGGCAGTCAATTTGTGTTTGATCACATCCTGCTTGATGTCTGACGGTGTAGTCGAAGATGGTAGGTACACCTAGCTTGGAATGAAACTGCCTTACAAGTGTGGTTGTCAGAACACACCGATAGATGCTTGGTGGCAGATTTTCAACTTGAGGGTGGTACATAGCTAGCCAGCCGAGTACTAGAAAGTACCCTACCACTACGCTATGGTTTCCTCACGATGTTTTCCTTCACCGGCAGCTTAAGCTCATTGTTGGGGTTTGAACCCACGCCCTTCGGCATGCGAACCGACCGCGCTAACCACTGAGCTATCATCGCTTCATCATGGGTTGTATTGTTTAGATAATCATCCAAACAAGATTGTTCTTATTCGTTTATAAATACGTATTGTTCATACTTATCCTTCAATTCGCATCACTTATAAAGTTAACTTCAAAAGTTCCAATTTGTATTGATTTACTTACTTTGTAATCTTTCCCGGTTCAATCTGTGCGTCGTTTCGTAGCCTTGCTTGATATACATATAACCTGTTTAACTAAACCGTGGTGGATTCATATCCCAGTAATAAGATCTTGACTAACTATAACTCTTTCTAGAAATTGGTGAGATCGTTTGGAAAATCTAACGGTTATATTCCAGCAGGCCTTGAAGGCAAGTTTTTAACGTTAAGAGTAAAGTTGGATTTTATGCTTTACTAGCGACCCGCCCCGGCTTCGTACGGGCATAGGAAGCTATCCTTATAAGGTAGATATATGCCACCGTGGACTTTTTTGTAGATTTATCAAAGAGGAATGTTTCACCATGCATTGTTTTCTTATATCTCAAAGGGATTAGGTAGCGTTTTCGATAAAAGCTCCCAGGTGGCTTGACTTTTCCCGAAACTTCCAACAATTATAATATAATAAAAATTAACATTGAAATATGATGATAATTAAATAAGTTAGTCACTGTTTTGGAAAATAATATAAAGCGGCGGCACGTTATTTCCACTTTTTCTCAAAAGATTATTCCTTGAGTAAAGACTTCCTACGTAGTAATGAAAGGTGTGACGTGAATAAAATCCTCAGATCGAAAGTTATAGTTTATATTAGATTTATAATAAGATATGTAGTCTACAAAATTTCACAAATTTTCACAACTTTATTTGAACCTAAAGCGTCTACCCATTTTATTATGAAAATAAAATTATCCGAAATGTAGCTACGACCGACGGGGGCTAGTTTTACGCAACCATTATTTTTCAAAATATAATCTAATAGGCAATACTTCATAATCGCATCTTTACATGAGTGAGTCAAAAGTAACGGTAAAAAAATAAAAAAATATTAATTCATAAAACCAGCCCCCCGTGAAAGGAAACAACGTCTTCCGATACATTATACATTACATTTATAATAACGTTATATTTAACTAGAGTTATACAGAATAATGATCCTATGAAATATAATTATGCATTTTTTTAAATTTATTCAATAGGTATAATTAATAATAATACTTAAGTATCAATATAGGTAATGATTAGTCACGGTGCTACAGACTACTATAGTTTATAATCATGAATGAGTCATTTATTATTTATTTATTTATTAGGTTAATTTATAAGTTCCATGTAGTAGGTATCTAGAACTAGAACATAGAGGAGCCTCGGCCCGGGTGGGGCACGTAATCACAACTAAACATGTCAACACATAAAATTATAATCAATAATAATACAGATAAAAATCATTCATAAAAACATTACAATAAAAATCTAAACATTAAAACACACTTAAAACAAACATTATATTAATATTATCATACTCATAGTGTGTAATCATAATGTACGTATTATAATATCATTTAAGCGAATAATCGTATAGTCAAAAATAATATGAGCATGGGTCGCGGGGGAGAGGCGGGGCGGCTCGTCCTCTAGCGACACTACTCTAGCGCAGTCTCGCGACACCTGACCCTCCGGCACTCGGCACTCGGCACTCGGCGCTCGGCACTCGGCACTCCACACTCACCATTCCACACTCGCCTCGGCGCGCACAACCAACCAACTAACAACATTCAGCTACCCGCACAATTACCTACTACTCACTACAATCGGCTAACTAGCTAGACTCGGCCGCGCTCCCCGCTCCCCGGCCGCCCGTCCCTCGCTTACGCTAATATTATAATAATTATATCTTAATCCTTTACGCTATTACGTTAGGTAAGCATTATAAATTTCGATCTTTCATTTATGCTAGTCATCAATAATAATAATTATACAACTTTTTTTAAATTTTTGCTTTTTTTTCGAAATTCTATCGTAACGTATTTCGACTCTCTCTGCGGCGTCGAGGCGCGGCGCGCACTCGATCGCCCAATAAAAAACGTTCATAATAAGAAAATATATAGTGAACAACTCTGCCGACTTATATACGTTAGGTACGGCGCGGCGGACGGGCCGTGCCGGCGGGCGCCGACTTTTGGCACCAGTGTTTCGATTACGCGATTTTTTACTTCCTTTTTAAACATTTTTTAACGATTCGAGTAAAAAAGATCCCCAACGGGGGAACGTGCGAAACGGCGGGGTCCGTCGCCCGCGGCCGCCGAGGCGCGCCGCTTACGAGATGATGCGGATCGCCTGGTGCGCCGGCGCCGAGCACGCGGGGCACGGCGCCGCGCCACCCGCCAGCCGCTGCGCGCACTCCATGCAGAACAAGTTGTGTCCGCAGGGCACCAGCGCCGCCGCCACGCCGCGTTCGGCGCACACCGCACAGGCGCGCGCCGGCGACGCCGCGGGCGAGGGCCGCGCCGGGCCCCACGCCCACACGGCCGCCGCGCCGTGCGGCGACTCGAACGACGGCGACTCGCCCAGCCCCTCGTCGCGCTCCGTCGACGACCAGATGCCCAGCAGGTCGCCGAGGCGCGCGGACGATCCGCCCGAGGAGCACGAGCCCGCCGACGAGAAGGCCTCCTGCTCGGGCCGCAGCAGCGAGGCGAGCCCGGCGCGGTACAGCTGCGCCAGCGGCTCGCCGTCGGGCGGCGCACCCGCGCCTGCGCCGGCGCCCGCTGCCGCCGCGCCCGTGCGCAGCGCGATGTGCGCCTCGATCTCCTTGCGCGCCGCCTCCACGCTCTCCGGCAGGCCGGTCACCTCAAAGACCGGCTCGCGCTCGCGCGACGGCGTCACGATGTACGTGTGCGTCGTGTGCTGGATGCGCTTGATGGTGGCGCCCTTGGGGCCCACCACGAGCCCCACCACGCGGTACGGCACGCGCACCTGCGCCGTCACGTGCCCGGGCGCGCCTGCTGGCGGCGGTGGCGCGGCCCCGCACTTGCGCGACGCGCGGATCTGCGAGAAGTGCTCGGCGGCCGACAGGATCTCGCGCTTGGCGCGCGCCACGTCCTCCTTGCGGCCCGTCACCACGAACACGGGCTCCTCGCCGCGTACTGGCGTCTTAATGTATGTGTTGGTCTTCGCGCGCAGCGCTTTTATCTTGCAGCCTGAAACGAACGAACCTCACGTTAGTCACATGAAAGAGCCCCGAGTCGGGAGCCACGGTTAGCGTCAGCGTCGCTCGTGACTATGTTTCGAGGTCGGTTAGGCGCTTTACGTGAATTCATAGCATTCGTGACATTGTGAAATATTGTCGAAAAATTTACATTATGAAAACGGCGAGGACTCCGCGGGGCTCGGTGTGGCGGCGTCGACAGTCGCACAGCGGCGCCGCCACCCCCGCCCGCCACGAGCGCGGAGATCCTCCGTAATCTGACGAGGTATTACATCAGAACCGAACATCGGTCAGTCGGCGTGAAGCCGCCGAGAGAGGCGTGTGTGTCGCCCTGTCTCTATCTGAACTCTCAACGATTATGAATGGACCTTTTGGAGCCCTTTTCAGTGATTGCCTTTCGCTACCGGTAATTATATGTCATCTAGTAGAGCGGAAATTAAATAAACAATAAGTAATCCACAAAACACGTGCCCTATAAGCATCCCTCTCTCCACCGCGGGGAGGCCGCGTTCCGTCCCACTCCCGGCGCCACTGCGGCAAACTGGCGTCTCTACCTCAGAGTCTTGACTTTTCGAGACGTTATTGTGACGACCTACATTCGCTTCATGAATTCGATAAATACGAACATTTTTGTATATCTACACTAGTACTTTGTTTCGTAATACATTTATTAGAGAAAAAAATATCTGTGAATAATTTTTTAGTCCTGGTAAATGTAAAACCTACTAATAAACACGAATCGCAATCGGTATCGCAAAGTCGTGTGTTAGATAACTATTAACTTTCCAATAGAACGCTGAAAGTAGTATCTTTCATATATTCTGTGACGTAGCGCACTCTGTGGTACAGGTATCGACGTCGGGAAAGCCTATAGCTATAAAGAGGGTAGTTTCATGAATCACGTGTCATCGACCCGGGCGCTTAACCTTTCCCCTTGCTGAACGAAACACTTCCCTACTACATTGAATATAAAGATCAGCGTATTTTTGGATCATTGCAAGACAATTTTAACCTTTACGTTTCGAAATTAAGGCCGATATTTCTGAGCGCGAGTTTTTGATATGAAAGTAATTGGTGCTAATATCGGAACGTGGAAAAATCGTTTTTCGATCATGTTTTAGATTGATTTTATTCGGGATTTATTAATATTCATAACAGAATAATTTGTGGGTGTTGGTTTTCGATGCTGGTAAATGAATGATTTACAACATTAATTAAGAATTTGCGGCGATTGGTTAAAGTAATATTTGTACGAGAACGTTACGGGATATATTTAGTTGCAAAATAGAAAATGTATTAAGAGTTTTTTTTTTTTTTCAATATTATAGGACATTAGATCTATTGAAACGTTTATCATTATTAAATAAAATTTAAGTGAACTGAAGATGTTTGAAATGTCATACAATATTGCAATTATTTATATAGTTTTTTGGGATGACCACAATTAATACAAAGGAGAACGGCCAACGCACAGTGCACTGTTTTAAACATAAAGTCACACAATGTATATCTAATAATAAAAACAAGTGATGACTTAGTCCCAGAGGATATTGTACAGATGTAATAAAAAGTTCCGAAGTTGGTGAAATAAGAGAACTAAAATTTACCACGTTTAGCTTTTAGTGTTGATCAGAAATTCTTACAGTGGCTCCCTTTGAATGTGCACAAACGTTGCTTGGTATGTAGTGGTTAATATTGATAGTATCTTAAGTTGGCTCGGCTCCAAGCGCAGGCTTTGAGACTGCCTACAAGGCGATGGTTTATGTACGAGTATAAGGCCAACAATGGTAGGAAGTATTTTATTTCAGTTTTTTAATTTCATCACAGTGAGAAGAGATTAATGTTTCTTTTGGGGAAATGGAAAATTAGGAATAAATAGGGTATTTGGAACAAAGTTTTTTAAGACAAACTTTACTATCAGGAAATGTGTTTTTTTAGCTATATTAATAAAAAATAAGTTGCATTTCTTTGCTTTAATTATCAGTACCTGAATGACCAAGCTTTGCTCGGTTTTTCATTGCCTGAAAACTCGGATAAAACGACTTTTTTAAATATGAAACCTAGCTAGATCGATTTATCGCCCCCGAAATCATCTGCATACTAAATTTCATGAAAATCTTTGGAGCCGTTTCCGAGATCCAGATTATATATATATATATATATATATATATAATCTGGATTATTATATATATATATATATATATATATATACATATACAAGAATTGCTCGTATAAAGATATTAGATAGATAGATAGATTATTAGATTGCACTTTACAAGATATTACGGTAAAAGGTTAGGGTCGACGTCTCAAGTAACAACTGTTATTTGTTTTTATGGACGCGAAAAATAAACCTAATGAAACATTTAATTTAAAGGATAGAAATGTGTAACAATTCTCTTTTACAGATTTCCAATTTCGTTTAAAATAACTTACCTACTTAAATAGTAAATTATTAGTACAAAATCTTAATAAACGAAAAACTTTACTTCTGTGAACTGCTCTCCTACCTATTTAATATATATTCGAGAAATACCTATAACAATATTATTTTACTTCTCCATTATGTAGTATTTAGTATTTACAAATTATGATGATGACACAATTACAGTGTCAATTTTTGTCTAAACGTTTCAACTATTAATTTAAATAAAGTATTTATTATTATACCTGCTAGGTACATACTGATCTGTTTGAAGTCGGTGCCAAGTCCAAAAATAATAAGATAGATGTATTAACACCTATTTGTTGATATGTGCAAGTTTAAATTTAAACGAAAAATAATTCTAATGAAATCACGTCTATCGAATATATCTTACTCTGGCGGAATTTTCAAGTATATTTCTGGA
Source organism: Biston stratarius (assembly GCA_950106695.1). NCBI lineage: Eukaryota > Metazoa > Arthropoda > Insecta > Lepidoptera > Geometridae > Biston > Biston stratarius. The sequence continues at coordinate 25,592,097 of OX467114.1, read as the reverse complement.
TTCTCAAATTTTATAACAAGTCCTACAGTTAGAGTTAGTGATAGATTAAATAGCACTAGTGATGATTAATTAGGAATCACTCGCTACCCGTCCGACAGGGAACCGATACCAATTTATCATTTGAGATCGGCCCAGATGCCTCTACTCCATTACTTAACACTAACTTTCTAAGTATTGATTAGGTATCATTTCTTTATTCAGATATACTTGCTAGATATTTTACATAAGACTGTATAAAGACGATTGTAGTTTGGGATACAATATTTTTTTTACAAAACAGGAATTTTGACACAACTTAATCTAACCCCAACTAAAAGCTGACTCATATTTTTTAACCCCCGACGCAAAAAGAGGAGTGTTATAAGTTTGACGTCGATGTATGTCTGTCTGTGTGTGTGTGTTTGTCTGTGGCATCGTGGCTGTCAAACGGATGAACCGATTTCGATGCGGTTTTTTGTTTTGAAAGCCAGTTTCCTTGCGGTTCTTAGCTATGTTTGGTTATATTAGCTTTTATCTGGACGATGTCGGGGGTAATATAAAATTTCAATTTACACTTGTTTAAGAAAATTGATTGCATGTAGGACGATGGAAATCTACACATATCATCATCATAATCAATCTATCGAAGTCTACTGCTGGACATGGGGCTCTCCCAAGACATGCTAGTCAGCCCGATCTTCGGCTTCACCGCCATCTGTCCTATATCGTCACTCTATCGAGTTTCAGGATGTCCTATGGTACGTTTGCCAACTCGCTGTCTCCACTCTAGAGGCGATCCAAATGTAATTACTTTTTACCCGACTATGACAAAAGGAAAAGGCAGGGTTATGTTTTTAGCAGTCTTTGCATGTAGCGAATGTCTTTTAGCGATGATAGCTCAGTGGTTAGCGCGGTCGGTTCGCATGCCGATGGGCGTGGGTTCAAACCCCAACAATGAGCTTGAGCTGCCGGTGAAGGAAAACATCGTGAGGTAACCATAGAGTGGTGGTAGGGTACTTTCTAGTACTCAGCTGGCTAGCTACCACCCTCAAGTTGAAAATCTACCGCCAAATATCTAACGGTGTGTTCCGGCAGCCTCACTTGAGAGCCAGTTCCATTCCAGGCTAGGTGTGCTTTACCATCTTCGACCACACAGTCACTTAACATCAGGTGAGTTGTGGTCAAACACCTAGCCTGTCCGAGATAAAAAAAAAACCACCATAGAGCCAAAATCTGATTTTGTTTACGGGCTGACTTTAACGTAGGCTAAATTGTACTTCAATTATAGTTATTTTACCACAACAAGATTATTATTTTTTTTTAACTTTTTAGCGTGTGAGTAGTATAAGTTCATTCATATTCAATTGTCATTGTCTTGATAAGTAAATTAAATATTTTTCTAGTTGTTAAATCATCAACTTTTTCATATAAATGTAAAGTTAAACTGGCAGCGGAACCCGTCAGCTAGCGGCTGTGAAAAGTGTCATTGAGCAGGCGCTACGCGGCTACGGCGCCGCGTTCACTGCACTCTACGCCGTAGCTATCCAGGTCAGTGCCCCCCTACGCCGTGACGTCACAACCATTTTACGAACAATATTTCCATTTTATTTGTTGCGCTTCGCGGGTTCAATTGCGTTTCCGGGATACAAAGTATTTGTGTTAGTTCAGGGCATAAGCTACATTCCTAATTACAACTAAATACGTTCAACCGTTTATAAGTAACAAACAAACAAACTTTCACATTTATGATATTAGTGTGATATTCATTTATTTTTCGGTAAGACACATACTTATGTACATATATGTTTCTATTTTTTGTATGAAATACTGTATTCTTTCCTGTTGTCACACGAATTAAACATATGTATAAACACTAAATATATTATAGTAACTCTATGCCAATATTTATTCAAATTTATAAATTTACGTAGGCACTGAACTATCAATTATACTCTTTATATTTCAACTACTGGATAATTTTGAATATTATAATCAAATAATGGTTTGTTTAAAAACTACTTTTAAAGTATTTTGTATTTAGGTTTGTCACTTAGTATAAGTTGACTTTGTATACACCGTACGAGCTACGCCGTAGATGATCTACGAAATAGAATTTACACCTTTTGATAAGTTAACTATGAACAAAATGTAAATAGCATAGTACATTTGCGAGGTTACGCTGAACGGTAACATTAAGTGAATGGAGGTCATTATGCATTAGAAAAAACATCTCGTACTATGGAAACCAGATAATTGATAGAATGTTTTAATATTTTCTTTCTTTTATCACTTACTACTAAAAACGCAACTTGTGTACGGAATAGCTGTTTTTTTGCTATTTCAGTGTATAATATTGAGTGCTATGATCCCCTTTCAACTTAATACAATAACTGCAATACAACGAGCTTCAGCTGACGGTGAATGAAAACATCATTATCATCATTCGTGAGCGTAACCATAGCACGATGGTAAGGTACTTTTTAATTTTCGACTGGCTAGCAACTTCAAGTTGAAAGCACTTAACGGTGTGTTCCTACAGCATCGCTTGAGAGCCAATTCCATTTTAGGATAGACATGTTTACCATATTCGATCATATCGTCGCTAACATCAGGTGAGCCTTGAACAAACACCTAGCCTGTCCAATTAAAAAATACAACCGTTCCGTGTAACCCTGTTTGACATTAGCGAAGATAGTACAATTTTGCAGGGTACTAAAAGAGGTATTTGTAAATTCACAATCAAACTTGTCAAATAAAGATACCAAAGCATTACTATTCTATCACAACCACATTACATAGTTATAAAATGTGTAGAAGTGTGTTTGTTTTAAGTGTGTTTCAGTTAAGAATTCTGTTTTAGAAGAGTGATATAAAGCAACTCTAGCTAAATCTCTGCGAACCCCTGTTAATATTTAATCACTTCAATTACAGATTAAAAACAAAAACGCGACCTCTTTACATGTGGGTCATACTTTAGCGTAAATTCCTTTATGTAATCTGTACATGACCACAGATTAATGCATACTGACGAATATATAATGACGCGCGGGAAAACAGCGGAAAGCGTGTTCTCTGAATAATGAACAATGCTCCCGTCTCGCTCGCACGCGAGGGAATCCCTTTCCCGTCCTGCTCTTACAGGATCCTCTCAATGTTTACTTTGGATAATCGATTTTGATACTTTTACCTACTTCTGTTCTAGCTTTTTTTTTGTTCTTAGAACAATATTTTTTGTGAAAGCGCTTCGTAGCTCCGTTGCTGTTTTTGATTGGGAACTTTTTGGCTGGCAAAACATTTTCACGCTCTAAAATTATTGACACTCAACTTGAAAAAATTAAAATAGAAAAATAATAAAAATTAATAGATATACAGTTAATTCTCTGTACATTTCAATTTAATATTAATTAAGTCCTGCGGTGATGAGGAAAATATAGAACAATCTACACAATCTCGTCAATCTGTTGTTTCGTCGCTGCATGAATAAAACAAGCAAACAAACATACACACACACAATCACATATAGTCAAACATTCTACATAGTAGGGGGCTGTGAGTGAGAACAGTTTACCTTGAACCTATTTTTAAACTGCGCAGCGAGTTAATAAAAAAGTAAAACACTGAAAGCCTTCCCCTTAGCGTTACCGCAGTAATATCCCGAGAGATCAAATATAAACGTAAATTTCTTTACAGTGTTTTGACGATCCTTATCGCTCGGGATCGTTATGGCGAAATAAATATTATATTTCAAGCGCCGCGAATGTGGGGCTGTAGGCAGAATACGCAGAAAACCACCACTTGTAAGTGGCTCGAAATATATGCTCTTTCATAATTTTGAGTCAGTAATAATTACTTAAATCGGTTCATTAATGTCAGAGTTTTCGACCTACATACAAAACAATACGGATAAAGTTAGAAATATTTTTAAACGTCCGTGAAAAATACAAATTGTAAGCAAAAACAAGTTTTTTATAACAAAAATCCAGAGACGATTGTAATGTTTTCCAATTGACGCTTCATTTAATACTTTCTTATCAAATTTAGTTTGCGAGATCAACAAAATCCGCTCGAATGTCCCGCTCTCCCGGCTACAGCCAATACGTAATTCCACAGAGGGCTCAATACGCGCCAACAGCAACGCATATTCATGATTACTGCTGTCTATTCAGTGAATGGTTTCATGCAGCGTGACTTTCCGCTCTGGCTTCCCTGAAGCTGTTCGATACAAGACAGTGAAATACAAAATCTATGAACTAAGTACTCGTAACGTTACGAATTTGTAACAACTGTAGATACAAAAATAGTAGGTACTCATGTACCAGTTAAGATTATAATGCGAACGTGAGCGATCACGTTCGCCAAGCCAGTAACGGTCAACGTAGCCAAACCTCTGGGAAAAGGCGTAATTATATGCATTTATCAGTTTAGTATATCACATAAACAAAATTGAGAAATATTAGTATTTTAAACGTTCCCAAAATTTTTATTTTGTAAACCTGTAAACCGGTTCAACAGTAGTGTTTTATAAGACAAACAACTTTGTGATTAATTTCTTTACTGAGTTATTTAGACGTTGAGACGCCATCGAAATGAGTGGCCATAGATCTCGCGTAGAAAGATCAATAAAGACAGTATAATAGGAAAAACGTTGGCCAATGCGGTTTAGCAAAAACACCATTTCGTCATTGTTGGCAGAACGCCAACGAACTCTATTTTTCAGTCAACATCTACAAGATCCACAAACATGAATCCATCACAATATTTAAAGAATCCTGGCCAAGAAAGCTTCTACACCGATAGTAATTTAAAAAAGAATTACTTGGAAAGAGACTCATTTAAATCGTTCCGATAATAATCAAAGCAAAATTGTTAAAACTATTTAAATTCCGTCGTAAGTATTTCGTCAAATTTGTTGGTCAGAAACGTGAATACAAAGATCTAGTCTGAACTACACGGAGACAAAAAGTAATTACCATTTCTCCACAGGCTAAAATTTAAAAAAGAAAAAAAAACTGGTATTTTAAGACAATCGATGTTAAAGTTCGCGTGAACCGGACAAGCAACTTCAAGTTGCTGAACAAACGACAATATTTGAACAACAATGATTGAATTCTAACGGGCAATTAGTGTTTGGAATCAATAAATTCATATTGGAAGACAATCTTACAAAGCGCAATCTAGCCCCAAACTAATCAAGGAAAGCTTGAACTATAGGAACCAGATAGCTGGTAAAACTCACGCCCATCAGCTCTCGAACAAGAACTATGTATAATCACCTATATGCGCGAATTAAAGAATCCTGGCCAAGAAAGCTTCTACACCGATAGTAATTTAAAAAAGAATTACTTGGAAAGAGACTCATTTAAATCGTTCCGATAATAATCAAAGCAAAATTGTTAAAACTATTTAAATTCCGTCGTAAGTATTTCGTCAAATTTGTTGGTCAGAAACGTGAATACAAAGATCTAGTCTGAACTACACGGAGACAAAAAGTAATTACCATTTCTCCACAGGCTAAAATTTAAAAAAGAAAAAAAAACTGGTATTTTAAGACAATCGATGTTAAAGTTCGCGTGAACCGGACAAGCAACTTCAAGTTGCTGAACAAACGACAATATTTGAACAACAATGATTGAATTCTAACGGGCAATTAGTGTTTGGAATCAATAAATTCATATTGGAAGACAATCTTACAAAGCGCAATCTAGCCCCAAACTAATCAAGGAAAGCTTGAACTATAGGAACCAGATAGCTGGTAAAACTCACGCCCATCAGCTCTCGAACAAGAACTATGTATAATCACCTATATGCGCTAATAGGGCAGTCAAATCAATATTGGTGTTGATCAATTTAGTTTTAATAACGAAATCGAAAATTAACAAATACACGAGTATAAGTATACATTGAAAGACTCAGTACCTATCAAATTGGCAACTATCAGACAAATTCAATCAGGACGTGATATCCCGAAAAATATAAACAACTCAAAATCTAGGTCAATGTGCTTTTCTTAGTTGAAAGATTAGTGAGGAAAACTAAGATTCGATCATTAACTTCGAATAATCATTACATTAATGTGCCAACAATATATATATTTTTTAATTCGATATAATTTCAAAACTGGACTGAAAATCCTGTAATTTAAAACAGATTTTTAATATTTTTTATTTATTTATGAACTTTAAGTGTCAATCTTGGTCATTAACAATTTCAAAACTTCTCAATGAACAATGAACTTCTGTTGAAGAATACTAACTAAAATATATATAAGTAACATAAATAGTTTAAAAATACTGCTTACGCTAATTTGTCAGTGATATCAATTAGAAGTTTTTTGTCAACTTCAAAAGTGGGTCAATGTTCGTTTCTTGAACTGTAAAATCTTGAGTTGACCAAAATGACGCATGCGGCAGCGGCGCAAGGTGGCGCGAGTTTCCTCGTATGGAGGGGACTGAGGGGGTTAGAAGGGGCGCCAAGGGTGTGGGGGTTGCGTCGCGCCCCCGATCGATACCGGTCAACGAACCCGGCAGGTCTGCGACCGATGCAATGCCGCCGATCTAACCCACATTCGCCGGCTAATTGCTAAAGCTATTCCACGCAGATTACGCTTAAATATGGATTGTTGGTATGTAGGTCACGTCAAGGGTGATCGGAAGTACGTGAGCGTAGCAATTTTTGAAATAGATGCCTCTTTGCCGCACTTAGACGTACCATTCAGATAGAACTAGGGCAGAAAATACTAAAGAGCCTCTAACCTTTAAATCCTAACTTAAGTCTATGTAAAAAGAGTTCTTAGAATCGGATTGAAATAAATTATTTCTACTTAATTACTCTTAAAGTATGGAAAAAAAATAGGTAAATTTAGATCGTCCAAAATATATAACTTAATTCTCACGGCCTTTAATATAAATTAAGCTCAATAGTAACTAAGCTAATAGAACAAAGGCGTCGATAATACAAATTTTCACGAAAAAATTAAGGTTATTTAAGGAAAATAGCGCAAGGGAGGAAAAGCTTTCCCGGTGTTTCGGTGCGGCCATTGCACTCGGCTTACATAATACCAGGGGCACAGAGGTAGCCAAGAGTGCGCCGACACCTTCTTCACACAAACAGGCGTAATTCGCAAACCAGCTGCGAGCTAAAGGAAACCTTAACGAGATAAAAATAAATTCTCTTTTTAAACTGCCTGTGGTGGGCAGATGTGGGTAAAGGAAATGATTAATGAAGGTTTCTTAGCAAGTAGGTAGGTGACAAAGGGTGTGAGGCTGCCGCGCGGGGGAGAGGGGATCGAACTGAAATTGGCAGCGTTCAACCGCGTTCAACGCTCCGACCGACGTTTGTTTTGCCCTGTAATTTGTCATCGAACAATGGTTTATTCATGATTAATTATTTCTACATTTTAGACAAAAAAAAAACAACTAAAATATACCACGTGAAAATAGATTGTTATTTTAAGAATCGAGATTGTTTAAATAGCCTACTCGTCGGATTCGGGACGAATCAAAAACGGAACAAATATTTGAAGCCAAATTAATGTAAACCTTATAAGTTAACGTTAAGGTTGAAATTTTAACGACTTTGTGATGTTAGATGTTTTTTTTGTCGTTGTAAATTATTACGAATCAATTAGAACCTTGTTTTAAGTACAATAAGTGTTGATTTCGTGTACGATGCAGCTGACTTGATACTTTTAAGTTTGACACGTGGCGAGAATGTCACGTAGGCGCGACAGAGAAGATAGTAGGCCGTCTCATTCTAATACCCGAGATAGACATTTCCAACGAAAGGGAAACTACGCGACTGTTTTGGAACTTATTGTGATTTTATGTCTGTACTTGGAGTGCTTCATGTTTTATAGTGATTAATATATTTTAAATTGATAATTATCTTGAGGGTAAATACATAATAAATATTGCGATTGAAATCCTATCTTAATCTGGAAATAATTTGGTAACATATGGACAATAATTGGTCGGAAACATTTTGGTCAGGTACATTCAAGCGCAAAAATGAATCAGCATTATAGTTTGGTCTAGGTATTAATCACGTCATCGGCACTGTGGTTTTGTATCGTTGACCTTTACGAAGAAAAAATGCAAGATTAGTTTAAGCAAAAAAATTGACTTCCATCATGTAAACAATGGATATGAATATTTCAGGTAAAGCCGCGGTATCCCATAGCTTTGAAACGATCTCTTGTATTTCACGCCAGTTATATGAAATTTTAGTTTGGGCGACCGCAAGTGGTATTGACGTCTGAGCGCTACAATCGGGTAAATCGATTTGTCGAATCGTCAATACCGATTGTTTGCCTTAATTGATGACTTTCCAAAAATCATGTCATGTCAGAGGCCTTATAGCGCCATGTCAATTTTGACATGCCAATCTTGATGAGATTTTTCAAGAAAGTAGCAAATATAAGACATATATAGTATTCGACTCGTACGCAGACATACTACTAAAAATAGCAATTAAAAGCGAGGAGCATAAAATAGGACACTGTTAGTAAGGTGACTGACAATATTTCACAATGTATTAGTGCTTTGCTAATTATTCCCTTCGCGAACGTTATAATTATGAAATACATGACTGTATGCGTCTAACTGACGAGAGAAAGTGAGAGAGAGAATATATTGCTTTCTCTTTTGGTCTCGTTGGTTCATGGCGATTGTGGTTTAAGATATACCATCGCAATGTATTTAATTTTTTAGACAAACTGACAGTCCTCTTGCGCCGAGTGACAGCTAGATTTTTTTAGTTTATTTTTTCTATTTTGCTTTTGGCGGCGCACTTTGTGCGTTTGCCAGTGTCAAGTATTTCCATACTTAGAAATATTTTAAAATAAATTAAATAAGTCCAAATCACAGTCAAAGTCACAAAGTAAGTCATGGTAAGGTCCGGTCATACGTTAGTAAAGTAGTGATGACTTTACTACAAGCTTCGACGGAGTTTTGGAAACAACACGAAAAGTCGTTTTACATTATATCACTTTCCCACACTTGTGCACGTAAATCGGCATTTTATGAATAAAACACTACATTTTAACACATTAACATACGTTATGGAAAATAAAACAATGCGGCGATACGACTTTCCGCATAAGACAGTCTAAAGTTGTCTAATTATGATTTTATACTTATCGTTATCTCGGATGTGCTGCTAAGTAATTTAAAAATTTTTACCTGAAAAAAAAAAAACATTGATATAAGAATGTGCTGGTAAATTCAACATAGACAAACATTATTTTTATCTAATATTAAAGAAGTTCACAAAAACACTTCCATACAGCTTTCCCTTTTTCCCAAAGGAAATTTACCACTTTCGTACAAAAATTCGAACTTTTCTCTCCATTTGAGATTGAGACACTCCCGAAATTAGTTTTACAGGGTTACCGCTTAACTGACCAAATATTGTACCATAACTAATTTCGTTGAATGACTTCATTTATTTTTTGCTTGAGAATAATAAAGCTTTGTTACTATTTGATCTTAAATGTAAACATTTTTGGTATGTATACATTATTTTGTATTTTTATTCTCATATTTTACTAACATAAACAAAATGTATACAATTTAGTTAGATATTATAAACAATTGTTCTAGTTCCATTCCGGGTTAGACGTGTTACTATCTTCGACCACACCGTCAGTTAACATCAACCATAATAAAATTGATTAACTACATAAGAAAATCTGGAGAATATATGATAATAGTTGATCGAAGCTACCAATCGCATTGTACCTAATTTTCTGGTGGCATTGCCGCGTAGAATAGCAATGTTAGCGCGGTAGGGTACACTTTTAAGCTTTGAATAAATCGGCAAACCTCTAACTTCTTGTCCTACGGGAACCATGCAGAGCGACAAGCCGCGACACGGCGCGATTTGCTAATTACTACAGGATCGTAGAAACAGTGATTGTTTCCGCCGCACTACTGACAGCCCTGTTGGCTCATTGGTTAAGAGCTATAGGGCGTGGGTTCGATTCCTACCCAGGACAAAGATTTTGTGATATAAACAAATGTGTGTTGTGCCTGGTTGTTCTATATGCATTATAAGTGTGTAAATAAAAGAAAACAAAAAAGGGTTCTATCAGTTATATGGCCGTAGTACAAGCTTTGCTTAGTTAAAATAAATAAATATCGTAGGACATAACACACAGCGACCCCAAACTAAACAGAGCTTGTGTGATGGAAGTCAAGTAACTGATAGAATACATACTTTTTTTTAAATACATACTTATAATACATACACAGAACACCCAGACACAGAACAAACATTTGTTTATACCATAAATGTTTGTCCTGGGTGGGAATCGAACCCACGCCCTACAGCTCTTAAGGCTGACGTACTACCAATGACTGCCTACACAGCTGTCGTAGTTAGGGGTCTGACGGCGCCGTGTGTCCTACGATATTGATTTATTTATTCATATTTTTACGTTACATCGCATCGCATTGCTGCGTTTGACGCTCACGTAGGACAGCGGGTATGCCCCTCTAAGCGATTATTGATGATCTAATATTAGTGTACTGGTGATGAAGATAATTGAGGTGTATTTGATTGGCAGTGTAATATCAAAATTAGTTCTCGAAGTGACCAGTCGGCGAAACATCAAATTATTTTTACAGCCGTGTCGAGATAACGCTGTTATTATGTCTAAATTAATTGATATTAATAACTAGTGTATCGTTGTTTTATTCAATCGTCGATGTAGGTAAAAGTCGAGGCAAGGTTACTTGAACAAAAAATTGGCTCGGACGTAGTGCGGCCAGTGCAGTGGGTCGTGTCGCCGGATTACGATAACCGGTCAAATGCGAGTTGACTAGCGAATTTGCCAGCCCTGTTGGCTCATTGGGAGTATGTCTGCCTGAGCTGTTGGGCGTGGGTTCGATTCCCGCCACGGACAAATGTTTGTTTGATATAAACAAATGTTTGTTCTGTGTCTGGGTGTTCTGTATGTATTATAAGAATGTATTTACAAAAAAAGTATTCTATCAGTTATCTGACTTCCATCACACAAGCTCTGCTTAGTTTGGGGTCAGATGGCTCTGTGTGTAATGTGTCCTACAATATTTATTTATATAATAAAGGTTCCGGATCATCACTGTTTTCTCACATTGCGCTATTATTATTATTATTATTGTAGCGATATTACAGGGCTGTTGAGACTAACCGCCGAAAGTTTCAAAGTAATGAACGCCAAAGCAGCGATACCCTGGACTTTGTTTTACTAAGTACTCCAAGTTCTGTGTATCGCATGACCATTGCATGGAGAGGCGTTATCTCTTACCATCAGAAGAACGTCTCGTTCGTCTTATTACTTTTACATTTTAAAAAATGCTTGTGTTGCTAAAAGTTCAAATTAAAGAAAAACCTTTTTATGGTTCCGTACCTCAAAAGGAAAAAAATGGAACCCTTATAGAATCATTTTGTTGTCCGTCTGTCAAGACCTTCTATCTCGGGAACACGTGGAGGTATCGAGTTGAAATTAAAACCAGATACGCAGATCCGTAGTCTAAGGGACTATAGGTTTGCGTGGAAAAAAAAAAACTTCTCAATTATCGTTAAAAAAAGTTACAGCAGTTTATGTCGTAAAAAAACCACATATTTCGACAATCACAAGGGAGTCAAAACCTATAGGTTGACCTAGAACTAAGATATTTGGCATTTCACACCACACATCATCAGCCATAGGACGTCCACTACTGGACATAGGCCTTCTCCTGGGGGGGCTTTGCCAATACTCGCCACGCTTGGCAGGCGGGTTGGCGATTGTTCAAAGAAGACGCTGCTCCCATCTTCCGGATCCCTTAGCTGACTCTTACGGCAACCACGAGTAGAGAGGGTGGGGTACAATTCTTACGCCGGCACCATCACGGCAAATTTGGCATTTGCTTTATAAAAAATCCGAAAATTGAACATTTATAAAAAAAAATAACTTTTTGAAATAGGGTCTTTATGCTACTATTTATTATGCCAACTAGTTTGTACGGAACCCTCGGTGGGCAAGTCTGACTCGCACTTGTTTAATATAAATCACACGTACCTAGTGTTGAGACTTGTAGAAGTATTCAAATTGATCAAGTTGCAAAGTGTCGCTTAGCAACTTTAATACCAAATGAGTTTGTCATGCGAGCGGACCAGGCGTGTGCCGAATATGAAACTAGGTATAAGTTATTTAAGGTAGGCCTATAAGTTACTAGGGACAGGCCTTTCTCTTTTACAACAATAGCTCTGAGGGTAACGCTAAACAAATGATAATCAATAATTCTTGGGAACGATGTGGATGGAAATTGTAAATAGTTACTTTCCTTTTATAAAAGTTCTTGCGAAACAATTACCTACATCACAGACTATGTAATACCCATTATACATTCACATATAACGCCATCTATTGTGAAATTTAGAATCATTTTCTTTATTTGGGGTACCTAACTATTGCAAGAAGATTCTGTACCTAGATGACTTATCTAAGCTTGTGAAGTATTTAATGATTCTTGGTTTTTAGTTTTTGATCCTGTTCTCACATATTATTATTATATTTTTATTTCTTTTAAATTTTGGTGTTCTTTTGATTAAACGCCGAATTATGTATATGATTGTGTCTAACTTATAAAACATTTTCATGCTGCTTTTCAAAACCTTACTAGGGTATAATGATGTTCATCGAAAAAAAAAAATGTTTCGTACACTTGACACTGGCAAAATGCACTCTAGTGCGATGCCCAAACACAGAAAACGAAATACCTTAATTTTGTATATAGATTGGCACATAACTAGAACGTGGCAGGGCTGAAGAAAAAAAAAGTAATGGAATAGTTTGCATATTCAAAGATGGGTTCAGATGTTTTTAATCTAACCATATAGTAGGTTACAACGATTAAAACTTACTACGAATAAACTTGCTCCGCTTCATTCTAAGATATATTATTCTGTTTAAATTATTATTTCCCCCCTCTAGATTTCTATTCTAATCACAAAACATCATTGACTTATACTTCGTAAGGACATGTCAAAAGAAAAGTTTTCTATAATACGGTAATTAGATATTCCTTTCTATACGAGGTGGTTGCTCAGACGCCTTCATTATTTGTAAACAGATTGTGCTCCGGTGTTGAGACGATGTTACTTTGTTAGATGGTGCTAATTTTAAGTAGTAGACATACTGTGTAGCCTGAGACATAAAATACAGAATAAATCAATTTAACATTAGTTTAAATGTTTAATTACTTAAATATACCATTAATTTATATGTTTAGGTTTTCTAGTTGATAAAACTTTTACGATTTTCTGTTGTTGTTGTGTTGTCCTATTTAGCTTATGTGGTAGCAGCTGGTTTTTTACATGTAAAATAAAATAAGTGAACATTTAGTGGGGCATATCATTGCTTTGTAATGAATAAAATATTTGGAAAGGCATGTCTTGGGTTTTAAGATCTTTGGCATGCAACCTGACTTACTGCTTCTACTTTTGCTACATACAGTAGGTACTCCCCACAAGTTATTTGTTCAGCGACTGAGGCTGTCACATCGAGTTATTGTACTGTGATTATATCACTTCATAAAGGTATTCTGTTACAAAAATAAAGAAATTGGTTTACTCGGCTGTAAGGATAGCCGGCAAGTTTTTGCACCTTTATAGGTCACTTATGGTAAACGGAGATCTTTAGATCTTTGTTAACGCATGAATGAGGACTTTAGGATGAAATCCCTTATTCATCAGAGACCAAAAATCATTTTATTTGAACGTCTATTTTATTTGTGGTGTAGAGATGATAGCTCAGTGGTTAGCGCGGTCGGTTCGCATGTCGAGGGGCGTGGGTTCAAACCCCAACAATGAGCTTGAGCTGCCAATGAAGGAGAACATCGTGAGGAAACCATAGCGTCGTAGTAGGGTAGTTTCTAGTACTCGGCTGGCTAGCTATCACCCTCAAGTTGAAAATCCATGCCCCTAAGCACAAACAGGCCTAGATTTTAGATACTTCGGTTTAAGAATCAAACTATTGAAAATGAAAAGAAGAAATTTCTATGGGACCAATCTGAAAGTACATATTATTATATCCTTTAAATTTTTCGCGGACTCGGTTCATAAATAACGGAGTTCTGAGATAACAAATAAAAACCGCCCAAGTGCGAGTCGGACTCGCACACGAAGAGTTCCGTACCATTATCTATAAAAACGGCAAAAAAATCATGTCTGTTGTAAGGGGCCTCTTAAAAAATGATTTTATTCTGTTTTGCAACAGAAATACATCATCTGTGAAAATTTCAACTGTCTAACTATCACGGCTCATGAGATACAGCCTGGTGACAGACGGACAGACACCGGAGTTTTAGTAATAGGGTCCCGTTTTATCCTTTACGTAGCCTAAAAACTAATTGAGAACCTCCTTCTATGAAGTCGGATAGTCAAGGGTGGAACTTCGGTAGGATCCGAAGGCGTGGTCATGTTGATAGATTCAAATTGGTAGAAGACAAGACTAGTGGGCGTAACAGACTTTTGTGATAGGATTAATGGCTGAAAACAATTATTATGAAAGTAAATACTAGTATTTCCAATTCAAAGATGATCGTGACTGTTCGTGAGTGCATCCCGTTCATTACTTTCAATTTATACAGATTATAAATATTGTATTGTATGTAAAACAATAGCAATATTATACCTAAGATCAGGGTTACGAAGATGCGTTCTAAATGATTAATAGCAATAATAATAATTTGAACCAATAACAGTTCATTCTTAATTTATTACTAGCCTGCGTTAACTTTTATGATATAAAGGGTAAATAAGCAATATATATGAGCTTTATTATTTAGCAAGATGTGAAAAATTATTAAAATAATTCATAAAATCAAAATCAGATGTTTAATTAAAGACTTACTCTAAAATTAAAAATATTGGACTTGTGTTTAACATTTATTTCGATAAATTATTCAAATACGTTGTAAGTCAAATATCGTGAACATTTAATTTTTATTCGCTGTTTAGCGAAAAAAATCGCTGTTTTGGCACTTTGTACATTTGCCAGTGTCAAGTATTTCAACAATTTTAAGTAGGTATTTCATTAAATATTCAAGTTTAAGAAGTCTTCACATAAAGTTAGATATGATCGGGTCCAGTCATGCCCCACTAAAGTACTGGTAACTTTTCTATAAGCTTGGATGGTTTCTAGTGGAGTAGCCACTATGTTGTTACTAGGGCATGATTGGGCTTGGCCTTGAATTAAATTGTTATTACTTTACTTAGAAAATACTTAAAAATATATAGGTACTGGCAAAATGAAGAAAGTGTGATGCCAAAAATAAAGAAGAAAAACTGTGCGATTTATTAATGAAACTGTAAAGTGTCAATCTTTTATGAATGACTGCATCATGTTTTTTTGTATTTTATTTGATACATTTTCGAAGCACTTACGTCATCAATGTAATAAGGAGTGTTATATGTTTGAAGAAGCGATCAGGAAGCGAACCACCCAACATCGTTGATTTTACTTAAGTCGTGTAGGTATTCTAATGTAGGTACATATTTAAATACAAAATAATTTTGACACTAGGAAATTGGCCGTCGGGAACATTCAAAGTGCATCGAACCGAGTTCGCGAGATAATTGTCTTGATAAAAAACATTTTTATAACATTTGTCATAAAATAAAGAAACAGGTTAGCTATGTTTGGCTGTTACGTCTCACGTCGGAAACTTGTAGGCATGTCATGCCATGTTAGAGTAGCGCACGACTTTACCTAAGTACTACAAATATTCAAATCACTTGATGGGATTCGACTTAACCTTACTTTTAATCCGACGTGAGAAACACGTGGTGTCAAAGTTATAGAATGTATTTGTTCTATGCATTACGGACTAAATAACGTGATCCAAAGAGCCACTTCATTCAGAGCAGTGTGCACAGGGTGTGTAATAACCTTAAGGTGTACTAGCCCATTAGGGGTTTTTTTATATTGATATGTTTGTATACCTACATTTTGTTTTTATTTCATTGACATTTCATCAGTGTTCTAAATCTCTTAAATTATATATTGTAATGATATTACGGAATTGACTTGTAACATTGGTGTTATCAATAAAATATCTGTATTTGTATTTGTACATGAAATGGAAGAAACAAGAATATAAAACATGAAACCTTGACGAACCTTTGGTCTTAGTATCTCACAAAGTTATAATTTTGTATACCCTACTCAGTACTATACAAAATATACATTTATTTAATGATTAAATTAATAATTTCTTAACATGACACAATACGGAACTGATTTAGACAAAATTATTCATTTTGATCATAAAATACGTCACGGACGAAGTTATCTACAAAATAAATCAAGCGGATTGGTTTGCACTCACCTCTCTGTTCTCTTTTAGGTAAATATAATTCGTTGGGCATGACAGAGAACTTTGCGTCACGCTATCTCATGCAATATCAATGGAATATAAAATATTCGGGATATCCCACCGTAGTAGAAAATAAAAACATCGTGGGCAATTATCTTACGTCGCGCGTCGGTGGGTGAACGCACTGGCCCGGTTGGCACGGGTCCAGATCTCACGGTAAACGTCCCTAATCACTAAACTCGCGCGTTAGTTTAGTATGCTCCTCATCGCTCATGGACGCCTGGTACCCGCGCAGCCATTGTACCTAGCGGCCAGGGGATAATCAAGTCATCCTTCATGTTTTCCTGGTCGTTAACTCGTGACGTTGCTAGATGACGCGTTTTCTTGTTATTTTCGTTCAAATAATTTTACTACCTAGCCAGGACGTCGTCAGATGTAAAAAGGCACATTTCATCGCGTATCTGTGACTGACCTTGAACGAATATCTTGATGATTATGTCACATTTAAGTTGCGTCCATTCTCACATAAATTCAATCTCATCCAAGATGTAACGAATGCTTCAAACGTGTAGGTTTTGTAAGTGGCAAGTTGTGCAACATTACACATTCGGTATTGCAGGAAGATTTACGTTATAGCGATAAGCGCTATCGGTTAATCAACTCGGCTGGTGCACTGACATAGACCTTTTACCTCGCCTACAATCCAAGTGTTTGCATTCGGCAATGTCTTTTTATTTCCAGAAAACTGTCAATACATTTATAAAAAATTAGGAAATTAAAACGTAAGTGAATTTTAATGTAAATTAACACAAACACCGGAAACAAATGAGAAACTTAGTACTGAACGCACCCTACAACAAGTAAACAAACGATTCGAACTTTCTAGTTCCATGCTTTATACAGGCCGCAAACTTTTTTATGGTTGACATGCTTGGTGTTCGACTATAGTTCACCAAAGGTAGTAAACATGTCTAGCCTGGAATGGACTTGGCTCTCAAGTGAGGCTGCCGAAACACACTGTTAGGTTAGATTCAACTTGGATGGTAGCTAGCTGGCCGAGAACAATAAAGTACCATCACCATGTTATGGTTTCCTCGTAATGTTTTCCTTCACAGGCAAGCTAATTGTTGGGATTTGCCAATACGCCCTTCTGCCCGTGTACCGACCGTGCTAACCACTGAGCTAACATCGATACAAAAAATTAAAAGTTATGAACATCGGGACGTTCTCTAAAGGTAAGACCACGTGTATTTTGAAAAATATGTATGTGAAGACATAATATTTCGGCTGTACGCCAAAACGTGTAGCTAAACTCACGTCTGCTTTATTGGTCCGCCGGCAAAATATCAAAGTTGTTTTAGGTATTTTAACAGAGCCCGAGCACGATAGACGTTACTCAGATGCTGATAGCTGGTGCCTTCGACCTCCCTCATTGCCGTTCTGTTTCCGGCTAGATACCTACTCGCTTAGAGGCCAGCACGGTTGCGTAAGTCTTTTCTGATATGTCATCGAATACATTTGAGGATTGGCAAAGGTGAATGTCGGAGCGATAATCGTATTCAGAATGATTTATTTACATCGAAAATTATAGTTGACAAACTTTACAAACAGATTCACAGTTCTTACTTGATAAGTTGCTGTTACAATAAAACTTATGAGATAACCACATGTTAAAGTTTAAAGTACACAGAACTATAATATATCTAGCCTTATAAGTCAAGTAGTATGTGATTGATCACTAACTTTATTGTGACTACCCTCAATTTTATGTTTTTATTTTTTTAATTACAATAGGCTTGCGTTTGACCGCCAACTTGCCTGATGTTAAGCGAAGACGCGGTCTACGGTGGAGCACGCTCGCAGAAGAAACCGATTCACTTGCGACATGAAGGCGCCCAGATTGTAACCGTCAGGGAACACCCACTCGGGCAGCAAATTCCGTTGTCTAGCGGTTCGCAAAATGAAGGTAGATTCGAACAGTTTAGTTCGAGTTTTTGGAATATCGACCATGAAGCGGTGTCGCTTCTTAGAGCTCCTGGCTGCCCGATGGTAAATTAGATAGTAGATTTATGATTACTTACATTAATCTAATAATTTGTTTAGCTCTAGCCTATAAAACAACGATAAATTGTTACTTACCTACTATAAACCTGAAAAGTCATAAAACTCATCTCTTGATTTTCTAATCAACGACAAAGACGAAGAAAATAAATTAACAACAGAAATAAAACAAGGTAACAACACCTCACAAAAGTAAACCAAATCCAGGTGTGATTTAAATCTCAATGACTACCTCGACTGTACCGTCCCGAGAATCTGATTGTTTGACATCCCCTCATCAAGCGTCTCTTTGTCTGCCTATAGATAGCCTACTTTCGGGACATAAGGAACCTTATGACAGTAAAATGCTTTAGAAAACCGCCTGGCAACGCATATGGTCACTGAATACGACAAAGCCTGTCCAGGTGTAAGACGTACTGTGTTGTAGTATATTTAGTTAAACTAAACGATATGATCTGGCCTTGAGCTCGGTATTCGGTAATGACCCTGCGCGCGTCGAGTAACCGACGACTTGCGATTACGCTAAGCTTGTCGAGTAGTTGAAGCAGTGATACTGATGCTGTAGGTATACTGGGTTAGTAGCTTGGGTGTACTGAGCCGAATGTGGGCCTTTGAAATCAAAATTATGAACAACGTTGGAATCTGAAAACTAAATATTTTGTTCTAGTTGATGATTTCAGAAGCCCCAAGCTTAGCACACCCCAAGCCTATGCCCCTGTAGATACATATTTGCTCAAATGACCATTGATCAAATAATCCTTAAGCAATGACATTCTAAGAGATAGTATAATGTCAGAGAAATTTCAAAGGGCTGAGCTATTGGATTTATAAATGGTCAAGTGTGAATATGACTCGCACGCCGAGGATTCCATACAAACGTAGAAAGATCTCCCATCACGAGAATTGATTTACGAAGATATTTACACTGAAAACTCCCAAACACTCTTAACGTAGCAATTTAAAAAAATCTATACATCGATATACTTCACGGTCGTTTAGCCATCTGTATGTATATGTAAATTTGTAATCGCTATAAACGAATGCTTTTTTATGCAAAATAATAATATTTTGCATAAAAAAGAATGATTGATTTTGGTTGTGATGACAAATGAATGATTTTCGGATTTTTCCTTTACTGTGCTGTAAGACCTTACTTTATGCCGATTATCTTACGCGATATTAGGACAATGGGAAATACCTTACAGACCACGAAGTAATATCATATAAAAGTTCCTTTATTTTTGCTTTTAAGGTACGGAACCCTACGAACAAATCATCGCAACTCGCAATGTATGCCAATTGACCTCCAAACTTCATCAATACATAAAGATAGAAATTTCTAAGAAAACTAAATTATTACGGTTATTTAAAAAGTAAAAATCTAACTTCATCTTGATGATTATTTGTAGCCATAAAAGACTTTAATAAAATTAAAAAACTGAAGTTTTAAATGTTAGAGCTTTTAGTGGAATCAATCTTTAAAGCGATGTTTGTTATTAAAATATACGTGGAATGGATTATGTTACAATTCTACTACTCAACAGAATTAAGATTGAATCAAATCGTGAACACAATAGCCAATTGAATTAAACCCGAAATAGCTTTTGCGAAGAAATCATTACTCTGCAAAATTTCCTATTTCACACGCACAAACTTCTTGAAATAGGTAAGCAATTTTGATGAGAAATTAAACTTCTTGAAATACTTTTACAAGTACTATTAGTTTAAAATGATCGTCAACTAAATGTACCTTACTGTTAGAAAGATTTATTATGAAAAACAAAATTATATACCTATATAAAAATTTAAAAAAAAACATAACAAGTACCTATAAGAATACCATAAAACTATGCTTTCGTTGTGGACATTGCACGAGATCGTACAAAACTATTTAGAACTCTATACATTCCTGATGCCAACATTGCCAACTATCTAAAAACGGAACTCCTTGCTTTCGTCTTTTCGTAATGTCAAAGCACATTACTTCCATACCTTCTACTAAAGCTTGGGAAGAGTTTTTGGCGGGAACGCGGTGAGCGTC
Source organism: Biston stratarius (assembly GCA_950106695.1). Lineage (NCBI taxonomy): Eukaryota > Metazoa > Arthropoda > Insecta > Lepidoptera > Geometridae > Biston > Biston stratarius. The sequence goes on along the minus strand of OX467114.1, from coordinate 25,571,673 downwards.
GTGTCGCCCCATTGTATTTTTTTCTAAAACTAGTGTTTTTTCGAGTTTTTATGCATAAAAATAGTGGTGTTTTATTTATAAAGTGCCGAATTACAAGCGCGAGTGTGGGAGAATGATATAATGTGGTTAAACATGACTTTTCGTGTTGCTTCCAAAACTCCACCCAGAAGCTTATAGTAAAGTCGCCACTACTTTACTAAGGCATGACTTCATTTGACTGGGACCGACTGGACTTGATCAAGACTAGACTTTGACTGTAACTATAGATGATAAAGAAGCTGAAAAATGAAGACTACTTACAAAATATAGAAACATTGAAACTGGCAGAATGCACAAAGTGCGATGCCAAGAATAAAGAGAAAAAAAAAAAGCTTGGGAAATTAGTTTGGCATCCTGTCATGCTGTGTTAAAGTCACAAGTACAATAAGTAAGTTTTTCTGTGAAGGTTACTGTCAAATAAACCACCTCAAAACGGCAGGTGAAGAATAAATAAAACTCACGAGAACATTTTCTCTTTTTGCAAAATTATTGTTTATCAAAAAGAAACCAGGCCGTGCCAATATGTAGTCAGTAAATCCGAAACCGAGAGGTCTCATTGCAAACATTATATGGAAACAAAGGAGTGTGTTTGTATGTCTGCGCTTGCACCCAAACACAAAAGCTTTTGTCAACCAACCTCCGAAAAGGAAAGTGCCGTTCACGCATCGATCGTCGTTTTAACATTTCAATTTTAGTTAACCAAGTGTACTATATTCGTTTCTCAATAAGTCAATAATGAAGTAACTTTTGTGTCCAACCCTATTTATATATTTCTCTAGGTTTTTTTATTATATACGAGTTCATAGGTGACAAGCCCAAGGCCTGAGACTCGATGGAGTGACGATATACGTGGGACAGCTGGCGATGGATGGCAGCGAAAAGCCGAGGATCGGGCTGAGTGGTGTCTTGGGTCCTCACCCAGTCCTATGTCCAGCAGTGGAATACAAAAAGCTGAAGATGATAATGATGAGTTGTCACCTCATCTAAGCTGTGTTTAACCACAGCTTATTTGATGTTAAGTGATAGTGTGGCCGAAGATACTGAGACTTACGCTGGATTGGAACTGGCTCTCGAGTTGAAACATATCGTTAGGTGCTTGGTAGCCTAATATACGTATATACATATATAGCATAGTACTAAAAAATACCTAACTACCATGCAAATCTAAAAAAAATCTTCGGGGATTTTTGACATTGCAGTTTATTATTAACCGAGGACTGTTAGGTGCTTTAAATGTAAATGGTATTTTTTGCTCAAATAAATTTGTAAAAATACAAAAAAAATAGATGATAAAACGTAACGAACATGGTGTGGTAACAAACTTATTATATTTCAGCGACGACAAAGGTCAGCCAGCAGCATAACCACGGCCTAAACAATGCCAATAAAGTAAAAATGAAGCAGCTATAGTGACAAAAACCCCGGGATTTCATAACCTGTTATGAAAGGAGCCGCTCGCCGCGCCTTTACGCCTTTACGTGCCGCTGAAACCCGAGCTTCCAACTTCATTATCGTTTCCACCAACTATACAACCATATAAACAATACAAATACACCTTCAAAAAGTATACCTACATAATTCGCGTGCAGTCTTTAACAAATTTTTTAAATAATTCAAGGCAAAAGTTGTAGGTGAGCATTTGTCGACAGTCTACTCATCGCGATCTGTCCCACAGGATCTGAATGGAGGATGAAGTTATTAAGCTCCGCAAATAACAATTCTGAATGCAGATGAGCCCTGTAGCCAATCTAAAGTTGGCAGGCGACGGTTCTAGAAATAACAGCTACGAAATAAATGTCGATGGGCGAATGTACTATGCGTGACGCACAGGCGGGCTATCCCTTCAGAAGAGATCGCATTCTTTCATTCGACACATCAAAAATCACGAAGTCCAGTGACATTCACGAGGCGCCCTAAATTCTCAAAGTAGGTGCGGGAGTAATAAACCCGTGATATTGCGTAATAAAAGAGCAGCTGTACGAAATCGCAGCGCGGAAAAAACACGTAAATGTACGCCGATCTGTTTACAAACATTGAACTGTAAGTTCCACAACTAGGGTTCAGCGTCTTTTCACTATTATGCGACCTTTGACATTGCCGGGACGAGCGAGGACGATGCTCATTCTCTTATATTGCGCTCGCCTTTATTTACAGAAACGAGCGATATGTTTCCAGACGATATTAAATAATCGATTGTTATTTTCTTTCGTCGGAGAGGTGTCAGTTTTTTGCAGCACCGTCATTATGATTGGACGTAAATTGCAGTGATACTGCTTCGCTTGAAACGAACTCTCAATTAATTTTGAATATGATTTGACAGGACGAAATTACAGAGGAATGATCGAATCGTTCGTCGAAGGCACGGACTCTGGCCCCGACGTTACGAGCTGAAAAAATGTAGACGAGTGTTTCGTGATGTTTGCGTTCTATCGATGAGTTTGTTTTGTGTCGCATTTGTTTATGTGGAGCACAGGCGGCGATGTAAAGGTCAGGTGCCGAGTCGGGAGGCGGATGACGAATGCGCAAGGGTTGTTGAACGCGTGTCTATTTCGGAGCGACTAAATGCGGCGACGTTCACCGACTGACATTTAGTCGGGCTAGGTGCATCCGAGACTAGCCGCTGTATTCGACTCGAACTATGAATAGGACGGTATGGACGACATTTCTGAGATGATCCATCAAAAACGTCACGACTCAAGTACCTATTTAGGTCGGAAATGTAGAAGTTCTCCAGATCGAAATAAAAGTAAAAACTGCGAAAATATTTTGAAAGAACCTATTACTCAAATTGAAGATAAAAACATTCAGAAGGAAACGTGGGACAGACTCATATAAGACTCCACATACTTTGTTGACACTCTTGTTCAAAGAAGCATTTGCTTCATTTTAGGTGAGTTTAAATTATTGGAGAACAAATCGCATCAGGTACATTCCCAACCGCTCAGCACGTTAGTTGTTGACGACCGACGAAGGGTTGTAGGAGTACTAGTACATCACATTCCTCGACACGACGCAGTCGCGATCCAAGCCGACCCGACGCGTGGCCAATCCGATCAAACTGTGAAAATATTATATCGTTTACCATTTAACTGCACGCACACCCGTGGTTACATATTTAGACTTTTCGTCATAAACGCGTTTAACTCCGACAAAAAACGCCCATAGTCAATCAGTTTTATTGCGAACAGATGTAAAACTATCAGCTGCCTATATCCTGGTTTATTTAAAATTACTAACTTGATCCTTTATCATTAGGAGTGAGTGCAGAGGTCAGCGCCACGACGAAAATATAACAATTTAATTCAATTGACAAATTAAGTGTCCAAGAATTTGGAATTAGCTCCTCATATTTGCTTACAAATGAGGTCGTCAACGCGAATTGATATCATTTTTAAAGTATTTGCTAATGGGATGCCGTAAAGAGATGCGGTTTATGAAGGCAGATCGAGATGAGGCTGCACAGCCATTACCGCCGCTCCGTGAGCGAACTAACTCATTAAACAAAATTGATAGAGATCGTGTGCCCTGCGACCAATGCAATTCGAACATTTTAATTAGGGTGCGAATGTCGATACAGTTTCAAAAACAAAGCTAAACGGCTAATAATAAAACGAGCCGGCCCTGTTGTTTCGCGCCGACTTCACTCCTGACCGAGCTTCGGAGAAACAAAGTTTTTTTCTCAAACCTCTTTCCAGTCCGCCGCCTGCGACGATTACCACGAGTTTTCGGAACGATTTGGCATCATCGGAGTATCAAATTCGCGATTGAGCAGCAACCCGAAACGATTTAATCAATATACCGTCGGTAGAACAAGTGTGTATGTATGTACTAAGTAATCTACACTGAAAGCTACAACTGAATTCCTAACCACTAGGAATCTTAATCGATCTTTTGGCACTCGAATACAACTCGTCAGCGGATCGATTTACACGAATATTTCCGATCGATTTGTCGCCCGAAATAGGTGTTCCGAATTCGAAATTCGGATGGTACCAGTGGCCTACTAGACGCGCAAGATAAACAGTGCTTTCATTTTTATTCGTCCTCGCATTCTATTCAGGTTTGGGCTGTCACTTTTTCTTTCGATGGCGGGAAGCGCGCGGGGAGGGAGGAGTGGAGTGGTACTAGTGGTGTGCGCGGCGAGTGGTGCGAGTAGGATCTCGATTGGCTCCAGCCTTGACCTTCAGTTGCGATCGGTCGCGCGGGCGAACGTCGACCCGCGGAGCCGCGCCGCACCTCCAACTCGCCGCTAAAGATGCTCGATTATTGCCGATTATTGTTCTATCCGGTAAAACCGACGAGATCATTCTACGATTCGAATAAAGTACTCGCTTCGAGATAAGATACAGGTTACGTATTTAAATGAAAACTTATTCGTATTTGTATTTCATAACATTAATAAAATTAAATTAATAGATTAGTTATCCGAGCGTTCGTCCTTACTTTTTACAGGGTTATTAGTTTGGGATAACTAAGCCAAAATAGGGTTATTATGCTCATTATTTCGAACAAATTTTATTATAAGTAGAAATCTGAAATAGTGAAATGAAAATAACTATTCTATAGAAAAAGTTTGACCAAATGTATGGAGCAACTTAATTTTTTTCAGCAAGTTCGGAGTCGTGCTTTTAAAAGTTGTTCATAATAATGCGTATAATGACAACCTTTCGGCTTATGATACCTTAAGCTTATATAACCCTTTATTTGTTGATGTAATTTTAACTACAAAAATATACATATTTTTAGATACCTTATATAGAGCAAATGAGTAAATTACAAACAGTGTTTTAACAAAACCTCAATAGGTTCTTACTATTGTTTGTTTATATAAAACGGATTTCAGGTCTTTGTGGCTAACTTTTCAATTTTATCGTTACTGTGTATTCGATTCTAATTCTGTTTATCGATATCTTGTAGCCGCATTAGGTAAGGACATCACTAACGCCTAAGGAGGAACTAACGTGCCTTATATCGGCGGGAGCGATGCGATCCACCGTCAGGTTTACATTCTTCCGCGAAGTTATTACTTTTATTTTTATGAACTGCCAGTATCGCGAATATCTGTAACTTTATAGCTGGTAAAACATTTAGCCCGTATGAATCTGAGATTAGTTTTTTTTTTTAATAAATATTTTACAATCTAACAATAATATCCCGTGATGACAATATTACTGTTTATGTGCTTTTATAAAATTGAACAAATAATTACTTTGTGTCTAAAGAGGTCCATTTTGGTTCTTATAATGGAAATCAACCTTGAATTTCCCAATTCCTAATAGTTTTTTATTATGGTTAACAGGGTAGGTGTTTGACCAAATCTCACCTGATGTTAAGTGACGGTGTGGTCGAAGATGGTAAACACACCTAGCCTGGAATGGAAATGGTGAGGCTGCCGGAACACACCATTAGGTGTTTGGCGACAAATTTGTAGTAGGTATACGTACATAATGTATAAAAAACAATTGATGTCTATTTGAAAGACTAGTATACTGAAAAGGAAAATACGAAAAGACCTTATTTGCTTAGTGGTAGGATATTTGTTCAAATTGGCGAGAGTTTTGTAAAAAGCAGGAAGTGGGTGCAAATGAGTCGAAACCTGCTTACTCAGGGAGATGCTATCACCGTGCGTTTGTTTGACAAAGCAGAACAAACTTACGCGTTGGAGACTTACAGACCAGATTGTAAAATGGCGTAAGTAAGGAACACGGCAAAATGCATTGTTAAAACTTGTGTTTCTTTCGAGTAGTTATATGAACAAAAAATGGCAGTGTTTTAGTCATAAAGTGATTAATTTAATCTTTTAGTAAATTAACTATTACGTTACTAAGGCAAGGATCTATTTAGTAACAGACTTCAAAAAACGAGGTTCTATGTTCGATTGTATGTATTGTTTTTTTTTATGTTCACCGATTTCTCCCCCATTTGCGGACCGACTCTTAATTTTTTTTTATGAGTATTTTTCTGAAGGTCCCATTGGCACAAAGTTTTTATTTGTCTATCACACTTTTGAACTTGAATTGGTCTGTTACTTTTTACTATAATAAATGTCCATGATCTATTACTTTTTGTTATTATTTTATGATATTATTAAGTAATTATATATTTTTTCATTGACAATCATTATTGGTGAAACTCGCATGATAATCCGTTAAGACGCGGCGGACGACTTTGTTTTATAATATGTAGTGATGGTTGACATTTAATTGATATTTTGACATTTTAATGGTGTTCTTGTAATGAATTAAAAAAGTAAATATCGTTAGGACATTTCACACAGCGCCACCTAGCCCCAATCTAAGCAAAGCTTGTACTATGGGTACCAAATAATTGAAAGAATACTCATATACTGTTTTTTTTTTAAATACATACAGAACACCAAGAGACACAACAAACATTGATAATCACATAAATGTTTGACCTGGTGGGAATCGAACCCACGAAATATATGTATAAAAAGCACTTTTAAAGTGTGCAAGCAAATTTTACTGTACATATGTTCTTGTTAGTATTAAATTGCTTAATTTATTAGGCATCAGAATTTCATCTAGTAGACGTTGATACTAACCAGGCTCACATAGAACAAGTGTTGACACTCAGTACGAATGAGTACGTGGAAGTACTTCATTATATGAGTTCCTTAGTCCTACAATCCTAGTACTGGCGTGGTATTCTGTGTCTTTGGTTAGTAATCATCTCGCATCGCAGGGGCGCCTCGCGAGCCGTGACGCTTGGGCCGCATCCGCTGGCTCAGACACACGGGTGGAAAACTTATCGAACAATATGTACATGCTCAGGACCTTGTTTCTAGAGACTTGTTGATGTTGGTTGACTTGTAACATTGGTGTTATCAATAAAATATTTGTATTTACTTGTTTTTTTTTTTATATTTCATTAACTTCATAACAGCATGACATTGGAACTTTATCATGTTTAATTCATTATAAAACAACAATTTAACACTCATTTTTTTATATAAATTATGTATTAAATTACTGTTGTATTTTTTTAAATGTAAAAGTAATAAGACGAACGAAACGTTTTCATGATAGTAAGACATAACGCCTGTCCATGACCAAAGCAGCGGTGCTCAAAACTTAAAGTAACAAAACAAAGTCCAGGGCATCGCTGCTTCGACGTTCATTACTTTGAGACATGTTTATACATTAGTGTTTGACGGCGGAATATTTGGTAACCGACCTCCTGTTTCGATCTACCGCCAAGTAGTTTCTTTGAATATTCGGAATTATTACACGAAATACGGGAAGTAACACTCATATCTGATATCAAGAGCTTTCCGTTAAAAATCTATTGTAGGGAGATACGGTATCGGCGTCGCGTAATCTTGTTAGTCAAACACGAGCTCTTGAATTATCGTGCGTTACGGTGCGCACACATGAATGGTACTTACACATACGTGAGCGTACGCGATTCATTCAATTTGTTTACTCGGACTCATCGTGTATGCCGCCGCGACGCTCGGTCAAGGACGCCGTCCATCGCCCGCCTGGACAGCGCCGAAATAATCATACCACCCACACGAAACGCGATGATCACGGTAACAATCCGATATTCACTCAATCGAACACTCGCTTGTTATTGTTTACAAATTTCGTATAAACACAGATGCAACGATGCCGTGAAACCTTATTGGAGGCTATTCAAAAGAGGCGATCATAGGGCAAACTTCAGGAAGTTTTTTAAACTGCTTTATTTAAATTTAACCATTTGATTTGAATAAACTTCTTCCTATTTCGTCACAAAGAACAATTTCGTCGCGAGCGAGATAGATTCGTTAACTGCCTGAGCGGCCCATATTGCCACCACGTGGCAGCGAAGACCTTCGTCCAGACCACCAGTTCTCAGGTCATTTACTCCAATTACGTAACACCCGTGTAACTACGTATATAATCGGTGGAATTTTTATTGACTAATTATTCGCAATTTTTTATAAGCGGTGAAGTCAGCGGATATGGCTAAATATTCAAACAGTGTATCATTCGAGGCTAACAATAATGTACAAAAAAGTTCTTCGGATCGAATTATCTCACGTCGATATCTAGTGGACGGTAAATATCGTGTGGTTGTTTGTACTCCGCGGGTCTGTCATTATATATGCGATGGGAGATGGTTTTAGTGTAGGTTTTTATATCAGAGGTTGTCCCGAGATGCAGCCACATTCCAAGACGATGAGTCGTCCAGCCGGACCACCGCTGTAGGCTTTTCACACGTAAACATCATGTCGATGTAGAAGACACTTAGTACTTAGGTTTTACAACTTTAATGATTTCGTGTAGGAGAGATAAAGTGGGCCATTCATCAGGCGCAGTCGCGAGCCAGCGCGGAGTCAACGCCCAGACGGATTAAAGGGCCGATTAACGAGTACAGTTTAATTTATAACCGGAATAATAAAACTCACTAAAAGACCGCAACACTACTCGCCGGCTTTCGGAATCCTGCGCAACCCACATCAGTCGTAAGTCAAAACTAAAGTGTCAACAAAGTGCTCCTTTCATCGTATATTATGTTCTTTGCATGTATTTTTTGTTGTTTTTTTAAACCATTTTCGAGTTATTCTTTGTAATTTCCTTGACACAGAGGCGTTATACCGATATATTTGAACTCATTATCTAATAACGACCAAACTTTCGGTTTCGCACAAAAGCTAATGTTGATTTAGAGCGTAGCGATAAAAAGCACAGCGCGTCTGGATACCCAAACCGGTCGGAGCAGTCGAAATCTCAGTAATTATGTTAACAAGACCAGACGTAGAACCACGCGACCACGACAACGTTTATTAGTAATCGTAAACTGAACGATAGTGAAAGACATTTCCACGGCTATTCCACTGCCTACAGTTTCCTTCATAGGTCCGTAAAGCACGTGTCTAGGTGTTGTAGTATCCTTTCTCGACTGGAACACATCTGCTCGATAAAATGAGATAAGTTATCGAGACCGGAAAACAGGGTTGAATTCGCCGGGGAGTCGAGTAGCGCTGGTACCAGGGAAGTGTGACAGATAAGGAGGTTATACAACGGCCTGGAGGAGCCAAGGTCACGGCAGATGCGAGAAGCACAAGCTATCCGTTTACTGCTTATCTAGAAGAATGTTTGCCAAGTGTAAATAAGCTGCGGCCCAGCGCTGCGATCAAAATACTGAAGTCGATACTGCGCACGATGTTTATGGGTGTGAACGCACTCGGTCATGGCGTTGGCGTCGTGAGAACTACTGCCACATTATTAGAAGCGATGATATGGACGATAACGCGACACGTGGTAATCGAACCTTAGGGAGCACAATGCCTCAGTGTAACGTTGTGTAACATTTCGTAAATGTAGTTATTGACACATATGTTAAGCTTCTTGAATTTGGTCGATTTGGACTCGACGAAATTGAAATTCGTGTAGGCACATAATATTTTAATTCTCGACGAATACGCTGAGGCACCCGACCGATAAAGAGTTCACGCGATCTCGGCGGGAGGGCGAGATGACGCGCCGGCTAACATTCCAAAACCGATATTATTTATTTTTAATGATGCCAATGAACGCTTAGCAAGTTTACCTTCGATTTGCATCTACCCGTTTAGCCGAACGCTTCCTGCTTAAGTCATACGACTCGTAGAGATTTATTTGTGAACGATATCGATATTCATTCAAGTGGAGAGCGTAGCCGGCGCGGAACGGGTTGGACGCTGACGAAGCGAAAACCATTCGTCGAGGACGGGAAGCGACGGCCAGTGGGTCACTGGACCCTGGAGCGTACCCTCATAGCCATGCCACGAAGGCCGCCATTCATAATAAAAATGACATCAACCGCGTGGGAACATAAGCAAAATTGCCACGCCGTACGACTGGTTAGACCGGCAAATTTAATTACGGCCCTCCGCAGATTAATATTGAAGTGTGCGACATTTATTGAAACTCTCCATTGTATACGGAACAAACTGAAACTCACTGGAAGCGTTCACAAAAAGAACAAGAAAATATACAGACGATCGTGATGCGTCAGCGCAATGCACTTCTACCATCTCTGTCGCTTCGGTGAATACACTTGTCATTAGTATCCCCGTCCCTGTCTCGCCAGCATCCCGGTGTGACTCGTCCATCATCCGTCCCGTTCCCGCCACACGAGTTTGTTTAAGGAAGTGCGTTTACTTACGGGATCGCATCGACCGACGACCGCTTTGCATTGCATACCGAACGGATTAGGAGTCGAGGGTTTAGTCATTGAAGAAAATCAATCAGAAAGCCGTGCGTGTTGCCGTCTGCGACATTTTCCCCATAACAATGAGTGATAGTGCATCCGTCCCTTTCGCGGCGAGGCTCGTCGTGCTGTTGCTCCGAGCCAGGTTCAATATCCCAGACCTTGGGCCGATCGAGACTACCGATGGCCAGTTGAAACTAGTTACTCAAACTCATGCCTGCCATAGGTAATAACTTATGATTCTCCTGCTATTTTTATCGCCTTTGTGATAAACAGGATTAATACGATACCGTTATATGTCACGAATAGTTCATGGCACATATGGAAGAAGGTAATTTTCCAGAACGCTTTGTCGGCGAGAATAGAAGGCGTCGGGGTCACGTTTTGACATAAACGACGCAACGTAAAAATTGAGAAGTTTATGATTTCTTTACCAGGAAAACTAATGAAGCGTCGGTGGTCGGCGCCGCGCCCGCTCGGCCTCGTACCTACATCAAATATACGAGTGGCCAATTAGATGTCGGTCGCGTTGCGAAAATAATATAAATATTAGTAGAACCGACAAAGGTTTTTAATCATTGATCTGAATGCGTTTTGTTCCTTTTGCGGTCCGAAATTACAGGTTGCGAGTTCGCTCACCCTGGCACGCCGCGCTTAGGGCAACTATGCTCTCTTGGATCGTGTGAAAAATTACCTAACATTTTGCTTTTATTACGTATTATATCTAAGTGGTAAAATATATTCGATATATGTAATCTGAACATGCGCTCGAATATTGAGCAGCTTTAGGTGCACGCATATGGGTTCGTCCATTCCACAAAATGAGTTAGCCACATTTGATCGGCTATAATTTCTTATCGAGAGGAAGTCGGTGTGGCATCGAAAATGAGATTTAACTCGAAAAAATAACGAAAACGAAAGCGAAGCCCGAGCGACGAGCGTGGAGCGCGCATCTCACCGCCAAGGTTACGTAGTAGGGGCGGCGACCGGCGAGACGGGCGTGACGTCACGGGCGCCGGAAACGATTGTCCGTATTATAGTTCTTTACGGTTACATTTTGACTTTAGAAGAAAGAGCTTCAAGTCAGTTGGGCTAGGTCAGTGCGCTGCATTCGCTCAGTACCTACCCAGCATTCATTACCTACATTGTCTTCCGGTAGCTCAAATGACGAAGCTTCGAGTTTTTTGTCAAGCTTCATTTACATGACAATAATGAAGCGAGAATTCTTACGGTTCGTTCTCTTACCAGCTCATAAAGTACGAGGAACAACAAAAGCTGTCATGCGGGGTTTTGTGTCCAAAACGGCAGACGTTACGAAAGCAGGCGGCCTCGGGACCGATAGCCGGCTGATAAGCAAATTAATTACGCGAAGCCAACTTACAACGGGTAGAAATTATTTAATTTAATTTCGTTATTGTAAATAAAAACAGGTCCATATAAATCTTAATCCTTATCTATTCTACCGCTCTCTGTACATGTTATTTTGCGTATTTTTAACATAAAGGTACCTTGGACTGCAACTCGCAAATTTACCTGAAAACAAGAAAATAAATTTAATTTAATACATCGATCATATGAAGGTACTAATATTTTTTTTATAGGCAATTAAAAATATGGTCCTTAATTTTTGTTCGGCGGCCATGTGCCCCAAAAGAGGGCAATGTTATTAAAAATAATGTTGTCAATAACAAGTATTTATGTTTAATGCCACCTGCATGCCTTTACGCGTGCACTTTTAATAAATATTGTTTTAGTGACAGCGCTGTTGGCTCATTGGTAGTATGTCTGCCTTAAGAGCTTTAGGGCGTGGGTTCGATTCCCGCCCAGGACAAACATTTTATGGTAAATGTTTGTTCTGTGTCTGGGTGTTCTATATGTATTATAAGTATGTATTTACAAAAAATGAATTTATGTATTCTATCAGCTATCTAACTTCCATCACACAAGTTCTGCTTAGTTTGGGGTCAGATGATGTTGTGTGTAATGTTCTAAGATACTTATTTTTTTAAATTTAGTGTCAAACGTATATGTACTATGAAAAATCTTAAACATTAACTTATTCCGAAAACATAATAACAACTTTTTCAGTTATTCATTACGCGCTTGTTACGGCCGCCTTCATTTCAGGAACAATGTGAAAAATCCAGTATACAATCACGTAAGATGCACTTTTTCAAAACAAGCGAAATACGCCAATGATCGCGGAACGTCGGATGTCGCGTCATGTTCGGCATTCCTTGGCGGCCGTGTGTCTCGGACGCGCACCGACTTTATTGAACTAACTGAAGGAAGCTCATTAAATCTGTTTAGTTTACTTAGGTAATTAAATTTTTTAATTTTATTTCATAATAATTAGGAACTTAAATAATTTCACAAAGCTTCTGAATAATTGCTTGGTTTTGTAAATGCAAAATAGTTATGCTATTAATTATTATGCTTGTTACAATCGCGTAACATAGCGATGTTACAAGAATTGCAATCTGAAATCACATCATTTCTAAGGTGTACTATGTCGAAAGGAGGACATTGAAAAAACTTTATTTTTATGTGAAAGTAATGAGACGAAGAAGACGCTCTCCTGATGGTAAGAGATAACGCCTGTCCATGACCATTGCAGCGAGACACAGAAGTAGTATCAACGCTACAAATTATTATCAATCACAAAGATAATAAAACATTAGATCTGGAATATCAGCGAGAGGACTCACGAGGTTAATGCGTTACTTTCCCCAAATATCTCCTAAGAAATACTGCAGATTAAATAACAGTTACTACGTAAAATTCTTATGGTGTAGTTTTACTCAGACGCCCAGTTTCATAAGACATATTTCGTCGAAGATTAGAAGTATTGCAACAGGTCAAGGTATGTTGGTTGTATTTGAATACTCGGCCGTTAGCGCTTCCGATGCGTATGACGCAGTCCTACGCAGTGAGAATGCGTGAGTCAGACAATCAACTGGTTAGGTTAGCTAGACCTTACACTTGTCCGCAATGACTACATTTTTCTTAATAGGTTTAATGACTTTGAGGCATTAAACATGTTAGAGATTAGTTATAGGCGTCATATGGGACCGATACGGGTCACTGTTCATTTTAATTAATGTGTGAATTGTACCTACTATTGACTGCCCCGTTGGCTCATATGGTAAAGATCTGCTTCGAGAGCTGAAGAGCGTGGGTTCGATACCCACTCAGGACTAACATTTGTGTGACTAACATGGATGTATGTTCAATAACGCTAATAGAAACGTAAAAAATGTACGGGATATGACATAAGCTATCGATATGTCACGTGGGCAGCTTATGTCACTCACTTTTTGGACTTTCTATTAGCGTTATCGCTAATCGAATGTTACTTTGTCTAGACTCTCTGTGTAGTAAAACGCTATATACGCGTGAAGATACGGTAACCCTGTAAGTATAGTATTAATAATAATTTTTAATCCTGACCACAATCGGTCAATTTAAGCTTTAATACCTTGTATTTAAGCCTTAATTGCTTCGATCTACTAAATTATAGTGTAGGACCCGTTCTTATAACAAGGATAGTTTGACAACATACCGATTCGAGAATATTCACCCGAATGCCAATAATAATAATTGATGTTAATTGTTCGACTTTAAATGTCTCGTTAACTTTTTATTTTCAAGTTTCTGCACTAACTGTTCACCACCATTTTAACTAGACATAGACTATACATAGACACCTCACTTGAGAGCCAGTTTCATTCCAAGTCAGGTGTGTACACTCTGTCATTTAACATCAGGTGAGCTGTGATCAAATGCTTTGCCCGCCAATGGTTAAAAAAAATGTTATACCTACTCGTTGGGACGTCACAATATAGCGATAGGGTATTCTTATCCTAGTCTTGGTTAACCACATTGTACATCAGTTATGGATTCGTTAATTTTTTTAAGGAGGTTTACAAATGTACACTGGAAGTATTGAGGTGTCAGCTAAGAACTAAAAGCCGAGATTAATTCACGCTCAAGCAGTTTAAACGTTAATGTGAGATAAAAAGCAATAAACGTTCCTGCGCCGATCAGTATCGACCGAAAGACATAATTCAGCGTTCCACTGTTAAATTAAAAACGCATAAATGCCGTGTGGCCCTTGCCGACTTCAATTAGATTTTGCGAACGAACAATAAGAAATAAAATCTCTTTTTATGAGCCGTCTGTCAGCCATGGTCCAGGAGATGCTCGTAAAAAAGGGAATGCAACGGACCTCAAGTTACTAAAAAACCAAAAGTCACCCGTAAGTCTCTGCCCGAAACAGCCAGCCGAATTTGATGGGGCTGTTTATGGCTTGAAAAGTAGGTCACTCCAGTACAAAGGCCCGCAATTTTCAACAATTGCGTCACGAAGGTACGCCAGTACAAAGGCGCTCGCGTTTCAGCGAAACTTGTAACTCTATAGGTAAAATTATTTGCTCGTGAGAAACTCGAAAGCTCAATTAAATCGATGAATACGGCTTCTTATTGGATTTCCATTTCCAAATATCAAATTGTCTCTGCTCACGAGCGCCCGAGGAATGCAAAACGGAATCTCTGTCTTTGTTGCGGATTCCCAGACGGCGGGCGACGGTCGACGGACGACGTAAAAAGCGGTCACATGTACGCCTTATAAATTTATAAACCCCATCGGAGGTTATTAGTCGTCGAAATGACGACGAAACCCGGCGGCGAATGTGACGCGTTACCGTTACAAAACCTAGACCCCTAAAAAACTAAGGGCAATAAGGTCGCGCGGCCAGTTTATTTTTCTTCGAAAACAATGCTCAAGGCTCAAACGCTGCTAAATTAGAACGGCGAACATGATAGAATCGCGATAAAGTGCATAGGTATAATTAACACGATAAACAGGAATCTTGAGCCATTAATTATAATGACATTGTTATCAGAGCACTGTTGACCTGACCACTCGAGAAACTAATAAGTCAACGACTCGCATTCGATTCGAAAGAACTGTCGACCGATGTCGCTGCCTCAACATAAATATCGACTCGTATATATAGACATTGCGTAACACTGTAATGCCGGAAAAAGTTTTAAAAACTATAACCAGAAAAAATATATTTGCAAATGATAAAAACGTAGCTTATGTCACCCGAAACAGAAAGGAATGGATTATCACCTCATTCATCAAAATCGGAAGAGTAATTAAAGCAATACGATGGAACATACATAAATAAAAACATACATGAATGCTAGAATCATATATAATTCTTTGCCATAGTCGGATCCAAATAGGACTTATGAATATAACTTAAATATCAAACAAATCAAGTCGAGCTAAGACAGTAGCCTCACATCAGTAGACTTGCTATTTGAAATACAAAAAGGTAAATTAACAATAATACTAATTTACAGTTGTAAATCAAAGAGACAATACTGTGAATCTTAAACAACTATGTGAAGTGTCCTAAGTAACCATTAAGAAAACTAGACTGATATTATCGACACAATGTCGGAAGCAGCGTTAATTGTTCTTTCTACTAAATCAATAAGTAGAATAATGTATAAAAGAAATTAAATTACAGAGAAGATCGCTCTCTACAATGTTCCGAAAGTCAATTATGACATCACAATAGGAAATGAAAAGTTCACGATAAATACAATAAAACTGATTGATTTAAGCGCCCCTTCATATGATAGAGCTATTTATAAATGCATAAATAAGATAGAAGGTCATCTCCCACGCGGGTCTGCGTCGAGGTAGGTCGGGATAAAAACAAATAGTCCGAAATGAAGTAATCAACTTATTGGTAAAGGCATTATGCAAATCGATTAATATCGGATCATTATGCGAAAAAATATATCTCTTGTTTCAATACTATTAACTTGGGAAGCTTGTGCGATACGGGGTCAAAAAAGAACGAAACAGGCGAGTGTGATATAATTAACTTTTGATGAATTTTTAAACAACCACTAAAAAAAACTTAAAATTATAAGGAGATCCGTTATATATTCTATAAGCAAAGAATGTCTCTATGCATATGAAGCAACGTAATGTCGATCGCCAGATAGTTCAATAGTATCTTGGTATAAATAAATAAGTCTACACAATTTAGGAAAATATTTCTGAAGTTACATAGAATCCATATCAAGTCATAAAAAAGCGTTTAAGTAACTAATGATTAGAACTTTAGACATGCAACTCAACATATAATTATGGCATGCATTTGATGTCAAAAATAGACCTTTTCTATCAAGTTTAATAAATGATCTGGGTTCTAGGAAGATAATTAAGGTTTAACCTATGGTCCTACCTACTAAATATTTGAACAAATTATTATCCTTCTAGTGTTTTTAAACTTAATGCTTACATATTAGTTACTTGAATAAAGTACTAGGAGCGCATCAATGATTTTTGATTATGCTTCCGTATCCTCCCTGTATCTGCATGCAATATCTACCAGGGAAGCATAAGTGGCCAGGAGTGGAGGTTGTGAAATTGCGTGCGACCGCAAGACATCCGGCGGTCGGCAGAAAGCCCGACGCCGGATGCGCTGCCACGTGATGGTATTAGTGTGCTCATGTGCGAGTATGTTATTGGAACCGATGTGCATGTTCGTGTGAACTTTTGTCTTCAATGCATACATTTAGTTTTAGACAATTGTTAAAATTTGACTTCAAAATCGGAAAGATGTTCTGATACATTCATAGTTTCTAGTTAATTTATAACCATAATAACTTGAATATGACACGGAAATCTGATTTGAAACTTAATAAAATACATTCTTTTAATTTAAAACATTCAATCTTTAAAGCACTTCGCACGTACTCATTTCTCACAGATTTTTATTCCTTTGTGAGCTTTCGTAACCAGAACATTCGGATGGCAAGGAAACCACAACGTAATCGTTAATTTCCTTTGGACTTGAGGTCGATTCGAGGTTTTTACATCGACCATCGAAACAAAGGAAAAAATTAAAATAAACGCTAGTGCACATAAAATGCACACGTCATGTTCAATATGATGAATACATAGAGCACCATATTGCGGCGATGACTAGGAATGCATAGGCACGAAGAAGGCGGTTAGTTATGGTTATTAGAGTATCGGATGAAGCGATCTATCAAACAGGTCGTTACCGCAGTCGCGTAGTGAAGCTCTACAAGTGTGGGAGCGGATTGCAGAACTGGTTCCTCTATGTTGAACAACAGCCAATGCACTCCTCTACATGCTACCCTAGTAATTTCTCAAATCACTGTTAAACACCATAATGATGATTTCCATCGTTATTGTTGGCAAAATTTAAAGATACCAGTTCCTTTTGTAGCTACAGAAACCGCGTGTCAGTAATAAAGGCGTACAGCAATCTCGACACAAAATTACATCGCCCGTAAAAGCTCTAAAAGATGTCGTTTACAGAACTCTTTTGTTCGGTAGTAATTTAAAAAGGAATAAATGGGTGCGTTCATTTTATTGTATCGAAACTCAATACATTCGACTTGGAACGCATGCAATTTTCTGTTGTGACAGGCCAAAAACAAAAATTAAAATAAAAAAATAATAATAGGGTAATAAGTTGATAATGACATAAAAATAAACGCTACTGCAAAATGTGTGTTGCGACATAAAAAAAAGATGCATGCATTTATAAACAAGTACAAAAAAACACGGACAAGTGCCAGTCAGAGTCGCCAAACGAGGGTTCCGTACAAACTAGTAGGTGTGATAAATAAGTTCGGGAATCGAGTATTGAAGTTTATGGTTTTAACCCTATTTTTTATGATTAAATTAAAATGAGTTTTAGGTTTTTTTTCCTTAATGTGTACTATAAGACAATGCTTCTTGCCAAATTTCATAGTTCTAGGTCAATAGGAAGTACCCTATAGGTTTTGATTCCCAAGGGACAAGGGACTATAGAAGTGCGTATATAGTATTAATTTTATTTCAACTCGAAAACTACACGCGTCTTGACAGACGGACAACAAAGTGAAGCTATAAGGGTTCCGTTTTTTGAGTTGCGAAACCCTAAAAATTAGCAATAAGTAAATTATTACACGTATACACTCATTATTAGTCTATTCCATAAACACATTCGAAAAACATTACCCTCCTTGTAGAGTCGGGTAAACAGACTGACAGTTGATAGGAAATGTATCGGCAGCCGTTTATTAGGATCGACCTTCAACACTAAATAATGGCTGATAAGTTAATTGCTGTGAACCGATTAGCTTTTGGCGGTTTTTTGCGCGTGCCCCAAAAGTTAGAGCTCTTTGTTTATGATTCATAATTACAATACAACGGCGAGGCAATCACCGAACCTGTCATTATGTTGTACAAATAACTACTTATTCAGACTAGTGGGGTATATAGCGTTTAATTCGATACCTACATCGCTTATGTTCTCCCAATTTAGGTATTTATTTATCGATTGCTAAATTGACGCGCGGCAAAAAATCGGAGGTCTAATTAGATCGCTATATTTCATCGGACAGTTTCTCATAGTTTACTGAGGTAAAAAATTCAAATTTATTGTAACGTAAAATTAAAATTTATGCTTTTTTTTGTTGATGGAAGGTTGATGTTTATGATTTGTGGCTATTAGGACCTACATCAAACGGTTTGAGTTTGACCCAGGCATATTGCACTAACGAATCATCACCACGCAATCGAATCACTGATGCAATCTTCAGAATTAGGTATATAAGCTTCTTGTCCCTTAACAGTTGTCAATGACCTAACCAAAAAGAACTTATATGCAATAAATTGTAGTTTCACATAATATTGCAAACAAGTAGATTTAAAATTAACTAAAATTTTATTAATTGTAATAAATAAGACATACATAATAATATATAATACATGTATAATGGTAGATCTCCTTAGCATAAGTCGACTCGGTAGGTACCACCGCAGTACCCGATATTCTGCCGCGAAGCAGTACAATACTGTGTAACGGTTTGATGCCCTGGACTTTGTTTTCTTACTGAAAATTTTGTGAATGGTCATGGACAAGGGTTATCTCTTACCATCTGGAAAGCGTCTCGTTCGTATAATTACTATTACATGTAAAAAAATGTAATGTTCTATCAAAATTTTACACCGGATGTTTTTTTATTGTTCCTGAAGTTATTCTTATGTTCGTGATTTTTATTAGGGTTCCGTACAATAACGTTTACTTATATACCTACAAGTTTATACGGAACCCTCGGTGCGCGAGTCCGACTAGCACTTGGCCGGTTTTCTATATCATGCGGTTAAAATCAATGTGTTTTTTTTTTTTAAGTTTTTGAAGTTAGAATTCAGTTACACTAACTTACTAAGAAGTTATAAAAATAAATTTAAGTCTTTTCGATGATTTGAATCTTGTAAGGCAAAGTGTAGAAAAAATATTGAAATATTAATTCACAAAGACACTGACACTGTCACACAAAATACAATAAACAAAAATATTTTTTACTTATTATAAAGTAGCATTTAAAAAAAAATTAATAACAGTGTCCTTTCCCAAGCGTTATATTTTCTGTTCCTTGTTACAGTAGCCCCTCTTCACAAGAAAGAGGCCGCAATAGTAGCTCGTCCTGTATTTAAATCTGAGTTTTTTTTATCTGGTTAAAAATCTGCGATACAGATAGCTAAAGCACGACGATTTTAGTTGATCTATATTAGCAAAAAAATCGAGTTCGTGAGATATTTAAAAAACCCAATAATAATTGCTGGTAACTCTTATACAAAATGTAACTATTAATTATGGTACCATAAAGTTTTACTATTATAACACATGTGTTAAATTTTAATTAAGTTAAATGAAGAACTTATTTATGAGTTAAAAAGTGGCGCTGGCGCAACTGAGGGCTACGACGAACTCATAGGTGCAGCGATCGATCGATTCTTAAACAATGAATCAGTAAATATTTGTAGTTTTAATCGATTATTGTGATCGATTAATATTTTAATAATTACGGCCACTATTAAATTACTTTTAAACGATCCTCCGTACCACTTTAAGGTAATAATAATAACTCTTTATTGTTCACACCAAACAATTTCGATACTTAACACTAGCGGAAAAATTAGCTGCCTTATCGCTTCCAGGCAACCTCAGTATGGTAAGGACTCTAGCAAGTTATGGACAGGATGTGCTGACAAGAGGAAAAAAGCATTTTAAACATAATATTTATGAGACACATACATACCTATCTATATTATAAAATATCAATACTTCAATAGATAAGTTACAGAATATAAACCTATAGATATAGACATACATTTACATATGTTACTATTCGTAAACAATAAACATATAAGAGGAGATAGCGATTGGCGAATTGCGAAGTTATTACATTAAGTACAGTACTTTACTCTCAAAAACCTCAAGTGTATGAGCTCTCTGGATTTCTGCGGGAAGCTTATTTCACTTTTACCAAACTATACCAAAGTACATTTTTAATAATATACGAATTTGATTATCACTATCACTGTATAAAACAAAGTCGCTTTCTCTGTCCCTATATCCCTATGTATGCTTAAATCTTTAAAACTACGCAACGGATTATGATACGGTTTTTTTAATAGATAGAGTGATTGAAGAGGAAGGTTTATATGTATAATAACACCCATTAAATAGTGGAGAAATACTGTTATTTTTGAGGTTTATACCCGTGCGAAGCCGGAGCGGGCCGCTAGTTTATAATAAAAACAAGTTCTATTGAGATTTAATATTAATTCGAGACCGTGGAGATTATAAGGTATTATGGAAATAAGATAATAACACGTCTGGCCTAAGCGGTACTGCGAATTGTGGTTTTTTTCCGGTCCGTCGAGGAGCGGTGTTGCCATGTCTGGCGGATTACTCCCGATTTAACTAGTTCAAGGTTAGACGAGATGTCATGAATGACGGCTTTATTTTTATTTGCGATAGGTCGTCTTTAGGTCACCCGAGTCACCCGAAACTAACGCTCCCATTGAATAACACAAAGAATCGTGTGTTGGAATCTCAATAACACATTATAAGTAGCCATGTCTTAATTTAAACGAGCTATTTGTTTGGAAATTTGTTTGGCAAACAAAATAAATTAGGCAAAGACGACATACACGACGATACCAATAAAAATAAGACCGTTAAAAGGATCCGATTTGGAAATTAATTAACTACTTATGATAATAGGGTTGCGGTCAGACCAAAAATGTATACTTAATTGTGGCAAAAGATCACAAAAAGAAGTCGAATGACGAAGACATTATTTTGTAACGGAGTGCAACGCACTGGGAACTGACCGCAGGAGGTTGGCAACCCAGCGCAGGGCGCGCGGCGAGTGATCGTAATCGAACCGTAAACGATTATTCGAATTAGGAATTGCCACGTGACCGCCATGCACTCGACTTCCGAACACATCCTGTCCGATTCTGTTAATCGAATTACGATTAAATTAACTTATTTCGATTGTTACGTTTCTAATTGAGTGTATTATTAAAGATGTACTTTGGTATAGTTTAATAAAAGTAAACTTAAAGGCAGGCAGGCCTAAAGTAGGCATCGATGTTTTATAAGTAAGTTCGTATAGGCTAAGTGATCAGCCCTAGTGTCACAATTAATGTGCCTCTAGTAGACTTGACGATTATTGTTTTGTAAAAAAAAGAACTCAAGACTACAAATTTAACGCGTAGGTACGCATTCTATGGTCATCATACGGTCACCCATCTGAAGACTGACCGGACCCGTCCGTTGCTTAACGTCGGTGATCATTTGAGAACACCGAGTCAAGATACGCCGCGAGCGCTATGTAGTGCTGTATATAAAATTGACATTTTATTTTCCGGGTTCGCTCGCATTCGCAGGTGGTTAGGACCACCGCGACCGCGCCAAAGTCACTTTCAAGTCACTTTGAAGGAAAAAAACAGGCCACCGGAGTGTAAGTCGTCCATGCATGATATTATAGCATGTGCAAAATATCAAAATATCCGTCAACTGGGCGGCGAACGCTTTTGATCTATGACATGGGTTTGCAAAACAAAAATTACATTTGATTGTCGCAAAAAAATGTTACGTATGTAGTAATTAAAAATAGTTGATTTGCCTGATGGAAATTTCCCATAAGAATTGATAATTAAATCTAATTGGAACTATATTTCGACTAAATATTATATAGCTATGTCAGTCATGCTTTTATTTAATTATCGAATTGGAATATTTTATAAAACACATTTTAAATAAGTAAAAATATCGTACAAATTGTTATAGAGTATCTAATTAGCGAAGACGGGTCACAGCGTGCTTTTATTTCGTTGCCACTTTTTGATAAATGGTTGCTTAGCTGACACATTAGCGGTTTTAGTTCATAGTGGTCGTTATGTATCGCCGACTGCTGTTTTATTAGCTTTTCGGCTTAACCGATAAACATCTAAATGAATTTAAGAATCGTTTTGTGCGATGCCGAAGCTTTATGTGAAACAAATATGTTATAGATGGGAACGCCGGCTACATCAAACGTCGTTCGGCTGCTCTGCAGTCCGGGCCACCACCCAAAAATGACCTCTAAATCTAAAACACAATGGCCCGCAGACGCCTCAGGCATGAACGATCTCGAGAAGACGGGAAGGTCATCTTAACATGGCCGCCTACCAACCCGATTTGTCCTAATCCGTGAGATACTCCTTCGAATATAGAATTAGCCGTGTCAGAAACGGAATAATTCATCGAAAACTTCGATATAGGTTCCTTTAAAAAATGTCGTCGGCATTCAAATGACTCCGCTTCAGCGGACATACTTCAAATATCGTACACGTTATTTATTGCCTTTGTATTTAGAAACGGTTGCAAAGATTTTGTCTCCTTTAAAAGATAATTAAAAACTTGATTTATGAAAGACGTCTGGACGTTTAATTGTGTTTTTTCTTTGTAAAATTTTGCTTTTAATAAGGCCATTGAGATTTATGATAGTGGTTTTTTTTCTACGAATATTGTTTGTGTTGTATTGATTAGAGTGCATATATTTTCCGTGCGACTGGGCTCGGTTCACGGTCGGTTGCGTCGTCAGCTGGCCGGCTCCCTCGGGCTCCCACACTCGCACCTCGCCCAGTTACCCCTAATTACGGGGACTGTGTTTCTGTGTCAACACCGCAACGAACAAAAAAAAAACAAAGACCACAGACTCGCGCCTTGATATTCCAAATACATTTCTAACTAAACCAATTATTTTTTAAATAGAATTGTACGCTTTCGATTCTTATCAGAATCTATTTAGGATCGATCTTTATGTAACTGCTAATCGATTCACAATAGATCACATAGTATGACTTTCACTCACTTTCGTTGTTCCCTTGGCCTGCGATCGACATTAAAACAATATGGCGGAGAACAAAGGTCCATTCGAATGATTCCAGCGCAAAAACAAGATCGGTTAAACGTTGGAAATAAATGAGAAAAAAAACAATTTCCAAGAAGCGTTGACCGGTATGCCAATTATAATAAAATTGTTCAGTACAACCTACAGAAAGGTTAGCATTAATATGTTTAGTTATAGCGCCGTTTAATTAGATACAGTTTCTGCATGACCAGAACGGAAACCAAACTTTGATTTTAGGGGAAAATGTTGCAATTTAAAAGAACAATCGTAATTTTCCTGTCGAGATCAAGCAATTGTATGTCTGATGCGGCATCCGGTGTTTTTCGTGTGCTATCAATAAACAAAAACAATAGTAAAACATTCGACGGGCAAGTCCAAATCGATTGTCACAAAATAATCGATTGTGCCGACACGTTTCAACTCGATCTTCAGGAATATTGCGGAATGCAATCCTGCAGCTCTCGCTTTCCGAACGCATCGCTGTCCCACGATATAATCGTGCACTCACATATAAGTAGCTTTAATAAGACTTTTATAGTACAAAATAAAGTTTTTAACACGAGAATTAACACAGAATAAATAACAGTAGGTACTTGGTATTTTGACCCCTGCAAGTTACAACAGGACAATATAATAACGTCATATAACGGTATGATGTGAAGGGATAGCTTTGCTAGGAAGTATGCAGTCAAGCTTTATCTGTGAAAAATTTGGATCTCCTTTAGCATCTGGCATCTAGAACACACCCAGCTATTCCTTCCACGCCAATAAGGTGTCACATTCACAGACATCATAAACCTTGTTTCTCCCTTCACAAGATCATTTGAGTCAAATTGGGAGATGTATCTAAGTGATACTATCACGACTAATATCTCCAGACATCATTAGAAGCTCATTTCGCCCACTGCGGGCAAGCTTACTTTAGCGTTTTCATGTGTTTTCGCAAAAAGGGGTTATCTTTAGACATGTTTTAAATAAATTTGAAGAAACTAAACGGAATTGAATATATTAATTGAATATATTTTTTAGCCTGGTGACGGTTGCGGGCGTATTTGGCAACTCGGAGGGCAGTTCTTTCCGAAACGGCAAAATAAAATCGAGGTCCCTGCCCGGGGTATCAATTGCCATGCAAATGAGTGTAAAACGCTCATCGTTTAAGTAATCGGCCTCTTAAATATGCTTTTGAAAAGCAGATTGAATGGAGAATTTACGCAAAAAATCTATTAAGAAGATCGATCGGTTCGCGGTTAAGATTTACGCGTTTGACTCTTTTTGGGAGTCGGCATTGTCGACGCGAAAGTCACCTTTCTCGGAAGGGTCCGAATGGCCTCGAGTAGGACGAGTTATCTTGATCATCGGATCGCTTGGGTTCTATAATGTTATGTTTAAATGTTTGGTAAAAAAATATTCGAATCGGCAGGTGCAGGGGCAGATGGAGCGACGTCGAACTAATGGTTTTTCGTCAGGACATTCCAAGTCTGTTTAAAATGGCGACGCTTGTTTCTGTGCTATTGAGTAATTACTAATTACAATACATTCCCTTCTAAGATAAAGAACCGTTTTGTAGTAGATTACTTTCATTCATAATAAATTGATTAAATTATATCGATACTTGTGACTGTTATTCCTAATTCACTTTTTCTACTCGTACGTGACCATAACCGCAAATGTCAACTAACAACATTGTTCCTGTCTCAACTCTAACAAAAAACCTTCAATTCTCAACTCTATCGACTTTGAGTAATATAATGAACGCTTCAAAACTTATTTTGCTGGCTGTTTATTCAAAATTCGAAGAATCGAAAGCCGAATCGAAATTGGAAACAAAACGAAATTGCATTTCCGGGGCGGCCGGCAGATGGCGCCCTTCCGCCAGCTGCGACCGTCTCTAGCGGAACGAGCACAACTGCCGCCGCGGCTCTTCGACGATGCACGACAACTCCAGACATCTTAAACCACATTCATTGGCATAATGAAATCGTCCCTTTAAATACACTACAACTGTAGAAGGTGAACCGGCCTCCGCCAGGACTTCTTTATACGCGCAATCTTTAATTACAGCCTCCGATAGCGACAGGTGGTCCGCGTTAAAAGTTCTTTACACAATAATTAACGACGCGAATAATGTACCAGCATGCGAGGCGAAAATCTAAAGGTTCCACACACATTGGAACTCGATACCGAGCTTTGAGCACATTTTCACAAGGGATGGATCGGCTTACGCCAGACTGCCACCCACTACGCTCCTTTAAAACTGTGCCAGGCTGCTTTCGCTTTATGTGCCCCTGGTACCTGAGAAGTTTTACGCGTAGTTCAAAAAGTTCTACTATCCAAAAAAAAAACTCGCCACATAGATAGATCTCTATTACAAACTACATTTTACTAGTAACTTCACCTTTATTCATATAAAGTTCAAGGTCATAAATCAACGTAAGTACCTTCCGTAATTTATTAAATATACCAAAACTAGTCTCTACGGCAATTTACTCGAGTTACAAATATTAATTTATTCACGCGAATAGCTTTTTTTTTTATGTAACTCGATAAGTTTTACAGAAACCTAGACACGCAAGCCCTGTTCAATATTTTAATAATATCTGGTTACATATACATTCTAGAAGGAACAGTTTGAAAAATAAAAATAGAAGATGGAAATATAAAGAGAATCACCTTATTTATTACCCCTATTCAGCTGATAATGTAATGCAAAAATTAATTATTGCAACGAGTTTATATAAAGGAGATTTTTTTTTGTCTCAAGAGCATGTTAATTGTTAATCACATTTATTTTAGCATTAATAAAGGGCAATATACGCTTCAATTAAGTCATTCAGACATTCGCGGAACACTAAATTTCCGATCTCTCATTCAGTCGTCTTATTAAAATCGATATCAACTATCTGTAACGAACGATACATTAATGAACATAAATCCTTTAAAACTGGAATTTAATTTATCGTTCGAGAATAAGCCTGATTAGTGCAGGTAGAGGCAGGTAGGGTCGTTCACAGGAATTTATAACCATACCTTTTATTTTTTCCTTTTCGGCCATTTCTAAAGATACAGTTATGTTCCCCTTTGTTGCAAGTGTTAGGTTTTTTTTTTGAGGAGTTTACAGCATTGGCGAGTGTTGGCTTTAGATAGCATTGTTTAAGCACAAAACGAATTGCAGTATGAAGTGCAAAATTGTGAGGGTTCATTGATTCATTGTTCTAAGTTTTACAAAAGTTTTACTACGCATAAAATTCAGGCAGATAAAAGCTAATAGGTTTCGATTGTTAGAAGCGTTAAACTTCTCAGTATTAGCAACCTTCTTTAGATATGAAGGTTATTTCAAAGCAAAGGTAGCTCAATGGCCTTACGAAGACATCATATTAAATTGAAACCAAAGTACCTATTTCGGACCAAAAATATATTAGTTGCACTGGATTAAACTGTTTAAAATATATTTAAACACTTAACAGAATTATAAGCAACTTTGAAAAGTGTTCAATACACTGTTGAAAGGGTTAGGTGTTTGACCACAGCTCATTTGATGTTAAATGACGGTGTGGTTGAATATGATAAAGCGCACATAGACTGTAGTGGAGCTAGCTCTTAAATTAGCTTGTTGATTTCCTTAGGAACACACAAGGTGGCAAATTTTAACTTAAGGGTAGCTAGCTAGCCGAGTACGATAAAGTACCCTGCCACCATATCATCGTTTCCTTCACCATGCTCATTGTTGGGGTTTGATCCCACACCCTTTAGCGTATTACCCGACCGCGTTAACCACTGAGCTATCATCGCTACAAAATATGACATGTGATTCGACTAAGTATGAGTACACTTTTAACTTGTTACCATGAATTTGTATTTTGTAGCAATTTCATAAATTATCTAGAATTGACTTCGCAGAATTCTAGAAGACACTCAACTTATGAACTTCTTTCTATGTCCTTGAGCCAGTTGCAGGGAATCCTGACGATGAAGTTTGTGACATTCATTTCCGTCGAGTGCGATGGAGCGATAACCTCACATCCGAGGCAAAGCGCAGAAAGTCCCTCGAGTGAATCACAGGAAGCAGAACTTCTCAACAAGTGTAACCTATTGACTGATTATAGCCGGAGAAACGGTTTCGAGTTGAATTCATACACTTTTATCACTGTAAAAGAATTTACTTTAGGATATACGTGTATTGAGGCGTAATTATACATAACTAGCGAACTGCCCCGGCTGCGCACGGGTTTACACGGCTTTTGATCTATCTCAAAGGGATCAGCCAGCGTTTTCGATGAAAGTTCCCAGGTGGTTTGACCTTTTCCGACACTTCCAACAATTATAATTATCATCCTATTTCAACAAATTTACACAAAACCTTGAAAAATTATATACCTAAATCTTCCTCATGTATCACTCTATCTATTGATGAAACTTGCAAATAATGTGTTCAGTAGTTTTTAAGTTTATCGCGAACAGACAGACAGAAGACTTTGTTTTATATTATACCTACATAATTATTTAAATTTGCTATATACATAAACTTAGGATGTACCAGGCCGAAAATATAAATCATTACGAAACAACTTTTACTATGACCACAACACTGAAAACAACCAAAAAAATCAACTTATCTATATAAAAAGTATGTTAAACGTTGACCAAATGTAGGGATCCGCTGAAATCGTGAAAAAATTTTTCACGATTTTAGAGTTGTGTCCATAGTAAAAGTTGTACATAATGATAAGCATAATAACCTTTTTCGGCCTAGTACAAACTATATTTTTGAACTGTTTTTACCCGTACAATTATCTGAGAAAAACATTTATGTTATTTCGCCCTTTAATTCAAGAAGCAGAGTACTAAATGACCTTAACAGGGCAGTTTACAAAATGAAAATGTCTTATGTTTACATTGGCTTGGATCAGAATCTAATGGCATGTGTTAAGCACATTGCTTTAATGATATACGCAACTTTATTACTATGTTACATTCAATAATAATATAATGTATGTTGTGTTTGAAAAGCTCTATTCAAAGCTCAAAGCTACAGTATACTAAGGCGTATAAGCGTGTAATTTATTTAAATTTGAATAAATAAAGGATTCTTCTGTAAAAGTGAATTTCAGATCCAAATAAACAATATAGGTTTAGTAAAAGCTGCATTTGAAATCAAACCTACACGAGATATATTGCTAGTAACATGAATAACAATAAAACTTCAAAAAGAGGGTAGTCGGAATTCCCATACGCATCTATCCGTTTAAAACTT
The DNA here is from genome assembly GCA_950106695.1 of Biston stratarius. Taxonomy (NCBI): domain Eukaryota; kingdom Metazoa; phylum Arthropoda; class Insecta; order Lepidoptera; family Geometridae; genus Biston; species Biston stratarius. The sequence goes on along the minus strand of OX467114.1, from coordinate 25,542,879 downwards.
TGTATATTGGCTTCAGTTAAACAAATAAGAGTCAAGGTCCAAGGGATTGATACCACTAAAAGTTCCTAAAGATTGCAAAGATGTTATTAAGACGGTAAAAGGGTGTCTCCGGAGATTTTAAAAGATACCCGACTCAAAAAAGTCTCACGTAAGAAACTTCACACAGGGTAGTCAATTTGGACACCGTCTATTGAATGTTGTCTGAATACTAACAATGAATTTTGAATTGAATCCACGTGCAATGTCAAATAGTTCGTATTTAAGTATTTAATCGGACCTCGAAATCGTATCAGACCACATGCGGTTATCGTTACTTTCGACTGTTAGCGAGGTAACGACATTGCGTACGTTACGCGTTATAACGGATGGCGCAGCTGTCATGGTTTCCGTTGGTGACAGTTCAGTGCATACCTATATACAGTCGTACATAGATAATTATATGTATTCCAATTTACAGGTTGGTCTTAACTCTTGCCACATATTTCTGCGTTTTTCACCATACTTATTAAAATCATGTCAAATAATGACCATAATAACACTATAGTGTTACATACTAATATAATAAAGGGGAAAGTATGTGTGTGTTTTTACGTTACTTCTTTACGCTTAAACGGCTGAATCACTCTTAATGAAATTTGGTAAGGAAAAATAAATTGAGAGGCGTCTTATGGACACCCGGTTGGAACGGAGTTCCTTTAAAGGCTTTTTTTTAATAGCACCTAGTATTCCGGCAGCCTCGCTTGAGAGTCAGTTCCATTCCGGGCTAGGTGTGTTTACAATCTTCGACCATAACGTCTCTTAACATCAGGTGAGCTGTGGTCAAACACATAGTCTGCCAAACATAAAAAAAAACTGATGATTACTGGTTTGCTTGTAGGATGAACATGTCATCCGCTAGCCCACGTCACGGATGTTCTGGTGGCTTGGTCTGGAAAACCATTTAATAGAAACTTGATATTGCAACTACTCGGTCCCTTCTTGTTAGTTAGTACTATAAATGTAAAACAGCATTATTGTTCTTTAAGCGTCTGGCGAGCGCGACTCGTTGAGCCGAGATCGCTTGTTATCCAATCGACTCAGTTAAAAGGGCATCGACTATGACAGCTGCTGAACACTAAAAAGTTATGTTTTATTTTGCAACTTTGTATAGGAAGGACGTTATTGACTTGATTATATCCGACAGGCTAGTAGTCATAGGTTTAAGAACAATACACGTGATTTGGTTTGGAAACGAAGTATTTTACTATGATACATTGGTTAGGTTATGGATCTGATCACATCCGGTGACTTTTTTCAAGGAGTCAAAACAGAGTAAGACGCTTGCGTGATTCAAGACAAGGCCGCGCGCGTGTCGTGTTTTGAAACTTCTCTTAGTAAACCCACTCTCGTATTATAAATGTGAAAGTTTGGATAGATGTTTGTTACTCAATCACGCCAGAACGGCTGTACGGATCTGGATGAAATTTTGCATGTAGATACTTTAGGCTCTGGAATAAAACATAGGATACTGTTCATCATCATCATTCATCACCAGGCGGGTAAAACCGCGAGGCACAGCTAGTATAAAAATATTAATCAACCATACCTGAATATTCTTTTCAATTAAATTCACACTAATATGATAAAAGGTGAAAGTTTGTGTGTGTAAGTGTGATTGTATGTTTGTTACTTCTCGCGCTCAAATGGCTGGACCAATTTTGATGAATATAGATATGGAGGTAGCTGACACCCTGGATTAACACATAAGTTACTTTTTTTCACGTGGGAACGTCAGCAGATAACACCGCGGGGCGCAGCTAGTAAATAATAAAAATGTATTGTTATTAATAATACCAAACAACTAAAAGATCAATATTTGAAGTGTTTGATTAGAACTGATAAATTGCTTTTTTTAAGCATCTTTTTAACCCTTAAAGGCGAGAGACCTACTTAATTTGATCTTCTATTTAAGTACAACGGTATTCAAGAAATAGCGTTTTATATCTTTAAATAGTACGGTATGTGGATAACAAGCCCGAGTATGCGATGCACCTGCTAAAGTTCTTTTTGCGTGTTATAAAATACATATAAAAGTAGTCGCTTAACCTTCGATAGCTGGTTATTCGAACGGTAATTCTTAAGAATATTCAACTTTTCTCAAAGACTGTTGACTTATGACGTTTGCCTTTGTACAAAGCCATAATCAGAGTTCCTTCAAAACATGATTCTATACAACATCTTTATTGACATCGCAGGATATAACAATAAAAACATCAAAGAATTACTAAAAAAGTTTTAAGGTGGCGGTGAATCAACTCCTAGACAAGCCTAATCGTACACAGCTTCACTTAACATGGAGATATAGCGATCTAATAGAAGCCAAATAATTAAAAAGTACACAAATTTAAATACAAAAATCTTCAAATTTAACTAAGATCATAGGAAAGGGCTAGAACACAACAGCAGCTTGACCTTAACAAATGAAAGCCCATATAAACAACAAAAAACGTTAAAATTAAAAAATATATAAATTCTGCAGACGTGATTTTGTTCTACATAATATTTAGCGCTTACTAAGTTCCAAGTTGCAATTTTAATGTTTCTTACTGAAGTTGTATTATAGGGGAAAATACAGCAACTTGTTTCAGAAAATATTCTTGTAGGTCTAAGTTTGTGTGGCCTCGATCTCAGAATACTCAGGTCACCCAAAGGCCTCTAACACGGCCTAAATTAAACTTATAATGGTTAGTACCCGTGAAAAGTTTGTACCAACACAAAATGATCTGAAGAGTTGGCTTTCGAATCAGGTTTGAACGCTGATGTACTCTGGAAGCACCATAAATCATCTCTTATAGATGGAAACTGAGCACGACGATGACAAAGATATGTACCTAGTAATCATAGCACAGTAGTCAGCCGATTCACACGCCAAAGGGCGTGGATTCAAATCAAACCCCAACAACAATGAGCTGCCGTTGATGAACAAACAGGGTATTTTCTAGTACTCGACTGGCTAGCTGACACCCTCAAGTTGAAAATCTGTCATCATCTAACGGTGTATTCCGGCAGCCCTACTTGTGAGCCAGTTCCATTCCAGGCTAGGTGTGCTTTATCATTTTTGGCCACACCGTCACTTAACATCAGGTGAGCTGTGGTCAAACACCTAGCGTGTCAACCTTAAAAAAAGGCTAAACAAAAAACGTTGATGTTGTTTTTAGTATATCCCACCGAGACGGAGACGAGCGGAGAAACCCTCGCATCGTTATGAGTACACCAAGGATGTACATTATGTGGAAGTACAAAGGCGTCTGTCCGCGCACCGCGCCCTCAAGACGGTTGGCGTCGGTTGGCAGGTGCGCACTCTACAGTTACCTACGTTACCACCGGTCGTCGAAGACGGTTATGCCAGATGGCAACAAGCCGACACGCTGCCATTCAATTGTGTGTAGGTATTTAGTTGCTTACAAGTATAGCGTTTTGACTCTTTATCGAATGTTTGAGGGTAATAAGCAGAGATGCCCTGGGCTCTGGACTTAGATTTCTTACAGAAAAAATCTACGTACCGTTGCCTTGCCTCAGCAGACGTTTTCTCATATTGTTATAACAAAAACTACTTGTTCGTTTAAAAAATAGCCACGTCTTAGAACGTGTGGGGTTCTCGGCAATCTTAGATAATTTGATCAAATATATAACGGTAATAATAATAATCATTCGATGGAGTGAAGGAATAATTATAATTTAATAGCTGCGCGCCCCGCTGCTTACCCGCTACACTTTTTAGCTATCTCCATATAATTTTATTAAAATTGGTCCAGCCGTTTGAGCGTGAAGAAGTAACAAACATACAAACATACACACACTCAGAAACTTTCGCCTTTATAATATTAGTGTGGTACCAAAATATGCTGAAGTGTTGAGTGGGTGGACTAAATCTGCTTTTGGAAAGATTTAATAATTTGCAGGCAAGATTTTGTGTCTGAAAATCTGGTTATAACAAAGAAGGATTTTTTTTTTGGAATAACGTTTTTCGGAAATCAGAATAGGTATTGCACAAGCATGTGACTGTTGTTCTGGGATCTCTAGGGATTTAATTTGAGTGTCTACATATATGTACTATATATCGATAGTAGGTTATTGATCAGTGGAAACTTTAACATGTGGGTTGGTATTCACGTGTCATTGGCGCCATTGTTAGTTTGTCATAATTTAACAAATAAATGGTTTACGTTTTGAGCAATATTGAACATGTAATAAGCCACATGTGGCCCAGTAGGCAGAACGGAACATCTCTTCATGGCGACAGCTTCGCACATCTGCGTACGGGCTCCGACTCCATCGTATCCTGTCATTAAACTCGCTACAAAAACACGTGATTTTTTTTCCTCAACAGTAATCTAGAACACAATCTTGGGCAGAAATTACTATCGCTTAGTTGCGCACCCGCTAGAGAATAATAAAGTCGGAATTACCACTGATTACCGACTCCTGGACGAGTAAATCGAAATGGGAGTGAGTCTAATTCGCGGCGCCGGGTGACAGCCCGAGATGGATTGTTGTCAACATTAGTGCGGGAAGCATATCGACTTGTCGCTCTATAAAGCAACAACTAACGCCTCGGCAACAAAACGACGCAACTACTCCCTCCGTTCTAGAGAAATGTGGCTTAATCAACACGTAATAAGGATAGATTCGACATGGATCATCAGGCCAGTTGAAGCTTTGTTTCATTAGAGCATCCACTCGCGTCCAGAAGTACGTGTCACGAGACGTTTGACATACGATTTGAAGCTCAGAAGCGGAACGGCTCAAGGTCCACAATTAAACGGCGGGGTTGTTATCGCGCCGGATTACAGCTTATTCGTGCCGCGGCGGCAATTAGGAAGTCATTCATTAGGCTCCCTAAGTTTCGCAGACGTGGGGGTGCCGTCGCACCGTGACGTCACGCATGCTTCTTTCGCAACGGGTTATGGTTATGGTTTCGAAACACACGTCTCAGTGCATCGAAAACAAAAAGTGGAAGCGTTTAAGAATGCTGTTACGAGGTGCGTTATACAAACAGGAGCGGCCCGCCTTGCCTCCTCTTCCCGGGGCGCTGGCGCCACCGCGAGGGAAAAGGACGGGGAAATGCACCTTAAAATAACCCTCAAATTCGTCGTAGTAGACGCTCTTGTAACATCTAATTCCCGTGCGATAAGGACGCAAGATGCGGTTAGCGGCGTCCCAGAATGCATCTGTCAAGACAACACAAAAAATGGGGCCCTGGAATTTCGGGACGTCTCTGAGCGAGACATACTCATAGTATGCTCGTTTATTTTTTTACTGCCGGAGTAGTTCATTCAAAAATTGTCAACGAATAGGAGATTTGTGTAATCTTGTTATCGTAATAGCAGTCGAACGTTAACAATCAATTTAGCGATCATTCGAGAGGTTTGATTCAAAGCTGACATTTATAGCCGTAAAAGCCTCAACAGAGCTTTTATGCTTCGGCCACCGTGAAGTCTGAAACTCAAGTTGGAACTGTTGAACTTCGTTCACGCGAGCGTAGTAGATAAAGTTACCAATGCACGGTCAATTGCTTCGGCACAACAGCCGTGAGAAATCGCTCGAGCCGACTATCAGTTTCGCTTTTCTCGGCCCATTTCCGCTCGTATCGCGAGTGCAAGCCACCAGGCGTGCAGTAGTGCAAGGAGGGCCAGCCTTGACCCTGAGCGCGGTGGCGTCGACCGGAACGCACGCCGCCAGCCGCACGCTGCGAATCTCGCCTGCACCACCACTGCTGCGATTCTAGTACATTCCACTCACACGTGAGTTATGTACGATTGTTTTCTCCCTCATTTTATGTTCAGAAATTGCTGCGATTACGTTAATAGATTCTTTAAACACTATTTTATCCCATTATAAGACGAATAAAGGTGATAAAGCGGTCCTGCAAGACTAGTTTTGTAACGAGCCGTCTTCGGGACGGTTAGTCAAAAATCGAGAGTTATTGTTGAGTTAAGTCGTCATAAGCGAGGCGAGAGGGTTGGCAGTCATTGATGTGGAACCGGTCTTGAGGAACCGGCTCCGACGGGGATGAATTACCGAATAGCTGTGAGAACTTCGCTACGGACAATCGACATCTGAACATTGTTCGGATGCCACCGGTGCGGCCTGAGAAACATCGCACTTAACTGTCCCTAGTCCCTAAAGTAGATTAATTCTACTGTTATAAATATAAACCATGACTCGAATAAACGACATTAAAATACATATTATTCAATGCAACCTGTATCGCAACAATCGATGCAAAAACTGCGCGGTGTCACTACAAATCAAAACAACAAACGCGCCGACAGGAGGTCGATCAAGTCATGATCGAGTCGAGATCGACAACATCATCGACATCGACCGTCTCGACGGCACCACCCGACCGGATGTGACGTCACCCGAGACATGCGTATGCGAGAATTTTAAACAACCTCCTTTTAGCGTATTGCGTGTTGTCTCAAACAGATGTCTCCATGTCAAACAAAGACAATTTCAATTCATAAACTTTTGTCCTCCTCCGCGGTTGGCATAAGGTTCAGAATGCAAATTGACTGAAAACGTGGACGCTTAATATTCACGCCGTATGAAAAGTGCGTTGTTAAAAGGTCGTATTAAAGTTTGACGAGAATTTTAAACGAGCGAAATAGCGGATACAATTGGTTTAATCCATGGAATTCTATTTATACTGCTCAACTGACAGTTTTGCGAAGAATTACGCAAAGAATGGACATCAATCTATAAAAAATAAATACGAGTATTATATGTCATACTGAAGTAAAAAAAAACATATTACAAAGAGGTTCCGGATTGAAAATATATAAGCTTAGATTCAGGTAAAGCAAAATGATTCTACCGCGTTAGAGTACGGTTGGCAAAAAAGTTTTAATAATGCATGACGAGAAATTATTTGCCCATCCATTGCTTATGGTATTGAGTTACTGAGCTTTTGTCGTACATATTGTAGACACTGAATAAATCTCAGCTTGACGGTTGAGCTTGAGAATAATACTCAAATCTTGGGGTGTTTTCTTGGAACCGATTTTGTTGGTTTTATTTTGTTGGAATATTTTTTTGCTAGACAGAAAAAACTTTCATTGCTTTTAACGTTTCTTTATTCTGTTGTCTGTTGTAAACTCTGTACAATACTATTGTCTGGTTGCTACGCAATTATAGAAAATATAATTTGAAATGGAATGAATATACAAACCATAAGAGATAACTGATTTGTGTGGAGGTATACCTACCTACTTTTTTAACAAAGCGTAGCAATTTCACAAAAATTGAGAGACAGACAAAAAACATAATGAATATTAGGGTTCCTTTTTTATTTTGAGATACGGAACCCCAAAAAATGTGGCGATGTTACATTACGAGATAACGAGTTGGCAATGCCTAGTTATAAGACTTGTTTCAAAGTAAATATATCCACAAATTAGATACAGTATTGATGTCGAAGTGGATTATGGAAAAAGTTTCGGGCGTATCTTGGGAATAGGGATCATCAGATGAAGTTTTAACATCTAATGTGAAATTACAGACCTTAGAGTCGGATAAGTGTTCTCCTAAAAATTGTAAACCTAAAACTATCCTAACTAATATTATAAAGGCGAATGTGAGTTTGTTTGTTTGTTCCGCCTTCACGCGTAAACTACTCAACGGATCTGGGTGAAATTTTGCATGTAGGTACTTTAGGCCTTGTAATAAGACATAGGATTACTTTCATCATCATCATCATCCATCACCGCGCGGGTAAAACCGCGGGGCGCAGCTAGTTATATATAGATTTATACTATAATAGCGGCCCGCTCCGGCTTCGCACGGGTATAAACCTCAAAAATAACAGTATTTCTCCACTATTTAATGGATGTTATTATACATATAAACCTTCCCCTTCAATCACTCTATCTATTTAAAAAACCGCATCAAAATCTGTTGCGTAATTTTAAAGATTTAAGCATACATAGGGATATAGGGACAGAGAAAGCGACTCTGTTTTATACTATGTAATGATAGTGATAGTGATTCGCTACTAACATAAGAACGTTTTTTTAAATCTATGATAGTCTCGCGTTTGACCGCCAACTCGCCTGATGATAAGTGAAGATGCGGTCTATGGTGGAGCACGCTTGCCTAGAAGAAACCGATTCATTCGCGACTAGAGGGCACTATGTATATACAATAATTGTATATAATATATAATTAATTACATAATATATAATTGTATAAGTTACATAATGAATATTTCTGATTTATATACATATGTATAATATCTCCTCGTTCTGATGGGCTACCGACAAAACTCGAAAAAATTGATTTAGCAGATTCTCGCATGTTCTACATCAAAAAGATGCTCTAATATTAGCCATTTAAAGTATTAATTCGTATACAAGAGAACCGCTCATCATATCATACAACAAAATTATTCGATCAAGTCATAGCAATAAACAGTCAAGAGCTTCGCTTATTTGAAGTAAATAAATAAATACTATCACAACACGACGCATCAGAAAGCGAAGGAAGCAGACCGAAACGGCCTAAATATACCCCACTACCTATATATTAACAACTTTGTCAAAGTAAAGGATGCGGTAATTTCTTTTAAGTTTGTTAAAATAGGGATCACGAGGTGTTTTGACAAGGTTACAAGTGCCGCAGCTGCGCTTTTTTGCTCTCGTTTCGAGTCTGGAAATGCAGGGGACTATACATTTACTACTCTTTATACTTTGGAGCGTGGATTCATGTTATGCCGTAGCGATTCCACTTGGGAGACCAAAGTTTATTGAAGAATTATATCATGAGAACTGTTGAATGAAGTGTAATTCCGAAGGGATTGCACTATATGCATTCTACCAGTCACATTTTTAAATATCTCAAAGTCAAGTAGTTAAGTGTTAGTCACATAAAATTTGTCTTGTAAAGAAGTCCATAGAAGCTTCTAATCAACCCAACGCTTATGAGTTGACTAGAAGGTTCTACGGATCACAAATGAGTTGAGTAGAAGTTTCTAGAAATAACGATTTAAGTTTCGAGAAATAGTACAATACAGCGACTTTGTTTCGCTAAAACTCTTTTCTGAATGTTTAACATATAAATTTTGTTTTTACAATTAAATATTTCCGAAATACAGACTATTTTTTATGCGCATACCAATCAAAGGTTTAACAGAAATAAATAGTAATTATAGCACAGGCCCACTTTTGTACACAAAAGTCTTTATTAAAAGGTTTGAGATCGAAATCAAAGTAAATGAACTGATAGTCAAGTTGAGAGTTGGCATAATAATTGCCAAAGCTATACTTATAAAGCTATTAAGTACTTATATATGTATTTCCTACATATTTTTCCCCTTTATATTAAAAATATAAACTCAGTAACTAATTAAGTAACATAAGCTTTATTTAAAAAAAAAAACCGCATTGTAATTTTTTAAAGCCGAAATCTTTGAATTATGGCAAAAATTAATGTCAACATAGACGGAATCTTGATCTTAATATGACAAGTAATAATATAAAACCGTTTATTTAAGCATGACAAGTTAATTTGAACAACTTGTAAATATGTATATACAATTAATTTGAATACCAACAACCTCGTTAAATGCCATTTTTACAAGGAATTATCTTTGAATCTTTACGGGTTTTGATAAGCTCGTTCCTTAACCCATCAAAGTAGGTATCTATTAATATTTAATATAATATTTAACTTCGTGAAATCGAACTAGGTAGATACACCGTATTCGATTGTTGGGTATAAGTATTACGCGGCATTTTTACCCAACTTTTTCTCTAATTTTGAAGAGTGATAATTTGCAAGATATCAAAGAACACATAATCGATTCTCCTCGGAACCGACTCTGGGCAGGGTAACAATTTTTTTATCCGTCCTGGCACACATTTGAGAAATTGCTAGATAAGGTAAAGTTACCACGAACTACCTTTGTCGGTCTTTTTTTGCCCTCAGACTAGAAAAAATCATCCCTTAGGGTATTCTTTTTTGCTGAGTACCTTTTAATTAGAACGGTGGGATAGTTTTTATGGGATACCTTCAGTCAATTTTTGAGCGTTTGACAAGAGAGGAAGTACAATTATCGGCAGTGTAAACTTGTAAAGGATAGACAAACACAATGTGCCACATCAACCGACCGATATCAGCCTAGTGAGTTAGTTATATGTATTTGCTTAAATATATTAATTTATACCATAAAACTAATTAAATATGCAAAATTACAAACTGATTATTGATCAATAAATGCGTATATGAACTACCTACCTACTTAGCTAGTTTTGTAAAAATAGTTGGCTTGATAGGTAACTAGGTAAGTAATTAACGAAATATAAAAGTAAAGGTAAGCAAGCAAGTAAGTATGCATACACCTACCTACCTATGTAAATTATTTTCTGTGTCCAATTTTTGTGTGTTATGTAGGTAGGTCATGGATAGGTTAGAAATGTTTGTTGGATGTTAAATTGTTGATTGAGAATTATAAACATGATTTTGTTACAATTACGGTAAGAAATGGCTACGATAGTATATACCTACCATCTAAACAGAGCAAACAAAGAAACAAAAAGTATTAAAAATATATCATGCATTTTTTGGCGGCGGTCGAAAATTCGGTACATAGGTATCTACCTACCTCAAACGTAAATTTTAATATAGGTGTCAAAATTATTTAACATAATGAAATTACATAATTAATAATTGGCATACAAACTTAGTAAATATGTAGGTAAAAAAAAGGTAATTGAACTTCTAAATAGATTACCTACTAATTTGTCGTCAAAACATCGAAAGCGTCGTCGGGTACGCAATTCTAGAAAATAATATCTAACGCAGGTACCTACGTTCTAATTTACAACGGCCTGAAGACTACGATAAAGTCTACGCTACCTAAATAAAATCTACGCAGTTATCTACGATTCATACCTACCTTCTACGGGCGTAGTACAGCAACCCGCAGTGCCGCCGGCCCGCGAGACCTAGCAGCACGGCGACTTGCGGGTAAACAAATCAAAACATCGCGATTTCACGTCAACGGATTCTGTCGCGTTCCCGTCGCTGGGTGTCGGTTGTGATCGAACATAACCTAAAACCGGCACGTGCGCCCTTACATAAGGGTGGACGCCGCCCGCCGTCTGACACCGAATAACCTCTACAGCTGTCTGCAGCGGTACGCGACTCGCGACTCGTGACAGACACCAACCTTGTCGGCCGACGATCTCCGCGACGTGCTCAGAGGAAGGCACGGGCACGCACTCCGTCATGTTCTGGCTCTTCTTGGCGCGGTCGTCGGGTGGCGGCGCGAACCCCAGCGGGCTCGCGAGCGAGGCCGGCGCCGGCATCGGCTCGCCCAGGCTCAGCATGCTCAGCTCCAGCGCCAGCTGGAACGCGCGCTGGTCCTCCACCAGCCCCCCGCCCACGCCGCCTCCCAAGTCCGCAAACAGGCTACTCGACGGCATTTCCACTTGTGAAGCTATCTTGACTGGTGAGAGGTCGCCCTCTCGGTCACCGGTATCGAAAAGGGTGCGTTTCAAACGCCGCGTATTAACATGAGACGTGCGATCGGCGCGACGCGCGGCGGTGAACTAAAGCCGGCCGGCGGGCGCACGCGCCTCGCGGCCGGGCGGCCGGGGCGGGTGCACCGCCGCGGGCGGAAGCTGCGTCGCATCCCGCCCGCCCTGGCCCCGGCGCGCTGCCTGCCTGCTGCTACCTACCGAGACGCTCCTACCTGCACACTGATACTTATTCTGCGGCGCAGGTAATTATTTCGAGCCACGTTTTATGGTGTGCGTCGGTGACCGGTGATAACAACCCTTGTTACGAGACGCGCTGATTTATTCGCGCCCGGTGCTCACACTGTCACACTTATTTTATTTTTCATTGATATAAGTACGTATACGTACATGACAAAAGTAGCATCAATTTTCATCATCATCATGCCCTGTAGCTCATTTGGTAGTGTTCTTCATCTGCTTCAAGAGCTGTAGGGCGTCGTTGGTTCGATTCCTACTTCCTACTTCGTCTAATTCGATATCAGCAGCATTTTAAACGAGACTATTCAGCCGTTTCTTTTCTATGTAAGTAGGACTATTCCGACAAAGAAAAATAATGCTTAATTTTATCTCGCATCTGTACACCGCAGAATTTTTTAATCTATATTTTATTTAATAATAATAATTTAATAAAATAAATAACTGAAGGTAAACACTATATTGTATAGGTATATTATGTTTAAAATGTTTTTTTTTATTCACATGTCAGCACACCCCGCCCTCAATAGAATCCTCTCTATACTAAGGTTGCCTGAAAGAGATCGCTCTTAGCGATGAGACCGCCCATTGTTTCACTAGTGTTAAGTTTTACACAGTTATAATTGTTTGTAATTGATGTGACTTTGTAATGTGATTTGTCGTTTGTAATTGTGATTTTTTTCTTATGGCTGACAGGCTTGGTGTTTCACCATAACTCACGTGATGTTAAGTGACGGTGTGGTCGAAGATGGTAAAGCACCCCTAGCCTGGAATGGAACTGGCTCTCAAGTGAGGCTGCCGGAACACACTGTTAGATGCTTGGCGGCAGATTTTCAACTTGAAGGTGGTAGCTAGCCAACCGAGTACTAGAAAGTACCCTACCACCATGCTATGGTTTCCTCCCGATGTTTTCCTTCACCGGCAGCTCAAGCTCATTGTTGGGGTTTGAACCCACGCCCTTCGGCATGCGAATTGACCGCGCTAACCACTGAGCTATCATTGCTTCAAAAGATTCGTTAAGATTAGGTAAGTATAAATTGTGGAGGTGCAGAGTAGGTCATCTAAACTTCCTTATTATAACAAGAACACGTCTAACAATATGGAATTAAAATAAGCTTATCTTTTGTCAATAAAATACCTACTCGTTGTCGACGCCATTGATACGATTAGACGCCAGTGTTCCGGGAAACGCACCACATTCCATATAAAAATCTTAGCACTTTGACCTCATCTCCGGTTACACACAAACAAACATATAATCTGTGTCTATTGTGGCATACTAGCTGCGATCTATTCTATGCCATTTGCATAGTAACTGTAAATGAAACTATGTCCGAGCGAATGTATTGCGTCACCTAGTTAGTAGAAAAACCTAAGGTTATTATGAGAGAACAGTCACATCAAAGTGCCGAAATTGGTATCGGTTAAGATTAATGCTTGAGGTCATATTTTGTTGGAGTGATATCGTTTTCAAAAAACTCCTTCATTGTTATGACTAAGATCATAACTGGGGGTTGAGCCCTATGTATCTATGTAATGAGGACAACTCTGTTAACTTAGGAACACTATATGTACTTATCATTCCCAATATCCCACTCTGTCACTCAAACTTCCACATACTTTCCCATCCAGCACTACTCGCTCACAACTTTCCAGACGCGCACACACAATCACACACACACCCTTATTTTGTTTAATTTTTTTCTCTGTTATATAATTACGTGATTATATTTGATCATACTAATGAGAAGCAAAATGTTCTTAGCCGACTCATAAAACGACTAGGTTCTCAATGTTTTTTTTTTTTTTTGCCTAAGTGCTCCGTCATTTATAAATCGATTTTTCAGATTGGTCCAATAGTTTTTCTTTTTAATCGGTTCTGTAGTTTGATTAGAATGTGTAATTCAAGTAAACGAATTCAAGATTTAGTTCAATAATAAATATTGCAGGACAATTGCACCGCCGTGGTGGTGCCGGCGTAAGAATAGTACCCCACCCTTTCTACCCGTGGTTGCCGTAAGAGTCGGATAAGGAATGTCATCCGGAAGATGGGCAGCAGCGTCTTCCTTGAACAATCACATCTAACTGCGCTCGCCAACCCGCCTGCCAAGCGTGGCGAGTATTGGCAAAACCCCCCCAGGAGGAGGCCTATGTCCAGCAGTGGACGACCTATGGCTGATGACGCAGGACATTACACACAGCGCCATCTGACCCCTAACTTGACTGTCCTGTTGGCTCATTGGTAGTGTGTCTGCTCCAATAGCCGTAGGGCGTGGGTTCGATTCCCACTCAGGACAAGCCTTTTTAACTGCGATAGGTAGTACCTGAGTAGTCTAAACGTCACACTATGTGTAAAAATATTAAATTAATAATAACGATTCAAAGATAAAAATAATTTGGAGTCAGCACAACCTCGCCTATGTTTCTATGTTACATATTCAAATCGCTGACTTTAATATCCATTGCGAATATAAATTAAGTAATAACAAACGGTTACAATACAAAAAAAAAACGAACGAAACTTATTATAATAAATTTACGATACAAATTTTGTTCAAGTCTACGTGTCCTTGAGTTAAAACTATTCACCTGTCAAATTATTTCCGGTTCTATGACCTATATATACTATATACAAGTATCTAATCTCTGTTTATGACCTCTCGAGGTCAAGGTAGAGCCTGTCTCATTCATAAGTTAGAATTTTATTTGAGGTACTGAATAGGTGAACAAAGAAAAATCTGTTCAAGAGTGGATTAAGATTTCTTTTGTGTCACTATTATCTTTACCCGACTACCTAAGAATAAAAAAAAAGGTTAGATGGACACGGTTAAATAAAATTTAGGTGATCACACTAATATTATAAAGCCTGTGCGTATGTAAGTGTGTTTGTTGAACGGCTGTACTAATTTTGATGAAATTTGGTATGTAGGTAGAAATTGAATTTGGTATGTAGGTACCCTGAAAGAAAACAATAAACTTTTTATTCCAAAAAAAATTGTATTCAAGTGGGAACAGCGGGAATAAGCAATAGTATTATGCAATAAGTAAGTTAGAGTTTTATTCTCTAAGCGCCTGGCCGATACAATTCGGCGCTTATTTCATCGAATGCATAGGTTTTCTACGAAGCAATAAGTTCACATTTAATTCACTTTTACATATAAGTAAGTATTAATGTGTAGAATGAAGACACACAGACAGCTTGCACATAGGAGATGTCTTTACCTGGGACAGTGAAAACATGGCATCACGGCTGAATGCTGCGGATGAACAGATTTCTCTTTTGTGAACAATCTGCTCCACGCTCAGTCAAGATAATACTAGGATGACCATAATGTCAGACTCGAAAAAGTAGTGTCCATAATTACATTTTTTTATCTGGTGTATTGCACTTTTTGTTTTCTATAGTAGTTCCTAAATTAGTGTGACATATTCACATGACGTGCAACTTTGGTGTTACCAATAACATATTTTATTGTATGTGAGAAAGTATTTACCTTATTGTACCAATACTGTTAATATAATATGAGTAGTAATAATTAATAATCACTACATATTATAAAACAAAGTCGTCCGCCGCGTCTGTCTGTCTGTTTGCGATAAACTTAAAAACTACTGAACGGATTATCATGAATTTAACCAGTAGATAGAGTGATACACGAGAAAAGTTTAAGTATATAATTTGTTTTGTGTAAATTGGTTGAAATATGATGATAATTGTTGGAAGTATCGTAAAAAGTCAAGCCACCTTTTATCGAAAACGCTACCTAATCCCTTTGAGATATAACAAAACAATGCATGGTGGGACATTTCTCTTTTATAGATCTACAAAAAAGTTCGCGGTGGCATATACCTATCTACCTTTTAAGATTAGTTTACTATACCCATTCTTACTACCCGTGCGAAGTCGGGGCGGGTCGCTAGTAATTAATAATTAAGTGCTATTATAATTTTTATAACAGGTAGAAAGAATTTGTTTGGATATGGAAGTAGTATTTGAGTATTATTTGTGTTCCGTTTATTTGACTCAAGAACGTTTTGATCATGAACTGGAAGTTTTTGAGTATTTACAGAAAAAAAATTAAATGGGGACAAACGGTTATCTCAGCCTGCTCAACATAAAAGCCTTTCCACTCGCGAAAACGAGACAAATGATCCAAAATCCTAGCTTTTTTTTTAATTATGGATAGACTTGCGTTTGAATGTCATCTCGCCTGATGCTAAGCGAAGATGCGGCCTACGAAACGCAACCGAACGGAACCGATCTTCATCACATCTAAATGAAAAGAAAGATCCACAAAAAAAAAAATGCCTTGCTGAGTTTCTTGGCGGAGTCTTCTCAGTTGAAGTGTAATTACGAGCCGGTGGTAGATTAAAAAATGTAACTTAACGTCCATAAGTGCCTTACCAGGGCCTAAACTAAATAAATGCCGAAAACAAAACATTTTTCCCAATGTTTTGTTTTCGGCGTAAGCCAGGGGATAGTTGAGGCAAGTCTCACGTTAGCTCTGATGTCAGGGCAATAGAATACGGTATTTTTATCCCCTGTCTGCACTAAGAGTCTGCTTAAAGGGGATTAGGTATAGGATAGTTGGAGTAGGGGCTCCGACCATCTAGCTAAACAGCCCGCATGACAACGTTGGGTGGCTGACGTTCTCGTATAGGCTTGGGTTTTCGGGACAGCATTTTACTGTCCCGGGAGGAGCAAGGCGCAGTGCTGGGGGCACGGGGCTGTGTAGGAATTAGAACAGTAAACTAGTAGCTGTAAAAACGTTAAAGACTTGTAGTAATTAGTTACTTGGTGTACAAGATGTGACTCTGCTGCTCCTTTCCATATTAAAATGTTGTTGTTTTCGACCATACCGTGTAACACTTGTTAAACTGTATTCAAAGGTTACAAAAATCGTTACCCAACCAGAACAGAAACCTTTTGCATGACTTCAGTAACTTTTATTTGCTTTGGATAAAATGTTCGGACACACAAGAATGTGAACCTGATTATCTCAGTCTGATTAATCAATATAATCGATCCCGAGAATCTAAATTTCCTAATCGACCATAAGCTGGCTATAATCGAATTGAGCAATTTAGACAATCATGCAAAAAACGTATCGAAATCGGCAGATAGGTTCATTTTTTGTCCCCTTTGTGTGAAGTTCACACATAATTTTGCTAGCTTGCGGTTTGGTCGACCTCCATGGAGTTCCGAATTCTTTTGCACTAACTCGATTTCAAAAAATAGGTGCGTAATATAATATAATCGGAAATAAATAAATAGTATAATGGTTGCGCCATTACATCTCTTACCTACAGCGATAATTATAAGAAAATAAAAAAGCACATCACGAGGAAAGAAGCTTTTGTCGTTTTCCCTTTGTCGCGCTAATTAGAAACGTTCTTAGATAAATGTTTTCGTAGAAAACTGTTTTAATAACGTAACATTTTCGTGATACTTTATGATCCATAGAAAATAAATAATTTACCGGAACAAAAAAGACATTGTATCATATGTTTTTTTTTTTATAGCTGACAGGTTATGTGTTTGATTACAGCTCATCTGATGTTAAGTGACGGTGTGGTCGAAGATGGTAAACACACCTAGCCTTGAATGGAACTGGCTCTCAAGGGAGGCTGCCGGAACACACCGTTAGATGCTTGGCGGTAGATTTTCAACTTGAGGGTGGTAGCTAGCCAGCCGAGTACTAAAAAGTACCCTACCACCACGCTATGGTTTTTATGTTTTCTTTCACCGGCAGCTCAAGCTCACTGTTGTTGAACCCACGCCTCTCGGCGTGAGAACCAACCGCGCTAACCACTGAGCTATTATAAAACGAGCGATGAGCTATCATTTGATCAGATTTTAATATTTCGTGTCTAGCGTTTAGCGTTTCACTGGTGTTTAAACGAGCAATTCTTGTATGTATATATAATCTGAATCTCGGAAACGGCTCCAACGATTTTCATGAAATTTAGTGTGCGGAAGGTTTTGGGGGCGATAAATCGACCTAGCTAGGTTTCATTTTTAGAAAAAGTCGCTTAAAAAAACTAATATCGCAAAAAATTACGCGATGCGCTATTAAAATTAAATACTAGTAAAATCGGTAAGAGCTTGGAGTGTCAAGTAGATAAGCAGTTGAATATAAATACTAGGTTGTAGGGTACTAGGTAACTATTAGGTGGTAGATCTCCGTAGTAGGAGGTTGTCTAGATCAGTAGTATCAGATAATCTACAGTAAAGCAGAAGTTTGTAAAAAATACTGTGAAAGTCTGATTAAGTATTGAATGTCTTAAAAGCAAAAGTGTCCTGCACTTTGTTTTGTCGGTTAATGTTTGGACTGCTGCTGCAATGGTCATGAACAGGCATTAATTACTATTAAGAGAGCGTTTCGTTCGTTTCAATTCATGAAAAAATATCTGATGTCTTTCCAAGACATGGTCACCCCAGCGAGTACGTCTCAAGAATAAGTACAATAAGGGACAACAATGAGATATCGCAGGTAGTGATTTTTTTTTGAGCCTTCACCAGCTGCTTGTAAGGCGGCAGATGCAAGACGGCCCTTTTATATCTATATAGCTTTTTATAGCCTTATATTTTTTGTACTTCTTTTTTCGCCATTTACATGATCCTTTTGAATGTAGACCGATGTTCCGATCAAACGGATGCTGTTCTGTTTACATATAAAAGTATAAAGAGATGTTTAAGTATGAGAAATTAGTTTTAGAGTCTTGCGAACGATATCCGGTACTGTTTCCGGTTTTTTTTCCTATGAATAAGTGTTACGGTTGATTTTTTTTAAATAAATCATCAGCACAAAGCTTTATGTGACAAAATAGAAGATACTTTTACAATAGTATTGTACCATGCGATGTATCGAAATAAATCAAGTAATCGAGGTTTTGCATTAGAACTTTAAATAATACCTATGTATATTGATTGCTATTACATACATATTAAAAAAATGCCGTTTCTTGGAGCTACTAGCTGAACTATAGGTATACAAGAAGAGTTATAGTGAAGTTGTAAATCTATATAATATTATAAATGCGAAAAATTGGCTGATTGGATTTGGATGAAATTTTGCACACATATAGTTTATTACCTGTATTAACATATAGGACACTTTTTATCCCCACAGAATCTTAACTACAGGACGAATCCACTTGAAATTTGGTATAGATGTGACTTATGGAACAGTAGCTGTTCCATACGTTCCCGCGACTTCGTTCGCGTAGAATTTAACAAGAAGTTTGTTCAGTTTGCAGTGTATAAAGTATCCTATATGTTAACATATAGGACCAAACCAAAACCAAAACATAAACAACAACATGTAACATGTATCCAAACCATAAACTATATGTGCGTCAAAATTCATCTAAATCCGTTCAGCCGATTTGCGTGATTAAATAAGAAACATCCATCCATCCATCCTCACAAAAACTTTCACATTTATAATATTAGTAAGATAGGATAGGATAGGTAGGTAATTAAGTAGCGCAAGTTTCATGATGAATGAAACTATTGCTTGATACCATGGGCCTTGTTTTTTCTTCTCAAATTTATGAATACCTCTGCCGTGGTCATGGACATGCGTTATCTCTTACTTCAGGAGATTGTTTCGTTGATCTCATTACTTTTACATTAAATAAAATAAGAAAGTGATTTTTTTTGTCGTTAAGAATATCACGAGTGAGACCGTTATCTACTGAACGTCCGTGAACATTTTTTACCTGTTTTGCAGATTTACCTATTTGTTTTGAATTACCTTTTATGCAGATACAGAGAATCCGATGCACTAGATAAGCGTGATTAAATATTATACGTTATACGTGTATGAATCTCGTTGTACTTATCATAATGGTACAAGTAGGAATATCCGGGCAAAATTAGCACAAAGGTTGTTGAACTCCGGGGCGGAAGAGCCAGGGTAAGGGTCTCGACCCTTCTCGATGACACGCCACCCTTAAAGGCATCCAAGGAAACGCGGATACAAGTTTGATTCGATTTTTACGTTTTCCACAACATTTCTTACCTTTGGTGTTGTAGTAATAAATCTCGCTAACCTGTACTATTCAGTTACAATTACAAATCTTGTTTTTTAACGCGAATACGTCTTTAAATTTGCTTCCGTGAAATCATTTTACTATTTGCAAAAAATACTTTAAAATAAATATCGCAGGACATTTCATATCCATTTCTATCTAGCCCCTAACTAAGCAAAGCTTATACTATGGGAACCAGACAGCTGATATAAAACTTAAATACTTTGTTTGTAAATAAGTACATACCGAACACCCAAACATAGAACAAACATCTACCTATATAGTTATTCAAATGATAGCCCTGCGTAGGAACCGAATCCACGCGCTTCAACTCTCGAAGCAGAGTTTTACTAAATGAGCTTACAGGAGTTACAGGGCAGTTAATACAATATATGCTGGCAAAGCAATACATGTAAATGTTTGTATCGTTGTTACTTCTGTGGCTGGACGGGTTTGTATGAAATTTAGAACGAAGGTAGCTTATATCCTACATAAACTAATAGATCAAATAGAATTCCCGATAAATGAAGCTGCAACTTTAGCTATGGCCGACCATAAAATAGCGAAAAAAATAGTTTACTTAAAATTGTGCTGTAATTTTAGAAACTATTAATAATTATTTATAAAAACCTTTTAATAATAATTTTAATAACATTTTCAGCTGTGCAAAACCCAATAAAAAACAAATTCCTGTATTTTTTTAGATTTTCGTTTGTAAGTATCAGGGAATTAGAAACTAGGAAGAATTGCATTGTAAGGATAATAAAGGTTAGCCAAACTCTGCGGGAGGACATATCGATCGGTCCTTTCCAAGCTGCTTCCCTAGTCCCCTAGTCCTTACTCGTCTAAGATCGGGAAAATGCTCTCTCAACTCCCGAGCTTATGACTTCGTTTCTCACCAAATCATTCAAGGAAGCTATGACAGGGGGTGAAGATTTTAGGAAATCTTTACGGAAATGTTGTAACGTAATTGTTAAGGAAGCAAGTGTAGTATTTATTTTTATAATTCATCGGCAAATGGATAAGGATTCCTTGATACCTAATCTATATAATCAAATCATTATAATCAAAGTCCAGTCTTGTTCAAGTCCATGCCGGTCGAGTCCAGTTATACCGTAGTAAAGTAGTGGCGACTTTATTAAAAGCTTCGATGGAGTTTTAGAAGCAACACGAAAAGTCATGTTTCACCATTTTCATACACTTGCGCGTGTAATTTGGCGCTTTATAATTAAAACACCATTATTTTATACATATGACTTGAAGAACACAAGTTTTGGAAAAAAACAATACAATGTACAAAAAAAGTCGTGTCGGAAAAAAGACTTTTTCTTCAAAACTCGCAAGTTTAGTAATGTGTGTTAGTGATGCAATAGGCAAGCAAAATTGTTTGACGATCGAAACATGACGTATTATCCGAAAAAGAAAATAAATGAAAAGTAATCAACAAGCTGCCGGATTCCTTGTTTCTTGAGATAAATCTGCTTCTTCGACCACATCGTCGCTTACCAGCCGGCGAGTTGGTTGTTCTTGCTAGAAATATAGCATAGTACAAAAACAATTTTGTGTATTATAAAATATGCTGTATGATTCCGGCCTGCAATGGGAAAGTAATAAAGGGTGATAAATAATTATAACACTCCCCTAACAGGCGCCGGCACAAAGTTGTCTTTCCCCGCGCGAAAACGTAACGTGAGAAAACGTAGAATATAGATAGATACGTCTATCTCGTTTGTGAGTGGAAAGACTTCGTAATTGGTAATATTTCAAATCTGGAGCTTTTTTTATGTAAAAGTAATGGGACGAAGGAGAAGTTCTCCTGATGGTAAGAGATAAAGCATGTTTATGATCATTGTAGCTGTACACTTTGAGTAACAAAGTCCTGAGCATAGATGCTTTGGCGCTCATTACTTTGAGACATTCGATGGTTAGTCTCGACAGCCCTATAATTTCGCTAACTTGAATAACCAGAACACAGTAATGTTTGTGACAGAATTTCTGGTATTGCGGTGGATCTATTTAGACGAACTCCTGCTAGGAAGATCTACCACAAAGTAAAAGCTTTGTAAATATATAAAAAACATAAATCACACACGTGTTCAAGTCGTGGAAGCTTAGAAATGATATTGTGTATCCAACAGAAATGTCGGTATTTATTCCGTTTCGCTATTTGTGTTCTATATAATGTTATAATAGGTATCCGCTTTTTTGCAGACACATGCAGACTGGGAAATTATAAACGATTCTCACTATACAATCACGAGCAACGTTCCCAAATAAGAACCCTAATTTCGCACGGCAGTCTACGTTTCTCACAAAACTGCACCCCAGTCGCAAAGTTTCGCATAGCATTGACCCCGAGCCTTTGTCCGGGTCCTTCGAGACCCTGTATGGGCTCTTAAATTAGGACCGACTTATTCGAGGACTCGAGTAGGGGAGCCACCACGTCAATTCTGAAGGAATCTTTCCGGAGCCAGCAGAAAAGTTTTAGTTCGGTTTATGACCGTTTTTTTAGATTTATTGGTTGCGAAGAAGGTCTCACATCTGCCATTGCACCGGCCCCTTGCCGCATATAATGCACTTCTTGAGACGGTTTTTGACGGTTGAATTTTAATATGGATTTATTTGGAACGGTAGACACGCAGCTGGTTCCGTGAGATATACGAGTATTATGTACCTAGCATAAACTTTCTCTTGAATGTTTAATATGTTTATTGTACTCTTGTAGGAACAGCAAGTTTTTGGGAAGTAGTTTTGGGATTTGATCCCACGCCCGACGATATACGGAGTGCGAACCTAACGTGTTAACTTCTAAGCTACCATCGCTAATATATTTTACAGAATATATGTCATTATCTCATCAAATAGTAGATTCCTGTACGTAGTCTATGTCAATGTCAGAAGCCTTCCAGAAGCTTAAATAAGTGACATTGTTTCATGGCTGATGTTCCAAAAACTGGAACGAAACAGTTTGACTTCACGTTCATTGTGCGGACCGCTAAACAGTAGAATGAACTGCCTCAGTGGGTGTTCCCCGATAGATATAATCTGGGCGTCTTCAAGTCAAAAGTGAATCGGCGTCTTCTAGACAAATGTACTCCGTTTTACACCGCATCATCACTTAACATCTGTTGAGCTGTAGGAAGAAAACTGGCCTGTTATCTATAAAAAAAAAAACCCTTCCTATGAAGTGTGACACATATCGTCCAAGTAAAAATTAAAAGGGCTGATATTTAATTATTGAATTAGAATATTTTAAGTTGTTGTGTTAATTATGTAAGTACAAGAGTGTTGTGAAAAACGATTTTTGTTAGAAACAACTTAGTTGATGCTTTGAGTTAACTAGTCACTTTTTTATTAGAACATGAAGTGAAATTGATCGTGGCTTATTTTGTGTTATTTTTACTGAGTTAGATATTTTTGTATTGATTTTTTTATAAATATTCGAAAATATAAGTACACTTAAGACGCTTTTTGGTATTTTGTCTAAATGTGTAAAGCTATATTTTAACTAGAGATTGTTTCAAATTGTTTTTAACTGCATTGTTTTGTACTTACCTGCTAAAGTAAGTAAACAATGATAACATTGATAATAATAATAGATAGGTAAACGTCCATTTTGACTATTGTTGAACAGTGTTATCTGCGGGGGGAAAAAACCTTTCAATGACAAAAGAAAGGTGCGAAATTGTTACAAGGCAAAAAAAACGTTTTGTTCCGTGAATCCATTGAGAAATTTTTCTTGGTATTATATCTACTTAGGTGTGAATACAATTTTAATTCCTGTTGAGATACTTTCGTAATTTTGAACTGTTGGGAAAATAGTAAAGGTACGTTAGCAAAATGAACGTAGAAACAAGAAGTTATGGACAACGTATAGATTTTCTTACTGTACTTTAGTGATTAAATAATTAATTTACGAGAATTTCATAGTAACTAAAAGACAAATGTATAAGAAAGGAGTTTTCATTTACTCTCGCTAAGATGCTGACCTACAACATGTATTTTTAAATCGTTTACATAGATTTTTTTTAGCAGTTTGTGCCTTTTCCAGAGTTTTTTGGTATTTTTAAATATTTTGTAAAAATCAAGTTAAATACATAAGTCTAAGTCACACAAAGTAAGTCATTGTCGAGTCTGGACATAACTTTACTAGAAGCTTCGATGGAGTTTTGGAAGCAGCACGAAAGTTTCACTACATTTTCCCACACTTACACGTTCATTTCAAGACTTTATGAACTTTATTACTTTATTCATCAACATTATTATTCACAAACACATAATAAACAAATAATCAAAAGTACATGTTTTTATTCATTAAATATTTAAACGAAGTTTCATGAATGTTCTGCGTTCCCGCCAATTTAATTACAACAAACATTCGTTGTCGGCTTGTCATTGTATATGCAAAGTCGATATTTAAACAATTTTTACGAATAAACGATTATGCTTGCTTTGCCGTTTAGTAGCCACTTCAGTTATCAATGGAGGTTATTATTAATATTATCAAACTACGCGAACAAAATAACGCGTATTAGATTTCCCCACGTTTATCGCAAGTCGCGAGCAATAAATTGAGTCGCAACTTTATCCTCATGTTAACCTAAATAAGTACGAAAAGAATTAGGTAGGTATTTTACTTTAGTTACCTACTTATATCTGTCGTTGATACGTTATCGTAAAAGGGAACAAGGCTTTTTATATTTCGTAACACACGTGCTTATTGAGGCATTTCCATGGTCCTTACCAACTATGTCACTGCCCCTAGCACAAGAATGATCGTGAAATACGTAACGATGCTACTAGCACATTTAATATAGGTAGGTCCTGAAGTAATAATTCTGTGAAGCATATTATGAATACACCACAATCTATGTATACACCACAATCTATGTATACACCACATAAAGATATTACAATAAAAGCACAACTATAATACGCTTGAAAGGCAGTTTTATCTCTAAGAACAAATTCATTCAAACAACTCTTGGATAGATAGGCAGGTAAGTAGCACCTGCCATCTATTACAATTTATCGATACTATCATAAGGTGCTATAATAAATCATGGAGGTATTTATTTGATTCTTTTTTGTACATATATCAAATTTGAATTGATATGCCGATACCAACGTGTAACATTTTCATGTTGAGGGTATTTGTGTGTGGAGTCGTCAAAATTTATATGATTTATCTGTGACTAAACATTTTACGCAAGACATGGCAGTATGTACGTGAGATTATCGCATGCTTGCGAAAAAAGAAGACGGTTAATTCATAAGTTGTCAGAGTTTTGGCGGGAACGTGGTAAGCGTCGTGTCGCCCCATTGTATTTTTTCCAAAACTAGTATTTTTTCGAGTGTTTATGTATAAAAACAGTGGTGTTTTATTCATAAAGTGCCGAATTACAAGCACGAGTGTGGGAAAGTGATATAATGCGGTGAAACATGACTTTTTGTGTTGCTTTCAAAAATCCATCGAAGCTTATAGTAAAGTTGTCACTACTTTACTAAAGCATGACTAGATTTAGGACATGAATTGCAAAAACGGAAGACAAGGCAGTATGGCTTTAAAGCTTTAGCCTACCCAAAAGAGCAAATTGAATTCTAAAAAAAAACATAAGTTGTCACTGTCAATGTTAAACTCATTGAAAAATTGTCAAAATGGCACGTCAGCAGCAAGATGTAGACGAACTTTTCGATGTTAAAAATGCTTTCTACGTTGGAAATTACCAACAATGCATCAATGAAGCGCAAAATGTGAATGTGAGTAATAATTCAACATCAATGGTGTTCATTAAAACTATCTAGTCTCATAATTATTTGCTATGTTTGTAACTGACGTTTATGCCGCTTATGTGTTGTGATTCTCTCGAATTTAACCGATTAAATCCTAATATAAAACTTTGGGAAACCCTTATCACAGTAAGTTTGTCTTTAGTCATACCTCCAAGTAATATTATCACACAAAGTCTTGCTTATAGTAACTAACATCTCAAAATGTTTTAAAATGACGTCGACGTTGCCCGTTTCACAATCTTAATTAATCATCTATTATAGCCATCAAACCATAGAATTGACGCCTTTCCAGATTTGTATATAACTTAAGTACATGAGTTAAGTACCTATGCTCAATAAGGAAACAAAAATCCATCAAAAGAATATTACTTGTAAAAGTAGTACTTACTTTTCTATTTCATTACATCTTAATGTCTTGCAGTCATCTATTACTTAGTTAACAAATGCTTGATTCTGAAACTTGTACTCTTTCCAGCCATCTACACCCCTGGTAGCACTCCAGCGAGATGCCTACTTGTACCGGGCATACATTGCTCAAGGTAACTACAGGATTGTGATGCAAGAGCTGAAGACTGCTGACCCGATGCTGCAGCCGTTGAAGACCCTTGTGGACTATCTGACACCTGAAGCTAATAAACCAGCTATTGTGGCTGATATTGATGCTAGGGTAAGGCTAAAATGCAGTCCCCTTTTTTAAATGCTTTTTGCCAAATGTTACTGAAAGTAATAATTATGAACAACC
Source organism: Biston stratarius (assembly GCA_950106695.1). Classification (NCBI taxonomy): domain Eukaryota; kingdom Metazoa; phylum Arthropoda; class Insecta; order Lepidoptera; family Geometridae; genus Biston; species Biston stratarius. The sequence goes on along the minus strand of OX467114.1, from coordinate 25,516,551 downwards.
TTAAAACAGTCTCCTTTTTAGTATATGTATTTACTTTTAGTTTAATGTTTGCTATTAAATGTTGCATGTGACACTTAAACAAACTTATAGTATCATATGACATCATGCCCAAATGATGCAATATAGTGACATTTCATCAAAAATTCGGCCCTGTTTCTGGCTAAAGTGAACATTGAACACTAATTTAAAAATTCCAGTTCTTCCCACTAACTTATACCATAATACACAAAACACCCCAAGCGGGACTTCAGTGCAGGACTTATCGCCCCCACTTTGAATAACTTATACCATGTTTTAACACAAGTTATGAACTTGAAGTGTCTTTCTAAAGTAAGTGTTCAAAATCAAACAATCTTTTTGTCATTTAATGTCCAACACATTAAATGACTTATAATAAAATTAATATTAATTGTTTAACAACATTTTTAACCCAGTTGGCACAAGTGGAATTAGTAATTTTTTGCATTGGATATTTTAAAATTAAAGAGACTAATATTGTGTATCTTTGGACGCAATAGAAACTACATTCTTTTAAATTGATTAAGCTGTTTTAGTATACCCATTCACACGCTCACTAACTTTCAAATTTACAATATTATGGGATGTTAAAGTACCATATCTGCTTTCCTAGGTTGCCAAGGGCACAGAACTGCAGAATGAGATCTTCGTGATTGTAGCAGCCACTATATACTACCATGAAGACAACTATGAAGCTGCCATGAAGTAAGTTTTATAAATATGTATATTGTATATTTAACATGTTACATATAGTGTTTAAATTTAAGTCATCATTTGTTGTTGTTGTTAGTCAATGTTTATCTAACTGTGTCTGGGTGTCCTTATTATAAGTATGTACTTTAAAAAAAAGTTTTTAAGTTTTCTATGAGTTATCTGACTGCCATAGTACAAGCTTTGCTTAGTTTGGGGCTAGATGGGCTGTGTGTAATGTCCAACAATATTTATTTTAATACAACAAAATATTGCTTCTTCTACATGCAATGAATATAGTTGTATATTTTAACTTTTCAAACAAAAAGTGACTGTGAAGCGGCGAATGAACATACACGCCGCTGTAAAGTAAAACTTTTAAGTATAAAAATATGTATAAAGTAAGCAACTGTTCATTATAATCTGACACCTGAATGTGGGCGAAATAAATGAAAGCTATTGTACCAGCATGTTGTGGCGGAGGGATGAGACGGTGTGAAATCCTTTAATTTTTTAAACTGAAGATGGATATTTTGGACAATAGTCATTTTAATTTGAAGATGTAATTGATTGGGACCAAAACTACCACATAAACATAACTAATCCTATAAAAGGATATCAAAAATGAGTATATTTGATTATAGCTGACCTTCAGTGTTAGTGTTCAGAGTTATTTCTTTCATCACCATTTTCAGAATATGAAAGTATGTTGATTTTTATGTGATATATTTCTTTCACTGCTATTGTATCAGCTGGGCATTAAATATCCCACTACTGGGTGTAGATCTACCATGTATGGCCCATATAGCACCACAATGGTTCAGTGTGGCTTGGTTGATAAATGTATAAATATTTATAGTGTATAATAAAGTTTCCTCACAACGTTTATTTCACCATAAACCCATTATTATGTTTTTGTTTTAACATTTTTCTTTTGCCTACTTCCAGAATCCTTCACAATGCGGAATCTCTAGAGCTCCGCACCTTCACTCTTCAGTGCCTACTGGCGATGAACCGCCCCGACCTGGCTCGCAAGCAACTCAAATTGCTGCAAGATATTGAAGATGATGGTACCTTGACCCAACTTGCGCAAGCTTGGTTAAATTTGTCTCAGGTAACCAAATCAATTTTAACTAATTAAAATTGGTTCACTCTTCTTGATGTTAGCAGTAAAACAGTGTAGGAGAAAAGCCAAAGGCATAGTTACTTAATAATGTATTACTATTATGATTAGAAAGAAAAAAATTAACTTGAACATCGACGCAAAGTTGCATGTTTGTCACTTTTCTACCGGATACACGTTGGAGAGTAGGGTTCCGATCTGCATGACCTAATTCCACCCTAATCATTACAAACTTATTTATTCAGTTACATAAAGAATCCTAAATTTTGACTTTTATACCTTTGAAAGATTCTCTCATTCTCATCAACTAGAAAAATGTTGATAATCTCACTATCGATCAAGTTACCACTCAAACTAAATCTAAGTCTGTTTCTTTTTTAATTGTTTGACCACAGCTCACCTGATGTTAAGTGGTGGTGTGATCGAAGATGGTAAGCACACCTAGCCTGGAATGGAACTGGCTCTCAAATAAGGTTGTCGAAACCGTTACCATCAACGTTAGAGATCCATGATGCCACAGACTGATACACCATTAAACTCATAACACCATATTGTTATTTGCATCAGGTGTTAAAAACTAATATTGCAACTTATTGATTTGGTATTTGTATCTTACAGGGTGGTCCAGGCGTGCAAGACGCTCACTACAGTATAATGGAGCTCTCTGAACGGCTTGGAGCGCTCGGCGCGGGCCCGGCCGCCGTCGGCGCCGCTGCTGCCGCTTCTAGAGGTACGTCACACTGCAATTCACTGCTAGGTATAGAGGCCTGGATTCACGCATCAAACTTTTTAAAAGTCATACATTTTAACCGTGAAGCGAGAAACCGGAGCTGGGAAACGGAGAAAAAACTGCTGCTGGGTGATCTGCGTTCTGAATAATACTTGGTTTCTTACAAATACAAATATTTTATTGATAACACCAAAGTTACAGGTCATTTTTTCATTTATATTTAAAAATATCAAAATCATAACCCAAGCCAATTAATTGAAATGTCAATATAAAAATATGTCAAGTTTAAATTATGTTTAAATGATAAAATGTCAGTAAAAAAATAAGTAAAATGTAATTGCTTACTAGTAATTTAATAATCTCTTATTTTTTAATAATCGCAGTCATAAAACATAGTATCTTCACCAAAGACTTATATGTTCTTTAAATCATATATGGTAAGTAATTTGGTTTCTTCCAGTCCAACTCTTCTTCCTCAAGCAATGAGAGGTAATAACATAACATAACTAATGACACTTCGACAACATGTCAGTTGTTCATATGATTTCGCGTATAAAGTGAGCGCTCGCTCAAATGAACCGTCGCATGGTTAAAATACAAATACTTTATTGATAACAACAATGTTTTAAATCAAATTTTATAATATTGTTTTAAATATATCAAAAACACTGATTACATGCCCTTAAATAAAAAACAAAAAAATGTCAAAATAAATAAAGTATGTCAATATAAAAAATATTGTCAATTGCATTGAAAATACTTATAATTATAGTCTTAAAAGAAGGTCTCTAGCAGCCAAGATTTTAGCTTAGTTCTGAAGCACGCGGTGGAAGGTGCATTCCGGCTCTCGGCATAGTTTTTTGTGCCTGACAGGACAGGACCACAGTTGACCTGATCTTAAGTGGCGGTGTGGTCGAAGATAGTAAACACACTTAGCCTGGCATGGAACTGGAACTGTGAGGCTGCCGGAACACACCGTTAGATGCTTGGCCGCATTTTTCAACTTGAGGGCGGTAGCTAGCCTGCCGAGTACTAAAAAGTATTCTACTACCACGCTATGGTTTCCTTCACCGGCAGCTCAAGCTCATTGTTGAGGTTTGAACCGAGCGCGCTAACCACTGAGCTATCATCGCTACAGATCCGCACAATCCGTACACACCGTATTAAATCACCCGTTCTGCATTACTTTCTATTGCTCTGCACCTGCAGGCATGTGGGAGGAAGCGGAGCAGATGGTGACGGAGGCGCAGGCGCGCGCGCCGCAGCACCCCGACCTGCTGCTCGGGCTCGCCGTCACCGCCGCGCACTCCGGGAAGTCGCACGAGGTAAGTGTTGTTATCTAACATATCCACATCTAGTGTCAACGTATTCTCATATACATGCAAAATATTGTTTTATAAAACTTCGGTTCGCTACGTTTTTTTTTTAAATAACAATAATATAATTTATACATAACTTAACTATTTATTAAGCGATTATTTACTAAGCGAGTCGCTGCTGCCGAGCTAGTTCTAGCTAGCTTCTCCTGTATTACCGCAGACAGCTTACTTAACAAAAGCTTCAATAGTCAATGGACGTCAAAGTTTTGTATTATTCTTATAGTATTTTGATTTGGAAAGAATATAATCAGGGCGAGCGAAGCGAGCCCTAACACTATCCCACAGCCTAAGCATTTTTGTGGTACACTTTACTGAAAAACTATCACGCCTATAGATTTGTGCTTTAACATAGTAATTTAACTTCATATCTAGATGTGTTATCTGTCAAAAAAAAAACAATAATTTTATAACCATAAAAAATTTACATTAACATTTTTTTATTCATTGGATAGAATGTAAACCTACCTATAACGTTGAGTAACAAAACATGATGTTTACTCTTAGAAGTAACTTTCGATAGGTATAGTTCCGCTTCTAGTACGAACAGAGTAAGAGTAAATTTAAACTACTGTATAAAACAGCGGATTTTTATTAAGAATAATATAATAATAATAACTTGGTGGTAGATCTCCTTATCAGAAGGTCGTCTAGGCAGGTACCGCCGTGGTATTACATATTCTGCCGCCAAGCAGTAGTGTAAACATTACTGCATGTTCCGGTTTGAAGGGTACTGCAGCTAGCGAAATTACGGGGCTGTTGAGACTAACCATCTAATGAAATGAGCGCCAAAGCAGCGATGCTCTGGACTTGGTTATCTTTAAAGCTCAAAAGAAATGTGTCAGGCCTGTGTGTCATTTAAAAACGAGAGATTCTCGTAAGCCATATTTTAAGAAATTGAAAATACTGACGTTTCCATGTCTGTACATATATGAGATAGCTTTATTTGTGAAGAAAAATTTACATTTGTTTAAATACATGTCGTCTAAACGTTATCAAAATATAATTAGTATGCCTGCATATATGTGTGTATGTAGAGTGTACCTGCATTTAAGAGAAAATTATTTAATTTTTTGACTACTAAAACTTATTATAAAATTGACGATTTTTTAAACGAGAGATTAATGGACTAATATTATTATTATTATTTTTATGAATTATAAAGCTTAAATTGAGGCCGATCGCCTCGCTAGGGATGCT